>LQNS02004412.1:767062-792142 GCA_001587735.2 Parhyale hawaiensis | reverse complement strand
TCTTCCATTTCGGAAGCCATGTTGAGTGTCGGATATGAGCTGCTGCATCCTCAGGTGATCAGTGATGCGCTTTTTCAAAAGGCGTTCGATGATTTTGCTGACGACCGAAGTAAGACTGATTGGTCTATAGTTGCTGGGGCTCTTCTTATCCCCCTTCTTATGTATCGGTATTACATTAGCTAGTTTCCAATTCTGCGGAACTTCTCCTGTTGCTGTGAACTTCATAGAGAACTATTCATATCTGTTAGAGTTACTGTAATTTACAAACAAGCATAAAATTAAACACAGAAACAAACAAACGAACGAACAAACATATAATCACAAAAATTTTCTCATTTACTCTTCATGATATACCTAATAATTCATATAAATTTTAGAAAAATCCACCGATAAATTTTGAGTTATGGTGCTGAAAAAAAGAAGTAGGCAGACAAACAGATGGACGAATCTTCAACAAAAGGTATTTTCTGTTCCTCCTAACATACCAAACAATCGGTGTAAATTTCACAAAAATCCCTCTGTAACTTTTTGTGTTATCTTGGTGCCAGACAGGCAAGAAAAACAGAATAACAGTCTGATAAACAGACAAGCTCGGCATGAACAAAACCTCGTTGGTGGAGGTCATTAGTCAAACTCAGAAGCGGATATTCCGATCAGAAAGAAATATTGATCACTGCCTTTTATTATATATAACAATTCCTACAGATTTCATAAAGAACCGTTCATAACTTAGTGAGTTATGTTACTGAAAAACATTTTGACAAGCGTAGAGACAAATTATGAAACGGACAACCAAATCAGCAGTAAATATGGTTACTTGTGTCTAGTAGCAACCCCAATAATTCCTGAAAATTTCCTCAAGATCTGTCAATAACTTTTTGAGTTATGCTGAAAAAAAAAATAAATAAACGGTTGAATGGGGTCTTCACCAAAACTAAGTCATTTGTTACAGATAACGTACTTACTTATAATTGTTGAAGATCCATTCGCAACTTTTTGAGTTATCTTGGCGACAGACAAGTAGACAGAAAGAAAGAAGGACTGGTAGGAAGACAGGCAGACAAACTCAGTGTAAACATAACTTCTTTGGCGGAGGTAACTAGAATAACTTCAAGAACGGTATTTCTTCTGAAGATTATTCCTTTGATAAATATCATTAATTCAATATTGCGTTTAAAGCACTTGTTAGAGTCACCACCTCTACACTTGTTTTATCGTGTTTAGCAAATCTTTCAGTTGGAAGCATTTTATTTACATAAGCAAACTAGAGCACTCTGAGAGCGCATACCTCCGCCAAGTGAAGCAACGGTAGCAAAAAATTAAAATTGGCTCTGAAACCATAATTTTCTTTGTATAAACTCCAAAATCTAATAATTTGTGCCTTTTTATATTATTAACAGCTTGTCCAATTTTCTTAAAGATCCGTTCATAACTTTTAGAGTTATACTGTTAAAAAACGTTATGACAAACATGAGTCAAACATACAAACGAATCAACCGATCTGCACCAAAATTTGATCATTTATGTCTTTTAACGATACTAACAACTCCTATGAATTTCATAAAGATCCATTCATTATTTTTTGAGTTGTTGTGCTAACAAGCATAAAATTAAAAACAGTGACAAACGAACGAACGAACAAGCAAATCATTACCAAAATTTGATCATGTACTTTTTGTTACATACCTAACAACTCATGTTAATTTCATCAAAATCCATCCATAACTTTTTGAGTTAGAGGGTCGAGAAAAATGAGGCAGACAAACAAACAAACAAACGGATGGACATAGCTTCACCAAAAGTTAATCATCTGTTTCTCCTAACATACCTAACAATCCCTGCAAATTTCATCTAAATCGGTTCATAACTTTTTGAGTTATCTAGGTGACAGACAAGGAGACAGACAGACAAACACGACGAAAATATAACCTCCTTGGCGGAGGTAATGATTGCCGTAACGAGAGGTAACGCCGCCATGACTTGGAAGCTGCGGCGGATGCCGACCTCTGCCAGCAAGTTGCCATCGATCAAACTGCAGTCAACTCTACCCACAAGGCAACTTTTAGCAATGTTATAGACTGCGCACCTATTTCAACTCTTTATTGTTAAGTTATTTGCAATCTTCAGCTTCTCATAGGCGCAGGCTAACCGGATGCACAGTACCCAGAATTCATGGTTATTTACACTTATAGTGGCATCGTTGATGAACCGAGGCTTGTTGCAGTCACAACCCCAAGCTACATGTGTTACACATTTAGCTCCAGCCGCTTGAAAACCGTGTTGCAATACCAGCTTGAAAAAGCTACCAAAGATTAGAAGTTCCTTATAGCGATCGCACGAGAGGTGGACCGAATGTCTGTTTTTTTTAACATTCGCGAATGCGAATATTTTGTTTTGATGTTTGCGAATAGCGAATGTTTACTGAAAGTTTTATTTGTCAAGTAATATGGCATTTTATTTGTATTCTAGAGTCTGGAGTCTAGAGTGGACTCTTCGAAATTCGAATTCATTGTAAAAGTTTAGTCATAGAAAATTGAAGAGCTAATTAAAATCAATTCAATTTCCTTTGTTTCCAGGAAGCGGTACAAGGACCCACTCTTACATGCACCAGCCTCTTTCCCCAACCACCGCCCTTTGAAAGAGGATAAATTATTACCTCTGCCAAGGAGGTTATATTTTCGTCGTGTTTATCTGTCTGTCTGTTTGTTTGTTTGTTTGTTTGTCTGTGTGCTTTTGTCTGTCGGTCTGTCATCAACATTACTCAAAAATTTATCTATGGATTTTGATGAAATTTACAGGGATTGTTAGGTATGTTAGGAGGAACAGATGATTAACTTTTGGTGAAGATCCGTCCATCCGTTTGTTTGTTTGTCTGCTTCATTTTTATCAAAGCACTAACTCAAAAAGTTATTGACCGATTTGTATGAAATTTACATGAGTTGTTAGGTATATCACGAAGAGTAAATGACCAAATTTTTATAAAGATCCGTTTGACACTGTTTTTGATTATATGCTTGTTAGCACATTAACTAAAAAAATATTGATTGGATCTTCATGAAATTTATAGGAGTTGTTAGTAATATTAAAAGACATAAATGATTATATTTTGGTGCAGGTCGGTTGGTTCGCTTGTATGTTTGACTCATGTTTGTCATAATGTTTGTCAGCAGCATAACTCAATAAGTTATGAACGGATATCCAGAAAAATTGCTAAAGCTGTCAACCCTGTTGAAGGGCACAAATGATTAGTTTTTGGTGTTGATACAAAGAAAATCATGGTTTTAGAACCAATTGTGATTTTTCTTAACCGTTGCCTTGCTTGGCGGAGGCATGCGCTCTCAGGGTGCTCAAGTTAAATTCTATTATTGACAGATTGAACTGCAAAAATGCCAATTTTTCTGCTCCTTCACCAGTCACGTTACTTCATTTTTCATTGCATACTAGGCCGCCACCACTAGTTGGCGGTCAAGCAAGATAAGACTTCGCTAACTGAGAAAGATTAGGATAAATATTCACATGCATCTTCCCCCATTTCAGAGGATCTTCATCGGTGGATATGGTTAGATAGTCACAAAATATTCGCTTGTCTACATGCGAATTCGAATATTGGAAACCGTGTCCGCATTTGCGAAGGCGAAAGCGAATATTCGGTCCACCTCTAGATCGCACTTCTGGGTACGATTAGCGCTTTTCCCAGGTCCCATAACCTGCCTGGGCTGCGAGTGCAGTAGACCTTTGGATTTGTGCCTCAGTAGACTCTCACTCACCTACTACATGCTGTACAAAATTAATAGCTACTTTCCATGCAGCAGCCCCTGCAGTGCGATTGTGGTGGCCAGTTTCGATAGATCAGCAGCGCACTGTAGCGCCGCCCCATGACGGTACACAGCAGAACCACGCTGAAGCATAGCGAAGACATGAATAACCAAGGGTTCGTGACAAGCGAATATGCGGCAGTATTAGAATACAGGTGTGATATACATTGTATCCAGCTCCAAAGGTATGCATAGGCAAGGTGAAAAGGCAAGTCGGCTTTACTGTATATGACAACCACAGGAAATCCACTAGCATTACTCCATATAGCGGACAAATTTTCACTAGGCACAGAGTTGTGCACGACTGCAGTCGACCCTTGCTTAGTGGCAGAAATTTGCCTTCATAGGCTGAAGACCAAGGTGACAGATGAGGTTCATTGAGAAAAGCAGTGGGCATTTAATTAACGTTTTAGGCTCCTGAAGTATCATACGTACTTGTAACATTTTCAACAAGTTTGTACATAAACGGAACATGATGACGTTCGCATATTTCACGAAGAACAATTGCGTAAGTTTAGCCCATTTGATGGATTGCACATTTTACTGCCAAATATGCTGCTTTCCTCACATGTGCCTTTCTAGGTATCAACTCAACCGAATCTTTGAAATTCCACTCACGATGCCAAAAAAAAAAACACGCGGTAATCTACTAATAGCAAACCAACGCTTTACTTCCCATTGTTAGAAAAACGATGGATATCGAATCTCATCAGGTAGCTAATGAGCAGAAACTAATGTGGAAATTTTTGTTTCATGAGTGAAACTCCCAAAACGTGAATAAAATCCCCAAAATTACACCCGTGCCACTCTACTATATTGCAGCGCAATAATCTAAAAAAGTACATTGCATCTCTAACGTACGTAGAATAGTTTACAGGGGCTTCAGATAATTACTGTGCATAAAAATATGTTATCTAATGCTACACACGTACAAATGTATGCCCACTAGTTCATTTTAATTTACGGAATCTATGTGAAAACAATTTTCCGCCGAGAGTGTTGAGACACTCGGGTGTAAATTTTTTATTTATTTATTTAACTAAAAAATACCGCTCTTTCAGTTACTGTCGGTCATGTAAAATGTTTTAACAATCTATCATAGTTATACAACACATAATATATATTGTATATATGTGGGATCCAGTTGAGTGAATGAAAAGTAACCTCTTTAGTAAATGTACAAAACTTCGTCGAATTCTTTTTTTGCCAAAGCATTTCGATGCTCAGGTTTCGGCTGCCTCTGCCCCGGAGTTCTTGTCATTGGCTTTCAAATTCTGGGTTCCTTCAGGGGTATTTAGCGGAACCATCTCCCTAGTGTCCCTCGATTCCAGCTTTTCTTTCTTCCTCAGAAGCGCTGCTTCTCTGAAGAATATTCTGTTGACCACAAAGTAAATGACAGCTGCAGTGAGCGAGACCGCCGCCATGATTTGGAAGGTGCGGCGGATGCCGATCGCCGCCACCAAGAACCCACCGACCAAGCTGCCAGCACCTCTGCCTGTGACGGTGTAAGTATATCGATATAGATATTTAGTGTTGATAGTCATTGTTATGGGCAGCAATTAGTTAAATTAAGCCTTCTCTTCAGTATGTATGTTGGGCGCGATCGGTCGATTTGCGCGATCAATCGATCGCGCTGCGCTAATGATCGATCGTTCAAACGCCTAACCTAACCTAACCTAACTTAACCTTATTAATAAATGCACATTTTAATTATATATAGTTAAAACTAATTAAATATGATGCAACATACTCAGAAATAGGGGGAAAGTTGAAGAAAAACATTGATCGTCCGCACAAAACAATCGATCGATGGGTGCGCATTCGATTAATACCCACAACATCCACCGTTTGCGCAGCGCGATCGATCGATTGTCCAAATCCATCGTTGGCGCGTAACATGTACATTCTCCATTAGCTATATGCTACACGTTATCCGATAGATTGACTCTGTTGCTATCCTCTACTGTATGAAAACCTTACAAAAATGCTGCTGTGGACCGACTACACAGAACAACACTGCATGGTTTCCAAAAACCAGCTTGTGAGGTAGCTACTCTGTGTATCTGTTTAGACTGTTTACTACACCTTCACTAGTCACACCTACCTGAGAGATAGGACAAAACAATAATAAAAATATATGGGAATTTTGAACGTATCATAGCGAAGGTTGATCTGATAGTGCTATTTGAAAACGGGAATGAACCCGAACAGATGTTTATGTATATTGCTGCATTATCTTAGTTCAATAATGGATCACTGGGGTTGCCTTTATGGTACTCTCTTTATGGTAACTTTTTTCTACAGTTTTTTGAGCGCCTGATAGTTCGCAATCCGGATGAGGAAGTTAATCCTGGTCCGCGTGGTTATGGTGCTCGCTCCTGCCGCATCGTGAGTGCCAGTGTTCGTGGTCTCTATGGTAATTTGACCGAGCTCTCGGTAACTTCTGCCAATTATGATCTGGTGCTGTGTTCGTAGACGCTCGTCTCTAGCTATCGATCGTCATATTTCTGAGCTGATGATCCCGAATATTGAAAAACCAAAACTGCGGTTGTGAGACTCGTGCCCTGGATGTAAAGGTCTAGCTGCCGACGCTCGAAAAGGTGCTGTTGTGTCTAGGCAGAATGAATATGGGTGTCCATATTGAGAGCTAATGGTGCTTCGAGTCTGTCGCTCATTCAGGAACTTTTACTTGTTTTCAGTGTATCGCAGCCCGTCTGCTGATGATAGGCTCTTTGATTGTCATTTGATACAATGGCTAGGTTTCAGTCATCGGATAGGTGTTCTGATTTTGTCTTTATGGGCGATTTTAATTGTCCCCATGTTGAATGGTTAAGCTCTGGGAGGACGGATTGTCATGGTCATGCTGCCTTCGATTTTGCGACTGCCTCTGGTTGTCAGCAGTTAGTTGAAGGTCCTACCCATTTGATGGGAGGTGTTCCTGACATCCTGATGACTGATGTTTCTCAATTGGTTGGCATGTCGGTGGCGGCTTCCATTGGCTCCTCGAATCATGGTGCCCTTTCTGCGACGCTGCAAGTCTGTCAGCGCGTCCCCAGAGTCACTGTTAGGCGTGAAATATTTTGAGGTCCGGAGTGAATTGGGACGCCGTCTCTGGATCCATCCTTGCGCTACGTTGGGATGTTGTGAGAGAGTTTCCTGATCCTGGGTCTACCTTGGATCGGTTTTCCTTCGACATGGTTGTGTCAATGTCCCTTCCCGCATCATTACTGTCAGGACAGGCGATGAACCCTGGTTTGATGATGCATGTAGGAGGGCGCACCAGTTGAAGCGGGAGGCATACGTATGCCACTTGGCGTACTAGCCAATCTGCTATTGACTTTCAGCATTTCAGGGAACTGCAGCATTGGGCTGGGGCTACTTATGAAGAAGCTGGGAGGGACCATAATTTGAGCTCCAGGGAGTTGTTAGCTTCTTCTGTTAGCGCACATAAGTGGTGGTCCACCTTGAAGAGCTCTGTGCTTTGGTGTGAGCTCTGCTGCCCCCTTTAGTTGGTGCAGGTTGTTGCCGACCCTGCCGTCAAGACGGACCTTTTGTTGCGCTACTTTGATGGGAAGCAGAGCCGGGACTAGGTGTGTATTCCCTTAGCGTGTGACCCAGAGCCCAGGTTCTCCGGTTTTGCTTTCAGAACTTCTGAAGTGCACCTCCTTCTTCTTAACCTGGACCGCTATGGGGGCCACTGATCCATCGGGTATGTTTCCTCTCTTTCTTCGGAGGGTGGTTGGTGTACTCGCAGCCCCGCTTGCTTCTGTGTTCCGTCGGATGTTACGGCTGAGCTCTTTTCCTGAATACTGGCGTGTCGCTCACGTGACGCCTGTTCACAAGGGCTCTGTCTCATCTCGAACCTCCGACTATAGAACCATCTCGATCACACCTGTTTTGTCGAAAGTTTATAAGAGGTTGGTGATGTCGAGATTGGGTTGCTTTCTTGAGATGCAGGGTATCCTTCATCCAACACAGTATGGTTTTCGTAAGGGCTTGGGAACCTGTGATGCTCTGCTCCACATTCCTCATGTGTTGCAGTTGGCTCTTGATAGGAGTCATGAGGCAAGGTTGGTACAGCCTGACTTCAGTGCTGCTTTTGATCGCGTGAATCACCTTGGGCTGCTCCATAACCTGAGATTAATGGGTATTGGTGGTTCAGTTCTCGCGGTAATTAGTCAATTTCTATCTGACAGACGTCAATGTGTACTTGCTGATGGGAAGAGGAGTGAGTTTTTGGATGTGGTTTCTGGTGTCCCACAAGGTAGTGTTCTGGGCCTTTTATTATCCATCGCATAAACAGAGGACCTGTTTGATCTTGCTACCTCCGCAAAGGAGGTTATGATTTCGTCGGGTTTGTGTGTCTGTCCGGCTCTTTGTCTGTCTGTCTTTCTGTCTGTCTGTCATCAAGATAAGATAACTCAAAAAGTTATAAACCGATTTTAATGAAATTCGCAGGGATTGTTAGGTATGTTGAAGGAAGAACAGATGATTAACTTTTGGTGAAGATCCGTCTACCCGTTTGTTTGTTTGTTTGTCTGCCTCATTTTTCTCTATGCTATAACTCAAAAAGTTATGGACGGATTTTAAAAATTTACATGACTCGTTAGATAAACTATGAAGAGTATATGACCAAATTTTTGTAACGACCGGTTAGTTTTTCGTTCGTTTACACTGTTTTTAATTTTGTGCTTGTTAGCATAATAACTCAAAAAATAAGGTATGGATCTTTATGATATTTATAGGAGTTGTTAGTAATGTTAAAAGGCATAACTGATCAAATTTTGGTGCAGATAGGTTAATTCGTTTTTATGTTTGAGTCATGTTTGTCATAATGCTTGTTAGCCACATAACTCGAAAAGTTATGAACGGATCTTTTAAAAAAAATCACTGAAGCTGTAAACACTATTGAATGGCACAAATGATTAGATTTTGGTGTTGATACAGAGAAAATCATAGTTACAAAACCATTAATAATTTTTCGTAACTGTTACCCTGCTTGGTGGAGGTATGGGCTCTCAGGGTGCTCTAGTAATAATTTACGTGTTGATTATGCTGATGATGTTACCTTGCTGGCTGTTTGCGGTAGTCCTTTCTTGCTTCACTCGCTGGGCAGGTTGCGTGGGGGTTTGTTAACCTTGTGGAGTTTCTCAGTTCTCACGTCACCAGTCTAGTGTAATTTAATAATAACAATAATACAGAAAGAGTTTTTAAAGTCATTTTTTCATAAGTGAATTGCCCTAGTTAGGTACTATACAGGACGCACTCCAATTCAGACGAAGTACCTACCTCTGATCACTCACAATGGTTCATTCGTATTACCCCTAGGAATTCAGCAATTATTCTGAAGTTTCAATAAGGACTTCACTAAGTGACGTCACGACAATCCCAAGAACAAAATTTACGTTTGCTAACAGAGCTATTGTGATGACGTTGCCCGGGGACACACGATTATCAAATGAACGAATATCCTCAGGTCAGGGTCTGAATGTACTGGTGTGTCCTTTTAAATTGAGTAAAACAAGCACAAGTTTTTCTGAGTTTCAATTCACTCCAGAGTTTGAGAGATTCCCGTAACTTAATAATGTCGCTTGCTTAGAAAAATGACTTGTCAAATATTTTCGGACTATAACTGGCAAACACTTAGCAGTAATTTTGTGGCCTTTACAATTCAGTTGGCTGGTGAAACTTGTTCAGTTTCGGTCATCTATCGCATCGCGTTTGATCTCGCCTCATCCAAAGTCCACACTGACATTCATACTCAAACCTGGATGCGAGGATGCACAGCTCACACACTTCGCTCATGCTACCGTATCTATGCTACCGACTTCAAAAAAGGATAGTGATGGACGTGCGAGCCTTGCACGGCCATACATATAGCTGTACTGGCCAAGGAATTTGCTTCTCTCGATGGCTGCTACCTTTTAACCAATCAAAGGTTCCCAGCCGTCTCTTCCCACCAATCACAGTTTTCCAGTCATGCATTCAGCCACTTAGGAAGTCCTCCAGTCTTAAGCTTCGAAAAGAATTTTATTATCTTTTAATCTCCGTGGGCGTTCTTACCTCCTTTCATCTAAACTCTTTTCACATGAAGTTCTAAATCTGAATGTAAGTGTATCCTTGGTATAATAAGGGGAAGTTGGGCTCCAGCTTCAGCCATATCTCATCAGAGGGTTTCCGCCTTTCCGTCGTCTCTGACTCACCAGTCCCGTGGTGAAGACCTCTCCGGAGTCCCTGCAGGGTGGCAGTGGTGGTCGGTTTGGACAGCTCAGCAGCGTACTGCATCGCTGCCGTATTAAACAGAGCCACACTAAAGCACTCCAGGGCTTCGAAAGGCATGCATAACCAAGGATTTTGTATAAGCGAGTAGCCTGCAGGAGCGATAATTACGTTAGTGCAGTGACAATTGATTAGTATTTTCATAAAACTACAATAGGTAACTAATAAAATTTGAGTAAAATACATTTTTTTAATGTATAAAGAAACATATTGTATGGGACATAATGCAAGACAGAGGAGTGTCTGAAAATAGATTTGTTGTACAGATTCGTTAGAGTTAATTGTTCATTCGAGTAACGCGATGACAACTGCTGCAGGTAACCCACCGCACCTCTCCGCCCACCTTGAGGTCGATTTACGTGATGGAACTACGGGCATGTTCGAATAGGGACCGAAATAATAAACCTTAGCTCGTGTACTTGTTCAAAACCTCATACAGGTGTACTGGCTTCGACTCGATGAACAGGATTTCAAGCATTGACCCTCAACGGATCATCATTTTAAGACTTCCAGAACCTCAATATTGTTCAGTAAAATTGACGTTTTCAGCGGGCTTATCGTAATCGCGTTGCTTCTGAAATCTAACGCTAGCATCATGAATAACAGTTGTAAAGCTAAGTCTCTTGTCTGAAGTTCCGGTCAAGTTAATCATCGACGGCTTAGTTATAACACGCAATCTAACTGGAACTAAATATTACACAATACAGCTAAGAGTTACCAAGAATCTCCCTACGATATTAGGGTTTTTACCGAAAACTACATGTCGAACTTATGTAAGGTGGGGGATACAGACTGAATTATAGGTACCTTATAATTATGAGACGGTACCTCGTATTCTATTTGAAGCACAGAAGTCAAATGAAAGGGAAGCTGGCCCAGATGTACACCATCATAAATTATTGAAACTTCAAAATATAAAGTAGAATTTCAAAGAAATTGAAAATCAAATTGGAGACTCACATACATCCTACCAACCACAAACGAATTTCACGTACTTTGTATTAATATCAGCTACGAACCTAATACAAGGAACCTCTTGTATAAGAGAACCTTGTACGAGGCTCATCTGTGTAATCCTTATAAGTTAACTATCGTTATTGTTAGGGTTATTATTATTATCATCATTAAATCACACCAGACTGGCGACGTGGGAACGGAGAAACTCCATGAGTTGACAAACCCTACGCAATCAGCTCAGCGAGTGAAGAAAAAAGGGGAAAAAAGAAAGAAAAGTTCTGAGATCACAGAATAGCTCTGTGTACAGATCATTTAAAGCAGCCAATACCCGCACCAGCAAAGACAGAGCCATCAAGACTATTCCAAACGTCAACACACGATGGAAAAAACGAACAAGAATGCTGGCCCGTACGGCATCGTAACGGTTTCATGGCAAACTCATGAAGAGAACCAGTACGCCGAGTATACCTCACCCGAACAAATGGCCCCGGAAACAATCTGAACAGTGGATGACTAGAGCAGTTATAAATTTTACACAAAAAGCAGACCCCACCAACTCTGCGACGATGCGCCAGATCACAAGGCACAACACCATCCAGCATGAACGCACATCGACGAACAACTTTATCAAGCAAACACAAATGACAGTCGGCATCAGAAATCCAGATTGTGGAGCAGTATTCCAGAAAAGGGAAGGCAACGCAATTGAAGAAGCGACGTGCCAACTCTACTAAGCTTAACAGCCTCCAAGCACGTCGCATAAGGTCGATTTTCTGCGATGCTCGTGAGGCAACCGAACGGATGTGTGGCTCAAACGTCAACTTAGGATCAAAATTGACGCCCAAGATTACCAAGTCATCAACCACAGGAAGTGACACACCATCCAGTATGAGTGCAGGGAAAGAAGATCTCATTATACGTGAACTAAACACGAGCATGGTCTTAGTTTTGCCTGCATTTAGCCTCATCCCCTACATAGAACATAAACACGAGCATGGTCTTAGTTTTACCTGCATTTAGCCTCATCCCCTACATAGAACACCGGGAATCAATCAGTTCCAAATCATGCTGAATTGATTCTGAAACCTCCAACCTATCACTAGGTTTATCGCAAGCAGTCAGCAAAGTAACATCATCAGCGTAACCAACAAATAAATTAATAGCAAGATCAAACAGGTCCGATGTATATACAATAAATAACAAAGGGCCCAGAACACTACCCTGTGTAACACCAGAAACCACGTCCAAAAACTCACTCCTCTTCCCATCAACAACTACACATTGACGTCTTTCAGATAAAAACTGACTAATTGCCACGAAAACTGAACCACACATACCCATCAATCTTAGCTTCTGGAGTAAGCCCAGGTGATCACGCCATCAAAAGCAGCACTAAAGTCAAGCTGTACCAACCTTGCCTAATGTCCTTCATCAAGATGCAGCTGCAACACATGAGAAATATGAAGCAGAGCACCACAAGTTCCCAAGCCCTTGCAAAAACCATACTGTGTTGGCGGAAGGACACCCTGCTTTTCAAGAAAGCGACTCAACCTCGACGCAACCAACCTCTCATAAACTTTCGATAAAACTGATGTGATCGAGATGGGTCTATAGTCGGAGGTTTGGGGTGATACAGAGCCCTTCGGAACAGGCGTCACATGAGCAACACGCAAGCATTCCAGAAAAGAGCTCAGCCGTAACATTGGACGGTACACGGAAGCAAGCAGGGCTGCGAGCACACCAGCCACCCTCCGAAGAAAGAGAGGAAACATACCCGATGGATCACTGCCCCCATAGGGGTCTAGGTCAAGAAGAAGGCGGTGCACTTCGGAAGATCTGAAAGTAAGACCGAAGAACCTCGGCTCGAGATCACAGACTAAAGGAAATGTGTAACTTTTCGCACCGAATAGCATCTTTTGTAAGGAGAGAGGCGGCCACGAAATGGGAATATCTGGGTAGTAGAGAAAGCTGCAAAAGAATAAGATGTGTTATACAGCAAAAATTATATCGTGTGAAGTGACCTTTGTAGTTCGCGCCATGTGACTGGATCCTAAGTTTGTTGATAACTTTACGAAGTCTATCGAACACGCCTTGAGTTTTCTTTGGACTCGGGGTAAATTTCATCCTACTCAAGAACGTTGTACTCACTTTGCAATCATTCAAAAAGAAATAACGGTTCAATAAGTTAGTCGCTTAAGTTATCCTTAAGTTTGATAAGAAAACCTCTTTTATTTAGTTTTTCTACTATTTAATGGGTTCACCACAGCAAATTTGAACAAAACAGAGTTATTGAAAAGATCAGAGCCGAAGCTCAACATCATTTTCACACTAAGATTAGTGCTCATATCTTGAGAAGCAACAGTGAAAAATTTACCAGTGAATCTGATGCTGTACACTACGAGGCCGAGGGCGATGGTGTTTGCTGCCCCTAGCCGGTCTATGATGGGCGACGCAATTACCAAAATAGGCAAACTGCAGACGCCTCCGACTGTGACAGTCAGACCCATGAGGCTCTTAGCCGCTCCGATGTCTTGCAGAAGCAAGAAGAGGAAAACTTCAATGCATCCCATCATGGTACCTGTTGGAAAATGAGCCTTATCAGTATCTTCGGGTGCCAACTATTCTTGACTTTTGAAGCATTGCTACTCATAGAAGAAGCCACATTTGCATTTGGCGATTTCGAAGCAGAATTTTTCTGACTCAAAACTCAACCTGCTTTGTAATGACCAAACTTGTGCTATGCCGGGACCACACTTGAAATCTTACTTGCAACTTGAAGTGAGGCAAGGAGGAAGTATGAGGGAGCCGACGTAATTAAGGGACTTAAGTTTCAATAATTGTGAACTGCGACTCCCTGACGGTCCCCATAGCCTCTTAAGTCAAGTTATGTCAGGTCTGAGTCTATGCGCTACGCCCTTGATATCTTCAGAATAGTGACGTCAAAATTACGTCACGCCACTGTGGAAATACCTAAGATTCCTCACTGTAAGAGTAGCGTGACGCAATTGTGACGTCACAATTCTGAAAATTCAAGGGCTGGCAGCAAGCACTCAAATCTGACCCAACTTTCTTCTGTAAATGAACTATGGTCAGTACACTAAAAATCGACTCTGATTGGCAGAAACGCTGAGGATGCTTTCTAGTGCGCGTGCAAACTCTTCGCCTGGTTGATCGTCCTCCAAACGAATGAGCCTCGGACAACGAGCGGGACAGCGCTCTCAAGAACTCTGTGATAGACACAGCCTCTGTTATGGCCATGACACTCGCTAGTCAAAAGAACGATTATCGTCTTCTTTTTGTCTGAATATTTTGATGTGTCCATTCAAATTGAACATACTTGCCTAGAACTTCTGAGGAATAAATCGCTCCAAATTTAATGAGATGTCTCAAAGTTAACTAACAGCACTTACAGAGCAAACTGAACTGACGGTAACCAATTTTCCACCATTTCTTTGCAGTCTCAAAGCTGTTTGTACGAGAGTTTGACAAAACATTTGAACGATTAGCTGAGGAAAGTGGTTTTTTTAACTAGCGTGTGTCATGGCCATTAGAATTAACAGTTTCATTTGGAACTACAGAGGAGGCCCCGACCTGTCTCGACTACAGTAGCATGGTAGACCGCACCGAGTTTCACTACTCAGTCATGATGCACTCATCAAGAATGGACTTCAGGCGAACTGCTGAAAATTGTGAGCGGGTCATTAGGGATTTCTGCTTCTCAAATATCCTGTTAATAATTGGAGCTAAACTATGCAATTGTCGATTTTAGTCTATCTATGTTATCTCCAACATTCAAGAAATCGAAACCGATATTGATGAAAGGAGGCTCAATACACGCAACCGAAGATATAAAACCGTGGCTTGGTGAATGTAAGTAGTACTAACGAATTGAACAAATATTTTTCGGACAAATTATTATTAATTAAATTACCTGCAAGAAATGTGATGAAGAGGAAAGAGGCTGTTTCAAAGTTTCTTAGTATTTCTTTCGTATTCTTGAGAACCCTTGTTGAAGGCTGTTTAAATTCCAAACTCAGCGTGCAGATGATGATGGCACTCAGAAGTTTGGCGGAGAAGTAGAGGAAGAAAGCAGGGCTGTGGCAGAATGTTTCGAAATTTGTATGCCATAGCTAGGCCACACTATAGTATTCAAATTATGTTAGAAAACTCCTTGAATTCGCTGGTAAATGTAATTCGTAATTATTACCCTGGCTACAAACCGTCCAAACTGTAAAGCCGTTGGCAGGTCATACTCTTACCAAACAGCATGAGACAGGGGATAAACACTGAGCCGCAATGCAGTGTAACTTGTTCTAATAATTATATAACCGTTATTTGTATCTAATTTGAGCTTATTGGTGAGCTCTGATCCATGCAATGTATGTACTTAATGAAGCTGATTAATTGACTGATAGGAATGCCTGTACTGGGCTGACCAATCCTACCAAGCAGATCATGCCGCTAATTGATGAAACTTCTATAGCACTTTATCCTATGAACATAGCCATCAAATAAACAAAAATAAATTCTATACGGTGATGCACGAAAAGAAAGAAACACATACATACACATCTACACTGTATGAGCATTGGCCATTAGTAAAGAGGTAAATTAGTTTAGCTTATAGTGATGTTCTAAAACTTCGTGATCGCAGTGCACCGATACCTGTAGCTGCAAGTTGGTGTTACGTGCTTATAAACGAATCCTTGCGCCATCTCAAACATTTGCCTTTTTGTTTGATGTCCCTAGTTAATTAGAAAATATTCTACTAAGGTTTCATCCGCTCTAACTAAATTTAAGGTCGCCGTAGGAAGCTGCGGCGCAGAAGCTGAATTAAAGGTTTAGGTTCTTTGGCGGTCCTGAATTTTGGTAGGGCAGCAGCAGGATGTTAATGTTTGGCCAGTTTGGGTGGGCCGTCAGATTCGTGTAGCATAAATGAAAATTCGCTGCATTTCCAAAATTGTACCGCCAAATTTCGAAGCTCATGTTCTAATGGATTCTATCAAGTGTAAGTCCGTATATACCTAAAACTTTCAGAGGATCCAACACCCGTAGAGAAGCTGTCCATAAGGAGGCCGGATACGGGACTCAGGAGCAAGCGTCCAAGGCTCTCGTACATGCTCTGGAAGCCGAAGTCACCTTTGAAGTGTTTCAGTATGGATGCCAGGGCTCCGTCCACCAAAGGCATTGATGTTGCTGCACAGAGAACAATGAAAGCATTCATGGAACTTCAGTCATAGTTGTAATGTGTGACTAGCACGAAGCTGTTGATATTCCACAGAATAACAGCAAAGTTCTTCTGTAGTGATATCTCTGACCCATATCATCGTAATTTTCTCATATCTACACTAAAGAAACCAGTGGAAATTCTACCTAAAAAACGCGGTCCATCATGCCCTCGGACCCCTATCATGCATACGAGGGGTGAAAAATATTCCAAATAAGGCGATAAACCTTCTACTTAAGACCTGCAAGCCATAGCAGCTTAAATTTGTTCATGACTCTTTCTCGTATTGTGCCCTTCCCAAGTCTTACGAAAGATACCTCAAGCATACCCTGATTTTCCCCTATCTAATACTGACAAAAGCGTCAAGGTCTTATTATCTTTCTAACTAAGTAACTAACTAACGGATGGCCAAGCAGAACTATAATATCCCTACATAGATAACAGACGCATTCAAGCAAACTCGTTCGTCAAACTCCAGTACTGTTCTAGTTATAATAAAACAATATAATAAACGCCGTTGGGCATTTATATGTTTAAAGATTTGCATAATTCATCTCACGATCTTAATGAAATGGCGGAAAATAGGCCAGGTTACAAATTATGTTGCGCTTCGCTGGAGATCGATAATCAAAAATTAGACCACGTTGCAGAAGCTGTCCGAAGTTGGGTGTCTTCCTCTTTTAATTGAAAGCACTTCTTGCGCAGCCAAGGTTGAAATCCAAATTATGAAGATATGTACAGCTTTTCATAGCGTTGCCCTGGTCTTTGCTTTTCATATTGCCTTCTCCAAACAATAAATCTACATAAATTTGCTCTCACTTCACGGCATACCTACAAATTATTGAGCAGATGAGAAACAAGGCACACGATCGTGTAGTTAATTTTTACAGCTTGTTTTCTTCCTCTGATAAAGCAGTTTTCAGTTAAGCACAGAATTTCGAAGTTCTGAGCTTCTATCATGCCGTAAATTAGATACGCGGCGGTTAATTTAACAAAAGTCAGAGATATTTTACTGTTTGCTTAAAATAATTGTTTTTCGCATGTTACCTAGGGGAAGAAAGGACTGTGATACTCAGATAAATGAAACGGAAGGCACTTATTTCTTAATTTTAACTTAGTCTAGCGTCCTATGATGCGCCAGATAATGAAATTCAGTCGTTTAACCTCAATATAATTATAATATGAAGTAATTGGTGCCAACGCTCGATATGTGACGAAGTATCGTGCAGTAATTTGCCTAACTTGTCAGGATATTCAGACAGGAACGTTGGTTCCGGCACTTGGAATCTTGTTGGAAGTATTATCAGCAGCCTTGTCACTACTGAGACGCCTGAAAACTCTACTTTCCAGTAGTCTCAAGGACGACTTACACTACAGCAGCCACGATCCTTCCTATGGGAAACATCAAAGGACCTTATTGTTACGAAAAATAGTCATTAATTTGGCCTCTACAGGGCTTATTTAGAGTGCACATTTGAACTACGTCCAGGAAGCGAGGCATATGATTTCACCTTACATGTATTCAATTCATGATAAAGATTTTCACTTAGCTGATACGGCATAAGTGTGCAAATAAGTGAAGAAAATTTTCATTAAATATTCGGCAGAAGTTTCTCAGCACAGCTCGCAAAGTGAAAAAAAAAGTTAATGCGTATGCTTCGCCGGAAACTACTGATTAGGCTGACAACAATAATCAGTAAGTGCAACCAAAGGTTTTGCTGACAGTTGTTTATCTCGACGTTCTTTTTGTTTTAGGTTGGTGCTTCTTACAGGAAAATTGCCTAAGGTACAACAATGCAAACTACTAACACAAAGTCACGGAATTCGTCAGTCTGACAACCATGTACAACCAGAAAGTTCGCTGGGGGTTGATTATTTCGACGCTCTCCTTGTTTCTGCACAAACCGTCTCGTGCGACCAATACTCGACACTGAGTTTGACATTCCCTGTTGTTACTGAGCTTCAAGAAGTCAGGTTCAGAGGCTCTTGCTGTTATTTCAGCTGTAGTTCGAGCAGCCTCAGCAGCCAACGAAACCGATAACGCTGGAGTTGTTTGTAATGAGGCTTTAGTGCCAGAAGCGGAGGCATGAGCACCAGCTTCTGATTCCATCCACGTCAGCATTTTCTGTAACAGAGACATGCGAAAATTGACTGGCATTTTTTCCCATGGAAACTATGGTTGTGTTCGAGTGCACCTGAAATTAAGTCTTCGAGGCTTGACTTATCCGGAACATCATACAGCCCGAGCAACAATGGAGCTGAGAGCCACGTACGTGGGGCCCAGGTGGGAAGCCTCATTGGCACCCAAGTGGGGACGCCCATATGGGGCCTAGGTAGAATTTTGAACAGTTTTTTAATGGATTCCATTTAGGAAACCCAACACCTGCGTACTCACATCCCAGATGGGCCCAATTGGTGTAGTCCATATGGGTTTCCAATGGGTAGACGCACTATTTCCCTAACAGTTAGGCACTCATAACCCAGTGGGGACCATGTGGGGACACCCTAAGGGTTCCAATGGATTTTTTGAACAGTTTTTTTCTTGAGTGGATCCCATATGGGTGACCCAGCACCTCCCCACGCACATCCCAAATGGGCCCCATTTGGTGGGGCCCATACAGGCCCCTGAAGCTAGAACCCATTAGTTTCCCTCCATTTATAGACCAGTGGGCCCAACGTGGGAAGCCAATAAGAGACCCACTACTCTTTCAAAAAGTTTTTGGATGGGTATCTCGTCGGAGACCCGAACTTTGCCCAGGCATATCCCAGAAGATTCCCATGAATTGCCTAATAAATCCTATGCCTAGCCTGGGATCGAACCTACAACCTAGAGATACCACTTAACCCATTCTGCCACGGAGACCTATTTACATGATAAGTTAGATTACTGCTAAAAAGCTCTGTAAGTATTTTTGTGGTATATGTTGTAACTTGCAGAAGAAGAGTATTTTGATGACAAATTCTGTCTAACACAAGATTCAATACACTAGACAATGTGGGATATAGCTGGACAGCCTATATGTTACCCATGTGGGAAGCCCCATACGCTACCCGTATTGGGAAACCCATATGAACAACATGGGTCTGACGTGGGAAGACCTAGTAATTGCAAATGGGGGATATGTACCTAGGTACGGTCATCCTAAGCACCGAAATCGATCGAAATCCACCGAAATCAACCGGAATCTAGTGAATTTCATCTAAAATATATTTATTTTTTACATTCCCACACTAAACGATGCCTATTGCTGACAGGGTTGCTCGAAGGCTTGATGTCGGCGCCGTATCGAACATGCTCTATATAAGTTTCGAACGATTATTCTGTAAAGTATCTGATATTTCCACTCGAAGTTCAGCCTCTTTTGACAGTTTTGGGTTTTCATCGAAATCCAAGCCCAAATTGCTCCAAGAAATCATGCTTCTGTTTATTTAAACTTAAATCTAATACGACCAATACACGGATAGAAATAACACAAAATAATTGTTTGGCAATAATTAAGAAGCAATGTCACTGTTTGTCTTCTAATTCTTCTATCACTACGTTGAAAACGAGAAGCGCAAATTCTACAACTCTCAGCTACCTTCTTCATTTGCGGGCATATGTCCGATGCCAGGTGTAACGTCCGATCTGGCTCGTCCGTTACATTCGCCTTCAGGGCTGCGTTGATTGCAAAAATACCGTAGCTGGTTGAAGATGGGGCGATGAGCAGGTTATGAAAGTCAGTTGTTGAGTTAGGTTCCGATGCCAGGGCTGCTGAGAACAGCAGCAACATTTCATCCGTTAAAGTTTCAGGTTCGTTTCTCCTGGAAGGGAAAACAATGAAAATGATAGAATACTGATTTATATATTACTTGTTCTTATGATATTTACTAAGACTGTCTCGGAGTTATGCACTAGGCTGCAATAGATGACCCTACTATGTAGCTGATTTAGCATTTTAGAAACTAATATTTTGCAGAATAATTTTATTTGATAAATGCGAACATTAGCCTTCTCAGACTCTGTCACATGTCTGGCTGATGAGCTTATACCACACCACAAACGTCTTTCTATTTCGGAAAAACATTCTTAGCAAATAGTTTTAGGCGAGCATGGTGCTTTGTTTGAAAATGACCGCAGTCTTTCCGTCTGAAAGAGAAGTATCCTGCGTAGCCGCTATGCGTTCGTTATGTTGAGTATGTGGAAACTTATTCCGCCGCATTACGCAACTGTCGGCGTCTCCTTACTTCGTGGGCTGACATTTAGGGATACACGACGTCAGGAGGACATCGACAGGCTCTGTCAGCTCCTCAAAGTCGCACTCGAGAGAGTTGAGGAATGTCAGCACGGTGGTGTTGGTGTCAGCTGAGCACGTGAAGGACATGGGCACGATCTCAGGCATCTGGTGCGTGATGCGCCCAGCAGGGATGGCCATGAACAGCAGGGCGGTCAGGCCCGATGCTGTCACTAGTGCTGACAGGAAATACTGCAATAAAAATCATGATTATTCTTATTAGATGCAGTCGGAGTTTTCACACCAATTGCAAATGATTTATTTTTTGTTGTTTGGTTTGATGAAATTTATATATCTATGCCATCCAGGAGAGAGACATTTGGGTGAGGTATTATAGACCAGATACTCTCAAGTTGTTGTGGATGTACTGAAAGAGTAATACTTTTCAATGCATAATACTACAAAGGAGCTACTAAAAAGCCGAAAGGCATATATTGGCTCAATTTCGGAAAGAGTCTCAGTCTGGTGCTCATCATTAATTGCCGCAGTATGCTTGTTAACTCCAAGTATACCTAGGTTCGTGAAGACGTAGCCTTTGGCTAACACCATTTGAAATCACGAAGTTAACCAGCTGAACATGCTACCAATTATGTTTTGCTACCCGGCGATGACGTTGGAGAGTCGTCGCAGCAGTTTACAGTAGCACCCTTTTCATGAGATCTCTCAGTGTCGGAGGTCTCACATTTAGGAGTGTTCTCTATTTTGGAGTTCTTCGTGTGGGGATATCTACAGTGCTCATTAACTTATTATCTCCGCACAATAGGTTGACACAATGTTTCACTTTCAACTCGCCAATATGGTTTACTAAATAATTACTATACGCAGAGAACTTACTAGTTAATTCTATAAATATTATACTTCTGCTTGTTCTTCAGTTAGTACGACCGTGATACTTTCATCAGTATTAGACGGGAGGAAAATAAGGGCACCCTTTAGGTATCCTTGATGCGACCTGAGAAGGTGTCAAAAGAGGGAGATCAGTTCAAATTTAAGGTGCTACTGCTCGCAGGTTTTGGGTAGAAGATTCACTGCCTGACTTGGAACATTTTTCAAGTTCGTATGCATAGTAGAGAATCATATTTGAGAAACAATTTTGCTATTATGTAGAATTTCTACAGAGTTCTGATGGGAGAAAATTAGGATGATACGGTTCTGCGACACCACAGAAGAACATTGCTCTTGTTCAGTGAAATTGATACAGGCTCCAGCTACTTGTTATTCTTCAGGAAAGCACAATTGGTGGTGAGAGCCAACAAGTTAAGTTTTTCGTATCAAATTTAGTACACTGATGTAGCTACACCTCCTAGCTTAGCCTTTCAAATAAAATTATATTTGTTTGAATTCCTGGATTTCATTAGACGGGGAGCGCTATACCGACAAGTGATTTATTTTGAGCTGACTTCGAACAATTACTCTCTCCACAGAGAATACGCAGAGGTCACTCAATCTCTACACAACATCATAGTTAATTTTTATCTTGAATTTTTCTCTGCATCATTAGTACCCTATTTGCTTCATTCACAGTCTAACTTAAAGAAATAATATAACTGGTGGTAGTATTGGAAAAAGGACTTACGGTTCATCATGGTTGATGTTGTTTTTTTTTTTTAGTTTTGAACTTTGAAAACTCAGAAGATATTGTTAATAGTCCTACAAAATGTGAATTCCAAGTATCAAATAGTTCAACTTGTTCGCCTAACGGAATAAAAATGGCAAAAGTTTACCTTAAAGTTCCCAATCTTGTCAGCGATCATTCCAGCAATCAGGGGTCCAAACATGACCATCAGTGGTGCACAAGCGAACACGATTCCCAGCTCTGCTTCTGTAAGTCCCAGGGATCTGGCGTGTAGACTCAGGAATGGGAACAGTACCATCGTAGCTGGCAACAAAATTTATAATAAAATTAATTTCTCTTTGCCTTTCAGTAGGTGCATATGGAACCCGTTCGATTGGGCTCCAAAGTCAAGCCTTCGAAGTTTAACTTGTTCTGGCTTCTAACAGCTGAATTGAGTTTCAGGCGTGGACTCTTAATAGATTGCTCTTCAGATTATAGGCAACTCAATCTTGCAGAGCGAAATGGAGTTTTGACCAGGCCCGCCGTAATCGCGTTGCTTCGAACACTAACGAGGTCATTCAAAGTGACAAAACCAACGCTTCTGTCAGAAATTTCGAACAAGTCAGGCTTTTTCGGTTCTTTTTTTCATTATTCAACCTATAACACGCCTATATTGACTGCCATGCCTGACGGGATTAGTTTATGCCGAAGACTTCTATGTATACTTCTCGCCAGTTACGAGTGTTGCCAGTTACGAGTGTTGCCAGTTACGATACTCGTAACTTTATGAAAAGCTTGGGAATCTTGCCTCAGCAGTTGGATACGTTGGCATTTTGTAAAGTCAAGGGAATGGTAAACGTAGCGCAGGAATGAATTGGCCCAACGTAAATTACAAAAATGGTAAGCGGCATGAATGGATGGGCACAACAACTCGATTGTTTCATTTTCCTCTTCAACTTAGCAATTCAGCGCATATTCGACCGGGCCCTAAATTTAGCCTTCGAGGCTTGAGTTGTTCGAAACTTAAGGTAGAAGGTTTGAATATATAATTCTGAATCATGCTGCGAGTGTTAGAAAAAACGCTATTATGTCGATCAGACTGAAACTCTATTTTATGGAGCAAGAATGAGTTTCCAGAAGTTTGAAGGGTGACCGATTGAAGGTCAATGACAAAAGACCAAAATCAACGGGTGAAAGCCGGACCACCTGAGTGATATATCGAGCAAGTCAAGCCCTGAAGCTTTAATTTCGACGCACAATCGAACGCGCGCCCTGTTTTATTACCTCTGCCAGGAGGTTATATTTTTTCGAAATATCTGAGCCTGTTTCCCTGTCTGTCATCAAAATGACTGAATAGTTATGGACAGATTTATATGAAATTCATCAATGTTTGGTATGTTAGGGTAAACAGATGATTAAGTGAAGGCCCGCTCAACAGTTTCTTTGTTTGCTTCTTTCTCTCTTGGTAACATAATTCAAAGAGTTATGAACGGATGTTCATGTAATTTGCAGTTATTAGGAATGCTACGAAGAGCAGCTGATTAAATTTTGTTATGATCTGTCAGCCCATTTGTCCGTTTGCCTGGTTATTTCAAATTTATCACAACATAACTGAAAAAGCGCTCGACGAATCATCATGAAATTTTTAGGATTAGTTAGAAATTGTGGAAGGTACAAATGAACAAATTTTGGTAATGATGGGTACTTCCGTTTGTGTGTTGTTGGACTATACCTATTTACTTGTCTTAGGGTTTGTCAGAACATAACTCGAAACGTTAGGGGCGGAAAATGATGGGAACTGTTATTATTTATTAATGTCAGGTGGCAAATTAATATGATAAAATTTTGGTGACCATAAAAAATTTTATTTTAGACACAATTTTAATTTTCGTTAACATATTGCCTGGCTTTGCGGAGTGTTTCTCTAGTTCACATAAGTAATCATACATTGCTCGAAGGCTACAACTAGTTTTCAGTGTATTAGCTGTTAAGGTCAGAATAATGAAGTGAAGAATTGTATGCCGTCACATCGGTGCAACTGCACAGAAATGCACATATATGGAAATTGCTCGTTCCTGTTATATAAATTTCGTAGGCTGGAGAATTCAGGGGTTTCATTTTCTAGTTTTTAACCCCTTAAAGTACTAACCCGATTATATTCGCAGAGCAGTTCCTGATGTTTATGTTATTGTTACTAAACTGCAATTGAAAAAAATGGGACTTTAAGGTGGTGTACATCGACATGTGACTACAAAAATATATATACATTTTAATAAGTCCTTGTTCACTTGCGTTTCTGTAGGCATAACATTGCCATGCCTAGCCACAGCAATGAGTTATAAATTAAGTTATTTCTTAATCAACCAGATAACTTTAACATTGATGGAAAATTGTTGTTTTCATAAACCTAACCCGACACAAGTAGCGTTAATGAAATACTGATTGTTATTTGTCTTAGTTTTGAATCCCTGTCAACAAGGGTAAAGTTACGTGATATTATGAAAATTAACATTTCTCTTTATAGTTTTAATTTAAATGAAAGTTAATGAATGACCACCATGCTGTAGACCTGAAATTAACATATAGCCCACATAACAACAAACGAAAGTGCTTTCGGGAAATGCGTCATAAGAGAAAACAGTTATTAGAAGTACATTTTTGATGACCTTATCTAATAAAACAGAAAATTATTCAACAGCTGCCAAATGTTGAATATGCTATTATACCTGAAAAAAGTTTGAAGAGACATTACTCAATGCACTAGAGATGTTATTTAAAAACATACATGTTTGGCATTATAACTACACAATGAGCACAGTATATGACTTTATCAAACGACTCACCTCCGTGAATAAAGAAGCTGAGAGCTTTGAGGGGCATAAAACGCTTTATTTTGAGATCGCCCCACAGCGCAACAAATCTTTTCAAGAAAAAATTCCTGGAACTTGTTGCCTTGTTTCTGTTTACGTCCGT
>LQNS02004412.1:685968-699074 GCA_001587735.2 Parhyale hawaiensis | reverse complement strand
TATTCTATTTCTCGACCCTTACAACGAAAAAGGCTAAGCTAGGAAAATTAATAAAATAATTTTCTACAGAAAATGAATTTTTTCATGTAAAATGCCTTCCATTGTTATGTAGATCAGGGGGTTCATGGACCCTTTGGTTGGAGGCCACTGTACTAAGGTATATATACACACCTGTCCCAATTGGAAGCGATCACTCTAGGATTAAGTACTCACAAGTGTCATTTGATCTGATATACAAGAAATTCATAGTTTGCTGTATGGAAATTGCAGCATTATCCCATCTGCTCCCTCATTTCTCGAGCAATGCCTTTTGAGGTGGCGTTCTTCGGCACAATTTTTGTATTTTGCTTTTTCTTTCCTACAACCGCAACAGTAAATTTTTCTTTAATTTAATATCCATATAGTATCATAGTAATTATGGTTTGTACCATGGAACAAAAACATAAATTGGAATGAATCGAACAGTATAAGTACGAATTGCAAAAAAAAAAAAAATCACCTTGAAATTCCCAATCTTGTCAGCAATCATTCCAACCAACAGGGGTCCAAATATGGTCATCGCCGTGCTACAAGCGAAGGCGATTCCCAGCTCTGCTTCTGTTATTCCCAGGGACCTCGCGTGTAGACTCAGGAACGGGTACAAAACCAACATTCCTGACGACAAAAATAGTCTAAAGCTGAGAATTATCTTGATACAATAATTAATCATAATAATAATAAATCATTTATTGTTTTCATAAGGTACTGAGTCCAACAAGATTAGGGCACAGCGCCTGAGGTTTTCATGATTAAAACTAACTTAAAAATTAGCATCATCCATTATACCGGTTAACATTAATTTACGTAGGTATATGTTGTTACTTTTTCACTCTGTTTTATAAGAGGTGTGTGTATGCCATTATTATCCATCTCAGTGAAAATGTACCTAAAGATCACGATTCTCTTACATTTCGTATAAGTAGCAATACTTCATTATGGCTGGTAGCAGAAATTCCTCAAGAAATCAACGTTTCATTGCATATCAACACAGGTGCTTATGGCAATGATCGATGCATGCGTAAAGAAAACTTATAGTAACATTTTGTTTCTATGCCTTAATTATTTAATATTTATTTATTTAATAATATTTAATTATTTAATCTTAGGCAAGAAAAGTTATCTTAAAGCCGTTGTTACCTCGCAAGTCAGCGACCAGTGACCGCCAAAACCTGCCACAAAACTTTATCGAAAATTTGTTTTTTTTTTTCCTTGTACTTTTTAATAGGTGCATACAACCATCATGACATGTAGCTACCTACAATTTATGTGAAGATAGTTACATCCTTCCTCTTAACACATTTGTTAAATACATATTACCGTCTCATCCAGTTAGAGATTTACTTAAAAACATATTTTTTACTTATATTTAGATAGAAACATGACCGCCTTAATTACTTGATTATAGGAATATAAACTTAGAATTCGTTTTCTTATATATACTATTACTTGCTTCCAAGTTGAGCATCAAGGATGCAAAACTGATGTTACCTCAAAGCTATATGGACAAGATGAAACGTTGGTTTGTCGTAGAAAGAGCATTGCTTGAAATATCGTTTGAGTACTTTGGTCCTAATTGGGTGAAATCTCTTCCATCACGGGCCGTCAAACTTGGCGTAGAGAATAATTACACGCAAATAAATATTTTTTATTAGTTTGTTTTTGTTCAAATACATATATTGATCGTCGTGTTTAGATATAGAAGTGTTTGTGTGAATTTAGCTTTTGAATAGGATCTGTCGGAGTACATTGTCGATCGCATCTCGTAGGACTGACTACAGATCCATTTATTCTCAGTTACACTTGACACACTTACAATGAACATCTTGGTCAGGAAGCAAAGAGCGTAACTGGAGGCATCGCTTGAAACCACCATCGAAAAGTGACTTCGTCTGTGACATCACATCGACGAATGGTATGGCTGATGAGCCTATAAGTATCTTATATAATAATAATAATAATAATAACAATAATAATAATAATAATAATAATATCGCCAAAAAGTTGTCTCTTGCAAATTTCAAGCCTTTAACACTTAATACATAAATAAATGAACAGAACATATAGTAATTGAATAATAAACGTATTTATTAAGAGGAAATTACAGTGGAACCTAACTGAGGTTTTGGCAGCATCAGACGCAAATTTTGGGCTGGGATTTCGTCCTAACTTGACTTTTTATTTAAGTGAAGCCGTATTTACACTTCATATTAAATTCATACGGCTCTTCGCAAAAGATTTGTTACCGAGTCTCCGAAATTTTTCGACCTAACCCATTCAGCCTTCCGCCCCTGACCGGCCAGCTACTTGAGCTGCGCCCATACACACAACACGGTAACATGGTTGTCGTCAAGTACAGGAAGCCTGAGTCATAACTGTTCCTCTGACTTCCCTCGCGCCAAGAGTATAACACTACTTATAATTTACGTTAGGATTAAGATCTCGACCAACGAAAACCTGAGGTTCCACCCTCAGATCCCCCGATTCGTCGACGTGACGTCATACGCCGACATGGGGTCTCTAAGTTCTAGTTTACTCCATTTGCATCCTCCCACTACACTCTCGGCTTCCTGGTCATGACTGAATACGGGAGTGGTGAATGTGGTGTGAAAAGTAGAAAATCAATACAGCTACCAGTAAGACTTTTTGCAACCTGACGTAATATTTAGCGGAGAGCTAGACGATTGCTACTAAATTCGGAAAAGCGAACACTGATGCACTAAATTTTTATATAACTAATGAAAATTTTCACTGAGAATTTACAGACTTGCCATCCCCGCTACATAACACACTTCACACGCATATATTGACTACTGGTGACTTACCTCCGTACATGGAAAAACTTAACAATTTTAGCGGTATGAAGCGTTTTATTTTAAGGTCTTCCCACATCTCTACGCTTCTTTTCAGGATAAAATTTCTGGAACCAGTTTTCCTGTTTCCTTTCGCTTCGTCCTCAGCTGCCAGCTCGTCGCTCGTTGTCTCCAATCTTGATGTTTCTCCTACCGAACCTTCACCGTCAGCTTCAACAACCTCACATTTGTCATCTGAAGCCATTTTGCTTGTTTTGCTTACCCAACAAAACAACAATTACCTGATATTAGTCAAAGTTTCTATTTGCAATTCATGAACTTCACTCTAAGCTGTCAAACACTTCAATAGTAGCGATGGCAACATTGATGAAATGGTATTTTATTAATGTAATAATTTTACAATATTTAAATCAACCAGCAGTGATGAAATGGAAAAATCTATATGAAGCTTACAGATAATACATCAGTAGTACATAGCTGCAAAGCCTTATCAATTAAATTTAGAATGCCAAGCCTACGTAATTGAGATCTTACTTTTCCACTTTGAATCCCTTACTTAATGTAGGCGATAACATTTATTATTATTATTTTTTATTCATAGGCTGCATTATATTCAGCTCGTCGCTCAAAGTTATAAGTGGGGCCTGCGACCGATTGATGACCTCAAGCAAACATAACTGGTTATGATGATGATGTATATATATATATATATATATATATATATATATATATATATCAACAAGAATTACATGTTCGTAGGCAAAAGATGGGCGACGGTCATGGATTTTATAACACAAGATTAACCTAACATTAATTTTGTAATCTGTCCCTGCATGCGTGCTTCTTTAAAATAGATGCATTCAATCCTAGTGTTACTAAGAACAATGATTAATGTTTTGTTTGAGGTCGCTATTACGGTTGGAAAAGATTTTATTGAAGATTTGCAGGCAAAGAAGTACAGCGAGATCTATGAATCACCATATTGGCAAAATTGGGACGTTTTGCATTTAGTATATTGATAAGCTTGGCAAAATCTCACAGATAAATTGCTGTTTTCTCAAACAAACTAGATATTCTTTAAAGATATCGTATAGTGTAGCAAAATCATTTCAAATGGACATAAGCAGTTCCTATATAAATAGAACTGCTTTTGTTCTTCCGTGTGCCATAAGTATCGATGGTTTTTGACGCCGTCAGACTCCGTAATGCGTTTTGTTGCTTATGTCCGTAAGTACAATACGAAACTTCACATCTTTTGGAGTTTTAATTCTTTCCAAATTTACAGAAATGTAAAAAATTTTACTAGTGATACTTGATAAGGAGCTACCTAACATTTCGGGTTACATTTTAGAGATTATATTAGTTCACATATATACAGTGGTGTTTTGGAAGCAACAGTGCGGTCGAACACTTGGTAGTATGTACGGAGAACGATAAACAAAAGCGTCCACACTCCATCCATGGATGAATCTCTGCACACGATGCATAGCAAACACAGGGCTTCTCGTGGACTGCGCATACAAATGTACACACTAGCTATAAAGGACACATCTGTTATCTGGTGTTAGAACTGCATATTTATGAATGTATGAGCGACTGCATTGCATGCTGACCTGAAGGCCGGGGCGCTGTATCAGTGAATGAATCAGTGAATCAATGTCCAACCACAAACTGAAGCTACAGATTCAGTTTTACTTGTACTGCAAAATTTAAACGAAGAAAAGATTTTTTGCACGCATCATTTTATTATTATTTCTACCCTAGTTTCGCCCACGTTTTAATCTCTTTACTAGAGTTTTTGTGAAAACCCACTGCCTGTAGCACAGCATAACCTTCACTACAAGAGTCTGAGAGGCACTGAAACCATATATTAGCAGTTTTCCACTCTTATGCCTATACACCCTCGCTTCGTTAGAGTAGTCCATAATCATCATTTCACTCCACATTACAAGCAATTGAACTGTAAATTACACTTAGTTTTCTTATCGGTAATGATTACGGGCGCGTTCAATAGAAAGCCGAAATTAACCCTCGAGGCTTAACTCGTCCGAACTCTCAGATAGAAGCTTAAATTGGCTTGGCAACTTTGAATCCGTGCTTCATGTGTTAGCAGCAACTGATGGCGTTGAGCGGCCAAAAATGTCTATTTCATCGAATACTTGACTTTTTGGACCGATTTGGGCGTGCCACAATTGAAAAGATTTTACGAGTTAGGATGAAAACCATAAAACTATAAGCTGCGATGTCCCTAGCAAAACCTGTCCTACGTTCCTAACATTTAAATGTTAAGCAATCTTGGGATGGCAATAGCTCATAGAGTGCCGGGGCGTATGTTCCGGTGTCTCTTTGGGAATGGGCCGATTGGTTCGTCTACTGCCGCCTATCTAATCTAATCTAATCAATCATATGAATGTTTTTTTCGAAAGCTGCAACAATGTCGTTGCATTAGATAGTGTTACAAGTATGGCGCTGCTCAATTAAGTTTTTGTAGATTAATTGAGATGCAGCGGACGCGGCTTTACTATATAAACAGATCACTACACCGGTCCAAACGAGTGATCGATGTCTCTATCATTTCACCAATCCATGCTATAATTCTATGATTTCAGAGCGATATACTTAAGTTAACTCTGAAATAGGTATTGGAAAGTTCGGAAGCGAGTTATCTCCACAGTGCACGTAACCGCTTACGGCTGGTTTATCTGATATTTTCAGCAACGGGTGATAACGACAGACAACAAAGATGAGCTGCGCGGTGTCACGTTTTGATCAAGCAACTGAATAGAGGTTCACATACATTGGGCAGCTCTTTTCCATGCTGCCCTTGAAGCCAAGTGTTCGTGACCTGGCCAGGTGATCGCTGTATCGGCACTGCTGATAACGAACATGTGCATAGCGTATACTGTTATGAAAAATTCATGCATATGTACATGTAATTATATACAGCACTAGTCAAAAATATTAGAACACGGTATTTTTTTCTCAAATCTTTCCACAGATTTTATTTTTTAAGACAAATAAATACAGAAAAATAAAAAATTGTGTATTTATTTAGTTTGCGGAAAAAGATGCATTTACATTATCGACGTTAATGTTAATGAACCATTCAAAATTGCTTATATTGTTGTGTATTAGGGGAAACGAAATACGGTAGTGTTTTGGTACTATTATAATCACGTTGATGTTGGTAACACTAAATTCTATTTATTTACCAGTAACGTGTCCGACCTTAGCAAAATTTATATTATTATTCACTAGTTACATATAATAAAATTTAAAAAGTCTTGTTCGAATGCCTTTGGCAAGTATTGTGTATATATAAGGCGACCCAAAAATGTTCTGTCCATTTTACTTCAATAGAAAAAAAAACGCTTACATGTATGCGCAACTCGGCCATAAATTGCATTTGCTTGCATGCATGATCAGCTCGTGGCTAAGATCTTCCTTTTTTTTATCTTCTTCTTTTCCCTCTGTCATCTATACCACGCTAACATAATGGCAATAGCTCACAGGGGAAGGAAACGAAATACAAGAAGGTAGAAGTCTAGCGGGAATAGGTCAGCCACCTCGATCAGCAGCCAGACCTCCCGAAACAGAAGGGGAACTATTGAGAGCCTACCTAACTTTACAAAACTAACCTCGTCAGCAGGAACTGCGGCAAGTTACAACATCCTCTGCGGAGAAGGCACTCGGGACCCTTGGGTCAAACGTTGGGGAAGACCAAGCGTTTTGACAGGCCTCATATGTCTGCTGGACCAACGTTGGGCAATAGCAAAGGTTTCGGCAGGCCTTAATTATCCGCTAGACCAAATATTGGGCAAGACCAAACGCTTCGGCAAGCCCTCTATATCCGCTAGACCATACGTTGAGCCAGACCAAACGCTTCGGCAGGCCTTATAAATCTGCTAAACCAAACGTTAAGCAAGACCAAACGTTTCGGCAGGCCTTATATAAAATTTAGAACAAACGTTGTGCAAGACAAAACGTTTCAGCACCCCTTATATAACCTTTAAGCTAAACGTTGGGCAAAACCAAACGTTTCGACAGGCCTTATATATCCGCTGGACCAAACGTTGGGTAAGACCGAACGTTTTAACAGGCCTTACATATCCGCTAGACCAAACGTAAGGCAAGACCAAGCGTTTCACCAGGCATTATGATAAACACAAAAAACGGTCGTGTTCGAACACTTTCTACCAGTACTGTATACACTGTACATATTTCAGTGTCTATGACTATATAAGAAGTTTGATTGCAGCCTCTCTTATAAAATTCTGGCTAAAACCAACGCAAAAAATCGCAAAAATTTCTTTAGCTGTTTTGGCTTAAAAAACAGTGCTATCATCGTAATTTTTTATTGCTCTTTCTAAAATAAAATAGCTATTGTTTAATACTTTTATCACAGTATCAGTTCTATTTGATAGGCTGTGTACTATACATTACCAAGAATTCTAACAGTTTGTTAACATAACCAAAAAGTAATTCTGACATCTTATCGACAGCTTTATGCCATGCCACCCCAGTGCAACAAGCGACGTGCGACACGCAGTTCACAGTCTGACTATTGGAATCTGCTGTCCCTACCGACACAACCCAGATTGCGAGACACACCGTTCATTACTGTCGGTCACAGGCAACATATCTCCGTAAAAAAATATTGCATGGCTTGTTGCAGTGGTGTAACCCTCGCCTTAACAAAAGCAAAAGACGGCTGAGCATATTCAAGTACAGCTACAATAGCGCGATAAAATATTATCCTCGATGTCCTCGATAGTTAACAAAATATCTTCTGAAAAACACACGCCGTTCTGTACATTTGGTTTTTAAAATGATAGTAAACAGAAATAAAAATTTTGAAATAAAATAAGAAAAAAGAAAATATCTTATTCAATACCTACCTCTCCGTGAAATTTTCATGGTATTTTTCTTCAAACGAATGCTGACACGTGCTGTAATTTGCACTCTCTGTTGGTTACCTTTTCACTAGTTTTGAGTTCTGAATAGTCATGTTAGTGAAGTAGTAATTGTAGCTCCTTCTAGAGAAAAAGTTATATACAAGTACTGGAACCCATTTTTGAGATATGAGTTGTCTAGAGAAACTGCGCTTGCGATTTCCGTTGCAAATGTGGGTGTACAACTGAAATTTGATTATTTCCTGTATAACAATTACATTCAAGTAGTTTACTCTATAACCATCACCTTGATATATATATATTTATAAAATAATCGATTACTAAGTGAAGTGAACGCAATAAAGAACTTGCCATTACTGAATGAGCTGGTAGACTGGAGGTAGTCTTGAATTTTTACAAACTATTGCTACGTATATATCTTACAATGCAAGTGTTAAATCAGTGATTTCATCATATCCCTGAAAATTCTGTCAATTCATGTAATGACTGTTTCACGAAATTACTAATATGTGAAGGAATTACATGAAATCGCCAAATTCAAGCTACTGTTTTACATAGATTTACTGGCATTCTGAAATATTTCAGTAAATACGTGAAATGGTTGCATTATTGGCATTTGAAATGGCGCAAACCTAAGAGTAAAGTTCAATTGGCTTACCTTTTTCTGAACTGCGTCTGAAGGGTCAACCTTTAGTTAGGTCATCTGGATATATCTTCCGGCACCCACCTTGTTTCCTATATGTTTCCTTGGATCTTCCAAAGAACAATATTTCTTCTGTTCCCCCACCCCCACATTAAAATTTTATTGAGTATTGGTCCGAGTTATTGTTCCCGTCATTTTGCATGCTATTTTTACAAACCAGTAAGAATTTTTTCGGGGAGATTTAACATATCTAGTAAAAACATTGAAAGTCTATTTGCTGAATAGCGCCGAAAGCCAACCGACACTGATCGTCAGACCACTAGTTGTCTGTCCCGAGACCTCACAAGAATTAATAGGTCTGATAGGTTTATCACACACAGATACATTTGTCATATCAGGTTATTAATGACTTAGTACTAAGTACTAGTACTAGTCTGTACTAAGTCATTAATAACCTGATATGATGAAACCCGACAGACGTCCAGCTACGTTTTCGATACAGATACATTTGGTACATTAAAAGTATTTGGCAAAGTAGAATGGTACACTGTAGAATAATGCATCTGCGAAACCATTGAAAGTTAAACAAACTTTTTGGGCAACACTAAGCAAAAACTAATACAATTGCATGACGTATTCTTTAAAACGTTTGTTTAAGACATTATTAGGAATGGGATCTAATAAATACTCAGGAAGTTTATTGAGAAGCGTTGCAATTTGAAATACTGTAGCGAGTTTCTCAACGTCAACACGCACAGTTGGGAGATTGAGAACAGAAAGTCTCATTTCGTAATTATGTTGGGGAATAAGGGTACTGAAATACTTTAGAAATACTTCAGGATGATTATAACACACAAATCGAAAAAAATTTAAGTAAGGAATAGTTGTAAACATCCTGAAATTGCAACATTTGTAAAGACGAGTACATTTCACTGCAACTCATTAGAGGCACATTGTTTTCGTTACGTCTAACGCGTAGTATTCGCCTAAGTATATTATTCAATATTATTCCAAGTTTGTGAATGTGACATCGTGGTGCTCTGCCCCAAACAATGTTTTCCTGGACCAGCATTGAATGAGCCAGTGAGTAGTAGACTATTTTTAATGATTCACGATCAACATAATTGGATATTGCATAGATTATGCTAAGAACCCTGCTAAGCTTGCGCCCCACTTCTTCAATATGGGATTTAAAACTCCTTTTCATCCAGGATCAGTCCAAGATAGCTTATTTGGGGCACCCACTCTAGTAGGTTATTGTTAAAGAAAATAGGTGGAAATTGTTGGTGAGTACAGGGGGAAAAACATTAATTTGGTTTTATTCTCATGAGCAGTTAATCTATTTTGAGTTAACCATTCAGACAACACATTTACAAAAGTCTGCATATCAGTTATAGCAGCTTGAAAATTACTACTATTGGTATAGAAAACTGCGTCATCCGCATACAATACACATTTCATACCATGGGTAGAAACATCATTAATAAAGATATTAAATAATAACAGGCCTAAAACGCTTCCTTGGGGAGCACCCCAATTAATTGGTAATATATGTGATTGGGCATAGTTACTTAGCAGTCCATTTGCTGCATTCTGAACGCCATAATGATCAAGTATTTTTAGTAAAAGTGATTTATCTACCGTCTTTCTAAGATCTAGAAATAATGATATACCATATGTTTTATCGTGAAAGCATTTCAGAAGATCTGTTACAAGATGAAAAATTGCTAGCGTTGTGTTAGATGTAGTTCGAAAGCCAAGCTGCTGACCACTAATTACGTTATGTGATGAAACGAAGTTGATAGCCTCGAATGAATGGCTTTCTCTAAAATTTTACTGATGATAAATAACGTAGATATGGGTATATAATTAGTCACATCGTTTGGACTACCTGACTTGAAGAGACGAATAACAGGAGCATATTTCAACGCATTAGGATAAATGCCGTCTTCCAAGCACAAATTGAAAATATGACAAAGAGGATCAGCAATACTCTTAAGCAGTAATGAAGGTTCCATCTCATCTAGATGACAGCGCTTATTACTGAATGATTTAAGAATATTAACGATTTCATTGGGACAGGTAGGCCTGAAAATGGAATCTGAAGCAACATAATTCGTATTGATTGTAAAATATCCTTCTTGGGGAGAGAGGGCCTCCACCAGTGACTTTGCTACTGAAGTAAAATGTGTATTGGATAAGTTAGCTGATTGCGCATCAGGAAGTGCCGTACCATTAACACTGGGAGAAATAGACATACATTTAGTTTTTCTATCACGTACATCATTCAACACCTGCCATAATTTACGAAATGAATTTCTGGACTCAATGATTTTGTTTTTATAATAGTATTCTTTGCATTTTCGTATTAGTCTATTCAATACATTCATTCAAGATGTATAGCATGTCTTTGCTATTATTCCACGTTTGAATATCCTGAGCAATCTTCGTACAAACCTCTACAAAGCAGACGCAGTCAAGTCGTTCAGTTGATGTAATTCCTAAATATTTAGCAATTTCGTGAAATTCCCGAGTGAAAGTCATTACACCAAATGACTGGAATTTTCAATAATGTCATGAAATTACTGATTTCACATTTTCACTGAAATATACACACGTACCATATTTCTATATATTAGGGGCTCGTGCTTTCGAACCATGGACGCAAAGTAGAGCACGGCCCTATTGCTAAACGACGCTAGGAGAACTAGTATGGCTTCCTTTTTTTTTCTTTTCTTTACCTGAAGCTCGACAAATGTATTCTGCTACCGAGGTGCCGATTTTCTATGCCTTGGAACTATCATAATGTTTTCTCCAAGTTCTGAGCCTCGTCAAAGGCATTGAGGCCAGTCATTTCTGTTAAGGTCCCGGCCAGAGTTTCCATCTTTTCCTTCTTCCTCAGAAGCGCTGCTTCTCTGAAGAATATTCTGTTGACCACAAAGTATATGACAGCTGCAGTGAGCGATGCCGCCGCCATGACTTGGAAGGTGCGGCGGATGCCGATCGCTGCCAGCAAGAAACCACCGATCAAACTGCCAGCACCTTTACCTGTAAAGATAAACTTTCAGCAATGTTGTAAATGCGATGAGACTAGTCCTTACCCAGTGTGTCAGGCTGGGCTACCTTCCTGCAAAGCCTTTTTCCTTCAGGAAAACACTAAGACGACTTACCTTGTGTACCTTGTGAATCTTCGGACGAAGTCCAGGCGACGTTCGCTACATTACATTCACCTCATGTGGGTAAAGTCATGATCATGGGTTTTTTCTGTTGGTTGTAGTTAGCGATCAGAGAGAGAGATAGAGCCAGCAGGGAATTATCTTCACAGTGCACGCAATCAGTGACTGCTGGTCAATCTGGTATTCTTTAAAATACACATCAAATTTATGAATGAAATCGTGTTTGTATGACATTTTCAGGCTAATGTCAAAAGTGCTACAATCCCATTCTTCGGGGAAATTTATGGGGCTGGTGCATTTGTCTAATTATCTCTCCAACTGCAATGCTAAATTGAGAGGTGTGGTAATTATGTACTATGCACCAAAACATTTAAAAACGTTCTTTACAAATACTACGGCACGCATTATGGTAGCACTCTTTGCTTTGCTTGCTAGCTGTGTCGGACGATAGTATAGTGCAAATTGGAGACATTTTTTTAAGTCTTCACTAACAACAAATATTTGTTAATATTTTTTCAAGTTTCATGTATCTAAAGACAGGCTAACCTGATGCATTTTACCCCAAATAGCTAACTATTTTTAAAAATTCACACAACATACCTCATCAGCAGCAGAGTGTTGTCATCAAATCCCCAGGGGAATGTGGGTGTGTTACACAAGCGACGCTCGCAATTGTGTGGCAAGCACTACCCGCTGAGTGCTATTAACGATCAGAAATTGCTTGTGTTGCAGCGACTTCACACTGGGTTATTGTCAGCGTTTTTCTCAGGTTGCCATAACCTAAGTGAGTTCTGATTGCAACGTGTCGTTCCGTTTGTGTACCTTAACCCTTTAGTGCCTATGGTACGCATATGATGACATGACATGAAGTGTTATTCCTACGGAAAGTGATGTTCTATTGAGGCACTACAGGGTTAAAAGAAAAGAATTATTGGCCGTCTTAGCAGTTAATTTACCCCTGCATTTGCCTGTGGATCAGCCCATAATTCTACTAGGGTAGCAATGGTCTCGTACTGACCCAATCCATGATGAAAACCTGCCAGCAGTCCCTGCAGGGTGGCTGTGGTGGTCGGCTTCGACTGCATCGCTGCAGTGTAAAGGAGAGCCACGCTGAAGCATTCCAAGACTTCGAAAGGCATGCAGAACCAAGGGTTCGTGACGAGCGAATATCCTGCAATGAATGGGAAACAAACTTACAGCCTTGTTCGAAAAATAAGGCAGAGAAGTGAAATTACGCTACACCCAGGAAATTCACAAGCAAATTTTCATATTGCAAATATGTTTCTCTTAGGCCGGATTAGAATATACGATGCAGTCGATCACGATATGATACAGCTGTACCATTATGCCTGTGATACCTCTGATGATACTTCAACGAGGTCCAGGCAACGTTACACACGCGGCCCGATCTTGTGCAGAGGTGATGCTGCAGTCCGTGACCAGCGGGGTGGCTAACAACGAGTTATCCCCACAGTTCACGTAGCCGCTTACAGCAGGTTTATCAGGCACTTTCAGTAAGCATGCG
>LQNS02004412.1:646017-681524 GCA_001587735.2 Parhyale hawaiensis | reverse complement strand
CATTCGTCAGTAAATATGACATTGGAGAAATCAGTTTTCATGTTCTCCTCAGCCCATTTGACCCTATTTTCTTTATGAGTTTTTGTTAGAAGTGGTCGTTTAATTGCCTTTTTTACTTTCCCTGGCTTCTGCAGAACCTCACATCTTGTCTTTCTGCTTAGTATTGGGGCCCCAGCTTCTTCAAATATCGCCTTACTTGTAGAAGGTTGTTTTCTAGCGATAGAAACCTTCAAATATCGCATATCCCGAGCAGTCAATTCAAAATTTTATGAAAGGATCTTCACAAAATTGACAGGAATTATTAGAAATGTTACATGACATAAAGTGTCAAATATTGATGATAATCGGTAAGTCTATATGTGTCTGACTATTATTTGTCAGAATATTTTTCAGGGTATGAACGGTTCTTCACGAAAATAACAGAAGCTATTATTACTATCAAAAGCACATACGCTCAGAATTTGAGGCTGATAAATGTGGAACAGAGTTTCAGAACCAATGTGAATTTTTTGTAAACTTTACCTTGCTTGGCGGTGATAAGCGCTCTTAGGGTGTTCTAGTCATCATTTTACTCCTAGTTTTACCATCCTCATTGTAAGTGATAGACCTGACGTTGGAAGAGGTATTCTGTAATTGCAAGTATTTCAGAATTAATCTTCATCAGCAGTGCTAAACTGGAAAAGTACTTCACGGTAATATTGTACAGCACGACCAGGTAGGAAATTAAACATTCAAAAATATTCTCCATTTAGAAAATAACTCTTGAACTATTGTGCTTTGATATAATCTCAACACAAGACTTTTATTTTTTTTAAATACTCTCCCTCATACTACTTTAAAAGAACTAATAAAGTTGAGAAAACGTGTCAATTAAGAAAAATAAAAATAAAAACACCGTCTCTCGTCTGGTAAGAGTAATAATTGAACGATGAATAAGACACTCGACGTAACCCAGAAAGTGATTTCAAAAATACAATCTAGATGACTCCTATAAATTTCACTTCTATTTTGCAACCAGCGATTTGCATTCAATCTGAGAGTGGTACTTGGAGCAGCTGTCACGAGCACTACGTGGTAGATCCAGTAGACTTGGTACTATAAAGCAACATCAATAACCTGCTCACTGTCACCTTGGTCCCAGCAACTAAACAAAGGCGTAGAAACATCCCTGTTATGTTGCATTGGTCTGGTCACCCACTGTGGGCCTGTGTGTACAGCTGCCACATAACTCCAGCCACATCACATGGCTTTCATGCAAGCTGTAGGAAGAGAATCATATCCACCACTTTCGAGTGTTATATAAGATGGAAGAAAATAAGAAAGAAACCTTTATTTCTTCAGGACTTTGCTGTTTCTATAACTGAATGATGGTATTATACTTAATTTTAATCTGAACGTGTTGAAATATATTTTAATACGAATTTCAGAACAGATATTCTAATTGCAAAATCACCTTTGTTTGTGGTAAACTAAATTACAAGCCCATTTGATTAACTTTTTTATATGAGTTTATCATTTTATTACTGAAAAAATACATCAGCAATGTTTTTCTTTATTTTATCATACTTATTATTATAGTGCCAAATGCTGGTCTCATTTTTTGTGTGTGGGAGGGTAGCGGAAAGTGACAAACGTTGGAGAGAGCTTACGTAAATGTCTCTAAACCCGACAGAGATTGTTATGAAGAAAGCAAGTAGGAAACAAAAAAAAATAAAAAAAATAACCAGATGTGTAATAAGCTGCCAATAAACTGAGTATAATCTCAGCTTATTGATATTACGAATGAAAAAGACGAGGTACGAATCTGCCGAGCAACTACAGCATATATGGTGATCAGAACGGACTCAGATATTAGATATGACCACATGCTTGCTGTTCACCTTGCTAATGCGATATTTCATCACAATAATTAGGTAATTTGAACTGCCTTGCATTCTGCCACGAAGTGTGGGTCTCCTTGAAGAGCTCTGAACATCCAGTAGCAGCAATGAGGAGTTTTTTTGCTATCAATAGACAATCAAATTTTTTAGGATATTAGTGTGCAGTGTGCATTTAAACCCGTAGTAGCGGCAGGCTAGAGTGTTGGTCCCATGACCATAAGATCGAATACCACCCAGGCAGGCTTGAGCTGCTGAGTCAGCATTTGATAGCTCCTAAGGCATGGGGGCAATGACCCTTACCAGAATTGGGGTGGGTCAGGGAGAGGGGGACACAGATTGTTGCATAAAAGCTTTCTGTCGATGGCATCATAGCTCTTGACAGTCTCCGACTGCAACCGTACATTTCTCTTGGGCCAGTTGGCCGATGATGAAGCACGAACCAGTGGACCCAGGTTCTCCACGGAGAGTACGGTTAAGTTAACTGTACGTTTACCTTTCTCTTCAGATATGAGATGTTTCTAACCATTGGTTTTCATTTACCCCACATTTACCCCTCAAATTTACCCTTCAAAGGGTTTTGATTTACCCCTCAAAAGGAAAATTCGAGTAGAAGCTTTGTACGCCTTCTAGTGAGGGGGTTCTGTCAATCCGAACTTTACTTCTTACATTCAGTACTTAAGACCTACGTACGTGTTTCTGTAGCATACCTAAAGATCACTTTTGAGGCCAGGGATAATGATAGAAATTGTACAGCCTAATATTTACTGCTTCTTTTATTCATCGTATATAGTACCATGCATTTTCTTGTAATAGCGCATGACTAAAATTGAAACGTGTTCCTTATACTTGACCCATCAACTCATGCAGTCTATTCATTGGTTTAAGATCATAATAGTGCAGCATGTACTAACGTCGAGGAAATAATACAGATTTACTTTAAGCGATTAACTGGTCAGTTACTTTAAATGGACACCGAGTGCTATTTTTCCTTCATAAATTGTGGCATGAACAAAACTGAGCAATTACTCAAGTATCAACAGAGCGACCACAAGACGTGTGTTTACTTTTTCTAAAATACATTCGAGATCGTGAGCGAGCCTGCCCATCCCTCCAGGATAAGGCGACATTTAATCAACTTGATTGGTAAGAATTTATGCACGGGATTGAATAATAATAATACTAGCCCCAACTTGTCGGAATTGTCTGCTTGAGTCTCAAAAATACCGACAATTCCTAAGAAATAAATAATTAAAGATGTCCAATATGTATGAAAATAAAAGTAAACACTACTTTCTCAGATCTGCTAGGTTTGACAGGGAAAAAGTGTGACTGTGATGTAGCTACATAGAACATGTACCACTATTAAGCTGATATTATCAGCAGTGTCCATGACATCGCAAGAGCAGCTAGTGCCGAGGCCACATTATGCATTCACACCGACAACCTGAAGCAGAGATGCGAGACTCGAATGTCATATGTGCTGCCGTATCTACGCCACCGATTTTAAATACCAGTATGTATTGAAGCGACCCTCGAGCTGCACATCCTAGCAGGCATAACGTTCGTGTCAGTATACAAGTACGTTCTTTTTTACATGAAGGTTAGCTAATTAAGTTCAACAGATATCAAAGTTTACGAGTATATATGATGTATTCAACATGAGCTCAGATTCATTAAAGTAGATGTAAGCTTAAAGAGCCCGGCTCGTATTGTGTCTCCCAGTTACCACTTGTAAGTTCAGTTACGAAGCTCAAGCGCTCATTGGTGTGTGAGAGCCCACGTTGCATGCAACGAGCCCTCTCATTGGCCGGGGCCAAGAGCTTGTACCCTGCAGCAATTACAAGTGAATGGTTCATACATAGACCACAACAATACTTGACTCCTAGGTCTGACGCTGGCGGCCAAAAGTCGGCAACGGAAAAATGGGATTTTCTCAAGAGCTATTCTTCTCCCCTTATCTAATACTGAAGAAACAATTCTAAGGTACCCAACATTTTTCTTGCGGAGAAGGTATCTTGGATACGGCGGGGACGCACTTGGGCACTTGCCTGCATGACCGTGTCTGGACATGTTCATAATAGCTCATGAAAAAATCCCATTTTTCCCATTTTGGCCGCCAGGGTCAGAGGCCACTTATGGACCTAAGAGTCAAGTATTGTTGCGGTCTATGATTCATAGATCATTTTTCTCTCGCACTGTTGCAAATCAGATGACAGTACATCCTGCAAAGTTGCTACGCTATCGTAAATCTGGGCCCAAGTTTGCAGTTAGAACGTTACATGATACTTTTCTGCAAAATCTAACTGGAAATTTAAGTTTCTGTTGGTAAGCTCTGTCCCGGTGAACACTATTCTGGTTTGTGGTTTCAACTGCGACAATATTGTACCGTACTCATGGGTTATGGTCAGAGATGAAGAGAAAAGTACTGCTAGCCTGCTCGTAACTATGCATCAATTTTGGATCTCATCGAGGTCAAAACAGCAAATTCTTAAACATTGACTTTCGATGATTTTGAGGCGGTATTATCGTACAGCTTTTGGTCCCCATTCGCTGCTGTCAGCGACACCGCTTCCAAGGGCTTGCTGGTTGAGGATTCACGAGCTTCTCTCCTCCTTTTCAGAGCTGCTGGTCTTAAAAACAGCCTATTAATAATGAAATAAGTCGTTGCGGAGGTAATAGCGGTGCCCGCCATGACCTGGAAGGTGCTTCGAAGTCCAATTTCAGCCATCAAGAAGCCGCCAACCAAACTGCCGACTCCTCTTCCTGGAAGGCAGAGACACATTAGCGTGAGGGTTAGTAGAGTCCACCAGGAGTCTTGGGGGTCGTCATGAAAGCGTTGCTGAGTGTCTGTCCTGTCACAACAAGAAAGTACTCTCTTCTCGCTCTAAAACTTTAGAGATATGAGAAGAGTTGCGATATTTGTTGAGCCTTCTGATGCGACAGCATATTATCACCCGCGAACAAAGTGAGAGAGGTGATAATATTTTCGTTGAAGATTTAAGTATAAATGTTTTTATATATATTTTTTTGTCTGTCCACCCAAAAAGTGGTACAAGGAGTTGAGCAATGTTCGTAATTTTTTGTAGGGAGTCAGGGGGGCTCCTCTCAATGCAACCCATGACAAAAAAACTAGGTTTAGCTGGCCATAAAAAAATGACGGCGATGAAATATGATATCCACCCAAAAACAGGTAGAAGGAGTTGAGCTACGTCCACAAATTTTCCAGAGACCCTGGAAGGTTGTTCTCGACGCGGCCCATGAAAAAAAAACTAGGGTTAAGTGGCCGTCAAAAATAACTTCGTTGAATTTGCCCCCACCGCGGGTGATGGTCTTACACCACGAGGCGTTCTAGTATTTTACATGTTATTGGACATTAGATCTATTTATAAGTACACAACTGTAGGACGCTGAGTTCTACGTTTGACGATTAAAAGTCTGTCATGTGAATCCGCGGTAGTCTTATAATTTTCATATTTTAGATGAACGAAATCCGTAACACCGGCTCGTTCAACATCAAGTGTCGTTCGTCAGTGTTCATTTTTTGCCTGTAGATAATTTTTGTGATGGTCCCTCCTAACTTTGACGCGGAAACCCAAAATTTGCTTTCTGTGTCACAAATACTCTTGGCAGTTGATATTACTTTTATGAAGTCAGTGGAAGCAGAAAAGAAAGGGGAAGGACGGCGCACTGCTTTGCAGAAGTAGAATTAAAGGCGCTCACCTGTTGTTTTAATTACGGCACGACTTTCTAACGCGGGTAGTGCTGATGTATAACAAGCGTCGTTCTGGCGATTGCAGCACATTAAAACTTAACTGGGTAAATGATCATGTGTGGTTATATCTTCTGCACAATGCTATTCCTACGAAAGTTTTTTTTTTTGTTCTTATTGGCCGTCCGATAAAGAGTTTCACAATGCTTGTAAAAGAAGACCCCGAACAAAAATCACGCTATTCATATGAGTTTATTTCTATTGTCAATAGAACGGATATTATTGAGTTAAATATTACTCATTTAATAGAAAAAGGTCCCATTTCCACCCTCTCTCCCCTCCTCCCCCCACCACACAAAAAAACCTAGTTTAGGTCCCTCTGAGCCCTGCCGTCACACCCCAAGTGCACCCATTCGACGCGAATAATTATTTCAGGAAAGGGCAAGAAAATGATATTGGCCGAACAGACGATCGAGTGAACCTTATCACCTCTTCACTTAGGGGCGTCGTCGATCTATCTACGTCCGTTAAGCTAATCTATGGGGATTGGCTTCATTCGCTTACGACTACGGTCCTGTGCCCACGACTCACCACTTTAGTCCACGTTTCAGGCGTTAATCCAAACCGATCAGGCTCCATCCTACCGTAGTGTAATGAATTGCAATTAACACCTGAACCTCAATCCGAAGTGGCAAGTTAAAGCTAATCGCATTAGATGACATCCGTCAAGGCAAGGGAGTCGAAAAGGCCTCAACGGTGCACTCAGTCCACTTTGCCCTAGCGTTTCAACCCACCTACTGCGTAATGAAGAGCCGCCAGCAGCCCCTGCAGGGTGGCCGTAGTGGTGGGCTTGGCCAGTTCAGCTGCGTAGCGCATCTCCGCAGTGTCCATCAGAGCCAGGCTGAAGCATTCCAGCACCTCGAAGGGCATGCAGAGCCATGGGTTCCAAATCAGAGAATATCCTGCCATGACAAGTCCACATTAAAAAATGGGCACTAATTTTTGGCAGCAGATGAATGAGGGCGGCAATGTTGTACGGAGGTGGACACCACCTCGATCGCATTCTTCAATAATTTTGTTCATATGTGTATTAGTTGCTCTCAGTCCATATGTGAGTGTCAGTCACATTCATTCTGTTCAGAGGTGAGTGCTCAGCCCACTGCATTATAACAGTTTATAAAGCTCCATAATCATACTCGAAAACATGGAGAAAAGTGCTTATGTAAAGCATCAAAGACGCGGACAACTGCAACTTTGGGAGTTTGTTAAAACAGCAATGTCACTGTCTGTGTGCGAGGGCCATCTTTTTGTCAAAGTACACAAACAATTTACCAGTAAATGTTACCAACTTTTAACCAGAAACAACCAGAGTCCTTGCGGAAATAGATAGCTCACAGGAAAGCACACCCTGAATGGAATGAGTTTAGAAGTTGCATATTCGTTCAACACCATACAACCAACACCACCAACGGCCGAACAGACACTGCGTGGACCGACAACCGTTGGCATCCCTTGGACGCACACGATGTCGTGAAAACAGCAAGCGCATTTGCTTCGCTAAATCGAGCTTTAATGACAGGTTATATACATACTTGGGCAAGAAGGTTAGTCCCTCTCACAAGACATAGTAAGCTTAATCATTATTTGTATTCTAAAGCCAAACTTTTTTATTAGTTCGAGTAGCCTGGTTCCATTAGCTGAAACTAGCTGAGTTCCCTGTGAACATTTGGCGTACCTATAAATCTGACTGCATAGACAACGAAGCCAAAGACGATTGTGTTAATTTCCCCGAAGCGATCCATGATTGGCGAAGCAAAGACCAAAATGGGCAAACTGCAGGCGCCGCCGACGGTGATGGTGAGGCCCATGAGGCTCTTGGACGCCCCCATGTCTTGCAGCAGCCAAAACAGGAAGGTTTCGACAACACCAAACAGCACACCTGTAAAGTGTGCAAAAGATACAAACTTTAATTTTCATAGGTCATAAAACCCATGAGTGACACCCGATAGTACACCTACTGGAAGGTTATGAGCAACTATAGGTATATTGAGTGTGAGTAATTAAATAATGGGTTTAATCTCCCTGGACACACCCACTGTAAGGTGCTTCTAAAAAGGAAACTGAAGGAACAGGTAATATGCAGATGGAAACAATGGGGTACCCNNNTGTGAGTAATTAAATAATGGGTTTAATCTCCCTGGACACACCCACTGTAAGGTGCTTCTAAAAAGGAAACTGAAGGAACAGGTAATATGCAGATGGAAACAATGGGGTACCCGTGCACGAGATCTTTCAAACACAGGATTATTGCGCGTGGAAACAGGAAACCAAGAAATAAAAGGAAGAACAAAACAGCATCATCACTTGCAGCATGAAAATGGAGGGAAATAAAGTAGGCAGAACAGAAAGACGTCCAACAGACTAAGTTGACTTAAGGCTTGTTCGATTTGACGCTAAAATTAAGACTTCGAGGCTTAGTGAGTCCAAAACTCTAGCCAGAAACTTTGGTTTTGCCCTTTTGAAGGTTGCAAGGGCTAAATCAAGGCGTTTACGTGGAGCCGGGTGAAGACTCCATTTTACGGAGCAAGATTGAGTTTCTCTTAGTCTCAAGTGTAACCGACTATGGGCTAAAGCTTCAACTTCAGTTAGTAGGGTCGAAGCCAGCGCACCTGTCTGCAGTTTCGGACAGTTCAAGCTTGAAGCATTTAATTTCGGTGTCCACTCGAACATGCCCTACTGGATCCCGGTATGGCGACTCCTCATTACATTGGACTCGCTAACCTAACTACGGTAATATAACCTTATGGCCTGATTGTTGCCTATCCTATGCGCTCCGAAAAGTAAATGTATGCTGCTCTTACCTGCGAGCAGGCACATGAAGAGAAAGAAAGTTATTTCGAAGTTGCGAATTATTTCTTTGACATCCTTGAGGACTCTAACAGATGGCGTTTTGAAATCAAGGTCGACCAGCAGAATCAGTGCGGCACACAGCAGCTTGATGGCGAAGTACAGGTAGAAAGCAGGTCTGTTGATAACATTTTTTTTTAGTCAGTCAGCAAAAAATAGCGACAGCTAAGTCTCAGGCACAAATTCACAAAAAAAAAAAAAATAAAGCTTCTTAGAAAAACTGGCGTGTCAAGAATTGTGGCCTAAGCTGCAGCCCCTGGTTCAGTGACAGAAATCAGTAGAAGCAGCCACTTGTGGCTACCTCTGTCCATCTGCGTCCACTTTTGGCGGACTGCGGCCACCCGAAGTAAAGCTATAACGGAAAACAACTGAACAGAATTCCAGTATTTTTCTTTTTATTCCTGTAACAGGACCTGAGTGAGGGCCTGTAGCAGGGCCTGAGTGAGGGCCTGTAGCAGGGCCTGCGTGAGGGCCTGGAACAGGGCTTCAGTGAGGGCCTGTAGCAGGGCCTGAGTGAGGGCCTGTAGCAGGGCCTGAGTGAGGGCCTGTAGCAGGGCCTGAGTGAGGGCCTGCAGCAGGGCCTGAGTGAGAGCCTGTAGCAGGGCCTGTAGCAAGGCCTGTAGCAGGGCCTGTAGCAGGGCCTGAGTGAGGGCCTGTAGCAGGGCCTGAGTGAGGGCCGATGGCCACATCTGCTCACCTCCAGATACTAAGCGGTTAGATAATTTTCCTAGCAAATACTATTATAATTTACGCCAGTATTGTCTAAACAACGCTTTCAATAAAAGGGTAGTAACATGTATGTAGCCATCCAGAAGAAATAGTCGACAAAAGCTCATTTGCTTTATTGTAGCAAACTTCATCATAATAAGTAAAATTCCAGGTAAAAAATAATTTCTTATCAACATGCCACTCTTAACAATAACCTCGCGCATTATTATGCAATGTTAAGCAGAAATGTCAATAATTCCCTCACTCTAGATATTTTAAGTCAAACTTCAAAGACGAAATATGGATTTGGAGGTTGTGCAATACATCTTCGTCATTACCAGCCAAGTCACTCCTCACAACACCTAAAATTTATTTCATTTTAGTTGCTGAATGCGAAGCAGTTGCTGAGGGCGAAATTTAGAACTCGTTTTGCTTTCGATAAGTAAAGTTCTGTGTTGAACTTGTTCTTCGTATTTTCTGATGCGCAACGAGTCAAGCAGCTGAGAAAATGTCGAGAGGTAGGTTTGTTGTTTAAGTGAGATACTTGAATCATGTTCCCAATGCCCGTAGACTTTGTTTCCATTATAACGGAGAACCTGGGTTCTAACTTCACTTTGAGTATTATTCTTTGCCTTATTAATGATATCCAATGAGTATGAAAGGCCTTTAATTAAGCAGTTAAAATACTGATATACCTAAATCCTGTTTCGAATACCCGTAGATTTGCCAAGCAACGAAAGCTTAACAGGGATTTCACTTAAATCTCGAAAAGTAGATTAGGGCGGTAGAATATTAGCTAAAATATCTTTAAATACCTAAAATCTTCTTTAAGGCCAGTCAGAGCAGAGAAGCTGTCCATAAGTACCGCAGACAAAGGACTCATCACCAAAGGTCCCAGGCCACCGTAGAGTCGCTGGAAGCCGTAGTCACCATTGTAGTGCTTCAGAATAGAAGCGATCGCTCCGTCGAACAACGGCATCGATGTAGCTACGAGAAAGATATTTGGACGTCTTAGCCTGTGCCTCCACCATAAAGGTGACATAACAGAGAAATAATTAAAGAGCATAACTGTGAAATCCATACGCTAAAGTTTTCCAACATAGGCTCAACACGCAAGGGCACAGTGAGTCAGAATATTAAGAACAGAACTCAAAGTAATAAGCTGGAGTATGGAAATTGATAGAAACAAAATGGGCATGAAACAATGGCGTCCCGAAGACCTAATTACTTCTAAGGTAATATGACTGATCCCTCAGGGTGCCAATTCAAATGTATCGTCCATCAACCTGGATATTTTAGCGTGCCTTAGTGCATTACAACGATGTCTAATTTCTAAAATATCAGTAATACATTGCACAAAGTTTTGAACTGTGCACTGAAATGTCACTCTTCAGTGACAGTTATTTAAAAGAAACAATAACCCTCGCAGGAACCCAGAGTTCGCAGCGTAGCACGACCTCACGTCGGCTGCAGTGAACAAACTTTGGTGTCGGAGCGCAAGCATGCGAGAAGAACCCAAAACTGTCACCTATACTGCAGCGCTTTGGCTGAGCTACAGCTCACTGTAATAATGCATATATACCTACTAGAACGTCTCGTGGCGTAAGATCATCACCTGCGGTAGGGGGCAAATTCAAGGGAAGTCATTTTCGATGGCAAGCTAATTTTTATTTCTGATATGGATGCTGTGTCCAACAAGGTTACATCGCTACACTCCTACTATAGTACCTCCTTAATAATAACATAAGAAGAAAATGGAACGCCCCGTGCTCCAGACGATCTGCCCCGGTGGAGGAAAATTCAACGCTGTCATTTTCTATAACCAGCTAGGCCTAGTTTTTGGCATAGGTCACATCTAGGTCAACCCACCAAACTCCCCACAAAAAATGATGAACATTGCTCAACTCCTTCCATCACTTTTTAGGTGGACAGATATAAATGAGTGAACATTATCACCTCTCTCACTTCGTTCGCGGGTGATAAAAAAATGAAGAGTTCAAGTGTTTGCTATTACAGCACAAGCAGTCAGCGAAGTATAGCGTAAAGGCAATTTTTCCTTGGCCTGGACTCTACATCCACCAGGAAAGACAAAGGCACTAATGCATGACCACTGGAGTCTAGAGAAGAGCGCGGCTACAGCTGACCACAGATTGCCAAGGCAATAAAAGGAAGATTCATGTGACAGTTAGAACTCCCATATGGTTCCCCTTGCTGTTTAGCTTAGTGCCTTCTCAGTGCACTATGAATTCCAAACCTCTGGCAGCAGCGAATGTCTGTAGAACACAGCCCCCTGTTTGCTGGGCCTTCAGTCTCGTTGGTTGGGTAGCGAACATGTGACCTCGAGACAACGAACAAGTCAGCGCTGTTAACCGCACTGACACTGCGACTCACGAATTTGGAATCTATCACTTTTGCGGCGGCGGGGAATGAGACAAATATTCCGCCACGAACTCCAGGGAGCAGCATGGCACGATCAATTAGCATAGCGCTTCCCAGTTCAGCGGTAGATTGCCCCAGTGGGTAATGGTCCCATAGTTTTACTTTCGACAATTACCTCTTTACATAGACATCCGATAATGTCGGGTATATGTTCAATGAGATAACTAAGTGATAACTTCATTTTGAAGAAAACGTTTTGAAAAGGTTGGAAGAAATTGGATCTGTGCAACCAGTGATACAAAATAAAGTCAGAATTTATTAAGTTAAGACAGGTTTAATCTAAAAGCTCGTTTCAAAAACTTGACGAGATGCTGCTCACTCAAAGTAGCATTTCGGAACTCCAGGTTTTGCCCAGCGTTTTATTTCAAAATTACTTAAGCCTCATGAAAATAAAACTTGCCAAGTTTTTCCATCAGTATAGTAAAGATACTACGTCTTGCCAGTATTACTTACATAAAGTGAAAGCATTCAGTAGTCTGACCACCATGTATATCCAGAAAGTTCTCTGAGGGTTGATGATCTCGATACTTTTCGTATTTTTGCACAGTCCTTCTCGTTTAACCAAAACTCGACACTGAATCTCACAATCTTCTTTAAAATTGATCTCCGGATAATCAGCTATAGCGAATTTTACTGAAAATTCAGATTTCAGCGGTGTAGAATCAGTCCTTGGCAATAATAACAATTTTGTATTTGATTCCGTAGTCGAGAATTGTGATAAGAAGTTAGTAAACGGTGACGTGGTACCATTCGAGGGAGGGACCGCTGTAGAGAACGAGTAAACAGGTAGGCTTTCCTCTTCTTCGGATTCTTTTCCATCAATCTGCCATTTCTGCAATAGAAAAATAAAATTTTACGTCTATTAACGCTTCTTCCTCTCATATTTATTTTTATCTGCATAATAGGGTAGATATTTTGCTCATAATATCAAACAATTTTCTGGTAAATATTACTTCTGAACATCTACAACCATCCCTTCAAACGCTCTGCTCATAATCTTTTTAACCTCACCTATTCCTTTGCATTTCAAAAATAAATAAGCCACATGCCCAGACCGGCAAAACAATAAAATTCGTTAAGCTATGCTATCCTCAAAAATTAACATAATTAAGACTGTGGGTGCGTTCAATTGGGTAGAGAAATTTTGCCATTATGAGGCTTGAACTGTCCGAATCTCCAGGCAGGTGGCCTATAAGCTTCTATTTGTGGATTCAAGTTTCAGGTGTTGACACTTAATCAGTTACTTTTCAGAAGTTAGTCATGCTCCTTAAAATAAAAATTCCAGTTTGCTCGACATAAACGGCCTGTTTATAGCAGCTACAACTCATTTGAAAATGACGAAGCCAAAGTCTTGGCACCATTTCCGGACAATTAAAATCGAGTGAACTTGGGTGATCCAATCGAACGTTCCCCGTCGCACGGCGGACTTGTTTATCTACGTCTGAAAGATTATATTACGTACAAATTACTGCGGTAATATTGAATATTTAATGCGACAATTTTATATTCTGGGTGTCTCATAAAAATTGCACATTTTCAATGGGCTGCTGCTTTCTCATTTTAACCAAACAAATGAATAGATCCTTATTGGGTTGGGGATGAAAATGTAACATTTTTTTAGACGCCCAGTAATAATACTGTTCAGTAAAGTATTTCATTGCATGTTAGCACCATTGACAGATTCTTGTCTTTTTTTATTGAAGAGGTGAAATATCTGTGTGGGCTTAGAACTTGGGCCTTGAACACTAACAACGGGATTTTCATTAATAATGTAGTTATTATTATGTAAGCCTCCCAATATATAACCCAGCACAAATTAGTTTTTATAAGAGAGGAAAAGGAAGAGACATATAGTATGCCAAAGAAATTTATACTCTAGGACGAGGGTGTTTCACCACAAGATCCACGCCTATGAGAAGAACAACGCCCGAAAAAAAGAAGAGTTTTCATGAATCAGAGCGTTATTTCTTAAACAGTCTAACGTAGTTTAAAAACTAACGCACCTTAGTTATATGTAGACAAATATCGGAATTAAGCTGCAAAGCAGTACCACCTGAGGTATCAGTCACAGTTGCTGCAAGAGCAAACACTTGGTTGATGGAAATGATACTGGTGTTGGCATAAGACGCAGCAAGGAGCATTTTCTGGAATTCCCTGGTAGTGTTTGGTTCGTAAGCCTTTGCTTCTTGGAACACTCGATTGAAGTCATCTTCTAGAGTACTTGAACTGCCTCCACTTCTGCGAAGAAAAAAATCGAAACCAGTATTTTAACCTCGCTCTTAATGAATGCGTTCTGGCTTGGACTGCCTTACCTTCCATATAAAAAAGATACTAAACAATATGGAAAACCGGCATTCATCACCTTCTTACCAGCTATTTAGAAGAACTAGTGCCAGTGCGGTTATGAGAATACGGCAAAAAATATGCACTTCTGCGAAAGTTCAGCTGATTTCGGTCTTCTTAGTAACCCTATTTTAGAGAATCGAGTTCTTTATGCTGTGTTGATCAATTCATCCTGCCCAACATGAGTGTTGAGTAAATGAAGCTTTGCTCTATGGCAAAGGACGTGGGAATTTGCAGCTGGTGACATGGAGGTACTTTCAACTTGTACAGTAGATTCAAATAGTAGATTATACTGTGGTAGGCTATAGCGAAAGGGAAGATTGGCTGTATAGCGAACACTGTCGGTCTCGACCGTCCCTGGGTCTGAGAGAAGCAGCCTGTGTAACAATTTGTCTGCCCGAGCCCAGTGTCTCTCTGACAGTTGCAGTGAGAAGTTGTGCTGCGCTACAAATGCAACTTACCTGTCTATGCAGGCTTCAAGTGCAGAGAGCTGCGACTGTCCGCAAAGAGTTCGTCCTAATCTTATATTTTCTGTAGTAATAAAATTATTAGGCACATGTCGAGCTCGGCACTGCATATACTGAAAGGTAAACGCCATTCCACTGTATAAATATGCAACACAGTTACCTAAGGGTACAATTCTGTCAACTTGCAATAATTTCGGGGTGACCTCCTATATTCGAGACCGCGGGACTGATATACAATCCTGTTTGCAATGTGGATGTAAATGCTTGGGATTTTTCCCGGATCTGCTGTGATTTCACAGTCCACTTTAGTATTGTGAGCTTTGTTTTGCAATGATTTACACTTTAGCTCATCCAACAGAAAATCGAGGGCTCTGCAGTCCAGTACAGCATATTTGCAACATTTCTACAGAACAAATTATCACGACTTCAGATGGGCAAATTGTTGCGGATACTCCGGGGCGAGCCGTGTGAGCTTATGAAAAATGGGTTCCGATCAAAGACATCGGTGACGCAGTTTCTACGAATTATTCTTATAGCAATCACTATCACTAAAGTCAAAAATTCAAGAACTTAAAAGATTCATCTTAATAATAGTAACAAATAAACAAGTTGTGAGCGGTTACGTGCACTGTAGAGAACCCTCGCTACTAGCTTTTCCGCTGCTGACATACTTGTCTAGTGCAGCACCGCAACGTCCGCGCATTGCAGGTGGCGTGCATAATGCCACTTGGAACTCATGTATGGTATGTTATCTAAAGTAAGGTAGCTATCGAGACTCTACTTCCATACTAGTACTTCACTCAAGGGAGCCTCATAAATACCTCCGCGAAAGAGGTTATGTTTTTGTCGTACTTGTCTGTCTGTCTAGCACCATAATAACTCAAAAAGTTATGAACTGATTTTTACAAAATTTACATTGATTATTAGGGATGTTAACAGAAACAGATGATTAACTTTTTGTGAAAATCCGTTAATCTGTTTCTTTGTCTGCCTATTTTTTCTTAGCACCAGAACTCAAAAAGTTACTGACATATTTTCATGAAATTTATAGTAGTTAGATATGCACATTACAAAGAGTAAATGACCAATTTTTTGTCATGATCAGTTCGTTTGTTTATTTCTGTGTTTGATTTTGTGCTTGTTAGCGCAATAACTCAAAAAGTTATGAATGAATCTTTATGAAATTTACAGGAATTGTTAGTAATGTTAAAAGCCACAAGTGATTAAATTTTGGTGATGATGGATTGGTTCGTATGTGTGTTTGACATATGAGTGTCATAATGTTTATTTGCAGCATAACTCATCAAGTTATGAACGGATCCTCAACAAAATTACAGAAGCTGTTAATGCTATCAACAGGGACAAGTGATCATATTTTGGTGTTAATACAAAAAATCATGGTTTTAAAACCCATTTGAATTTTTCATTACCGTTGCCCTGTTTACGGAAGTATGTGCTCTCAGAGTGCTCTAGTTATCGTAGAATTAGGTCACAGGTCGTCTTGGAATCCTGTGCAGAGCTAGAGGGGTATCAGTGACTGAAAAAATGCCGATGACTGGAAAGAAGATGTGTAGCATCGAGCCAACCCAAGCACTAAAATTGTAAATCAAGTTCTGGGACTAGCCCAAAATTCTGCGGAGTTGAGTGATTCTCTACCAGGGGTGTTCTCCCCCCCCCCCTGTAAACTCCAATACCCAATGGAGAGCAAAGTAATATTATGAATTACCAAAAAACGTTGTAGTCCTATTGTGTTTGTTTTTTCCAGTTTAAAGTGTTATTTATAGCAATTGCGCACATAAATTCACAAATCTTCTTCAACATCAGGTAATAAGTATTATGCTAGAATTTGCTGTCCTATGAGATACGAGGACATTTTGTGAGTAATAGTTCATGGGTGCGGACGATCAGTACGAGTATTTAACACAAGTAAGTCCCGGTGACTGGCATATGCTATGCTGAGGGCTGGACTTTACAATCGCGCACAAAAATTGATGGCAGGATGCGCAGCTCGCACATCGTTCATGCTACCGTATCTATGATACTGACTATAAGCATGGATCGGAAAAACTTGCGAGATCACCCAAGGAGGTTCTAATAGGGAGGAGCGCTACCCTCTCTATTTATCCTACGGCAGCGTTTCGGGTAAACTTCCCCTTGAACTGGCTGAGTGGCTTATCCAATCGGTCAGCGGCATTGCCTCACGTAGCCTATATAGAAAGGAGTCCTGAGCTCAAATTTTTATAGCCAATAACCATCGACAAAATTCCGAGCGGATGGAAGTATGTAAAGGAAACTTGTATCCTGTATACCATCTGATGATGTAAATAACAGGGTGAGCACTGGGATATAAATCTTCAGACATGATTTTCTTTGCAAAAATATTGAAGAACTGCCTGTCTGTATCTTCCTTAATTATATGTGCTGACCACTGCCACTTCAGCCACTTTAAGGACTCCAAACGCCAGCTTCGCTCACGTGACAAAGCCATATGTTTACTCGCCCAGAGAGTGCTTGGACTTGCTTCTCCCGTTAGAAGCTCCTTGGATGCAGCTTCCCGAATCAATTTGTACGTGCGATTGCATAGAGTATCCCCGGCTTGAGAATTATTTACGTACTTACTCAAGCTGCTGACACTTGGGGACACACGACGTCAGGAGGACATCGACAGGGTCTGTCAGCTCCTCAAAGTCGCACTCGAGAGAGTTGAGGAATGTCAGCACGGTGGTGTTGGTGTCAGCTGAGCACGTGAGGGACATGGGCACAATTTCAGGCATCTGGTACGTGATACGCCCAACAGGGATGGCCATGAACAGCAGGGCGGCCAGTCCAGATGCTGTCACTAGTGCTGACAGGAAATACTGGTGAGGAAGAAATTGTTACTCCCTCTGTTGTGAAAATTTTACCATCGACAGAAATTTTATTCATATATTAATACTTCTCAGTCAAATTATTTGAAGAGGTGGGCGTAGCCGCTACATTTTTAAGCTTGTAGCGGTAGTGTCGCTATATAATTGCTGTAGCGCTAGCATATGTAGCGTCGCTACTTTTAGCGCTACTTAATGCCGTTACTTTACTTTTATACAAACAGAATTACAAAAATGCTAAAATATCAATTTATGTTAACATGTCTTGATCCTTTGAAAATAAGGCTAGAAATAGTGCAAATTTTACTAGTGCATCAGGGACACAATGTCTATATGGCTCCGAACTATTCCTGTGGTTTAACACAGGCTCGTGCACCACTAGGATGCGATTTAAACTATCAATGATTTTTGTCTCGGCTTTTCTGCCGGAAGGTCTCAGAGTGGTCAGTGGGCTGCTGACAGGAAAAAGGCGCAAGTTATGGATCTCCAACCCCCGGGCACGGCTGAACGCTGTAGCTCAGTTACGCCGCTCAGGGAAAGGAAACGAAATACAAGAAAGTAGAAGTCTAGTGGGAAGAGGTCAGCCACCTTGATCGGCAGCCCACCTCCCGAAACAGAGGGGAAGCATTGAGAGCCTACCTAACTTTACCAAACTAACCTCGTCAGCAGGAACTGAGGCAAGCTGCAACATCTCCTGCGGAAAAAAACACTCTTGACCCTTGGATGTGCGAGGCCCAAATATAGAAAATAGGGCTAAAATTTACCCTTTTGGCCAGTAGAATTTATTCAGTAGGGTTAGCATCGACTCAAACCTAGGTTATTTCAAATACATTCAATCTTTTTATTTCATGCCTGTGTCTTTTAACATTTTCATGATGGGAGAATGACAATCCCGAAACGTCAAGTTTTAGCGAAATCTGTCGACACTCTTAGTTATTTTATGAAAAAATTGTATTTTTTCAATGTTTTTTATATGGTGATAATTATGTGTTGTAGGAACAAACCAGCGGGGGAAAAATTAGTCACTCCAATCTATTAAAGCACAAATCTCTTTTCCACCTCAAATATTTTTTAATAAAATTTAGACGTATTTGCAAAGCAATGACTAAATACTGTAAATATCTGATTGTACCAACTTAACAAGAAAAAAAGAACGTATTTATTTCTTTAAAGATTCGACTTGACATTGAACTAGTGATTGTTTTTTTGTTGTCCATCCTCATCTAATCCTGTTTAGATACCAGCCCAATATACTACTGATGGATTGTGATAATTAGGCATAGTTGTCAGTTACAGAAGAACGGTCAGGCTTGATGCTGTCGGGATAAACCACAGTAAAAAGGATAATTAGTTTCATGTACAACACACACAAACAATTCGATGTTATCACTAATTTTAAATATTACATTTAAAGAATTGCTTTTTTAGTACCTCACTTGCATGTATCAAACTCCTTCATATATCGAAAGTATAATAGTCAATAATCCCTAATTGCAATCGTTGAAATATCTTGCGTGGTACTTGCATGGCTCACAAAAATACAAAACGTGTCGTCTACTTGTAAGCATATACTGAAGGTATTATATGTCTGTAGGAATATCGTATGAACTTACTCTTTGTACTTCAAACAGTTTTGTAAGTTAGAGAATAAGCAATGTCAACTGATGCACCTTGCAACATCCACGGCAAAATTTTGCACATTAGCTCATTTACAAAACATAGGAGACATCAGTGTTCCAAGGTTATATATGAAGGTTATAAGTTAATAACTCGATTGAGTCTATAGGACAAATGACCCTAGTGGGCATTCACCTCCCGGGGCCAACAGACTACCTACCTCTCACGACAATCACCAATTAGGAAAATTACCCTTGGGATAAAAAGAAATTTCTTCATATAGGTGTTTTCATGGTATTTTTAAGAAATATTATTTTGAACTATGTAAATATATATACATTTAATTGAAGTGAAGGAGGATAGAGCACCAAAATATTTATTGCAGGTAAAGTTACCTTGAAGTTTCCAATCTTGTCACCGATCATGCCAACGGTGAGGGGTCCAAATCCGGCGATTATTGGAGCGCAAGCGAACACAATTCCCATTTCTGCTTCAGTTAGTCCCAGGGATCGAGCGTGAAGACTCAGGAACGGAAACATCACCGTCATTCCTGACGACAGGAATGGGTGGAAGTTTTCTGCCTTTAAGCTGTTTCAACAGACATGCGATAGCAATCGTGGCAACGCAATTGACTTAAAATTATCTATTCCTTTAAATTTTCAACAACAGAAGTATTCTTGGCATTGGTAATGAATTTATAAAGTTATACCTACGCAGTTAAGTTTCAAAAATGGAGGTATATAGCGACGTTCAGGGCGACAAAAAATAAATTTTTAATATCATAGTTACGTTGCTACTCTTCAAAGATACGTAGAAGTTTGACAACCTTCAGTACGACAAGACGGGATCTATAAATAATTGTTCTTCTATTCCAGTTCAAGTATGTGTAGGAGCATGATGGCATAGCTATAGTTACAGGACGCTACATGAAACAGGCATTGTTTCATTTATTTAGTCATGCACGTGTATACGAGTCTAATTCTAGCATCAGTAATGTAAGTATGTTAGCATCTGTGTTTCCTCGTATTTTATGAATGAGGTTTATCGTCGCATTCCATCTTTCACGTAATGAAAGTATCCAAAACTAGAACCCGTCGTGGCGTAAGACCATCACCCGCTGGGAGAGCAAATTTCATCGACGTTATTTTTGATGGCCAGTAAATCCTAGTTTTATGGCATGGGTCACATCGAGGACTCCCTGCAAAAAATTATGACCATAGCTCAACTCCTTCTACCACTTATTGGGTGGACACTGGACAGACAAATATATACACAAATATATTTATATATACTTGAATCTTCAACGAAAACCTTATCACCTCTCACACTTCGTTCTCGGATGATAATAATATACCTCCTTCAAGTCTCACAGGTTCACTTCAAATTTGCAGCTATGCTATAATCTATGGGAAACGACAGGCAGCTAATGTGTAGTCATAACACGTGTTGTACGTCAACATAATTTACGTAGAAGCTCAGTCTCGTTATAGATGTAATTAATTGGGTAGGACTACAGCAGATAACAACATTGGCCTATGAGAAATAATGAACGCTTACTATCGATAACTTGTATTGCAGATTAACAGAGACTCAATTTTTGAACAAAAAATAATTGGCTCGAGATGTATTAAATTATAAGTATTACCTATGAGCAAAGTGAACAGTTGATAATTATAACATGTGTTATATGTCAGCCAATATATAGAATCTCATTTTGGACTGAGAAATTGTAATAAACTTACCTCCATAAATAAAGAAACCAAGTATCTTTATGGGAAGGAATTTCTTTATTTTAAGGTCTTGCCAAAAAGCCACTAATCTTCCCATCACAAAATTTGTCGAGCCTTTCATTCTGTTTCCGTTCTTCACTGTCACTGTTTCGTGTTCGGCGTCTGAGTGTTGTTTAAGTCTCCCCAGACCTTCTGTCTCCGGTGCACCTTCTTCACCTGATGGTGGGTGTGCACCTTCTTCACCTGATGGTGGGTGGATTTCACCACCCGGTTCCCGGTGGCCTTGCTCATCTTCGGAAGTCATGTTTTCTTAATTTTCACAGCAGTACTCCGGCATCAGAACGTCTAGAGGAGATTGACTACAGAATTAAGCGTGTCATTCCAAAAGAGATTCATGCAAAGCGAATGATTTAATTAATATACTTCAACAACAACTCTTATGATTTTTATTGCAATTAACTTCGATCTGCACACTAAATAAATTAGGAGTAACTATATCCCAAAGCCCTAAGTACAATTTAGCTGAATAAATTCGTCCAGATTAACTAGAGATCCCCTGAGTGTAGGCAGAAAAACCGTCAGTTTTGGCATCAGAAACAAAAGCTAGTTCGTTAAAATCTGCTTTGGTCTGTGGCACAGAACAGTATGTCCTAACTTCCAAAGTCTCTTTCCATTATACCCTTTCACTACAGAAACCGAGCCTTTTTATGAGGTTCTAAAAGCAGCTCTTAGAAGACACTATCATTGTATGTAGTCACTTGAGCTCACCTACAGTTTAGTTTAGTCGTAGATAAAATACAATCACTGACTTCAGACGGGTTGTTCTATATATTGTCCAAATTTCCATAGCAAAATACAACGCACTGGTTTTAATACTGGTTTAATTAAGGGACTTATACGTACCGTCAGTGTGGTGTTACGGCGTCGAATGCACCAGAAGATGTGATACGCCATTGATAGGCTATAAATACGAGGCTCAGACATGCAGCAGACAGATCATTGCTGTGCCGACGACCAACATCGGTCGGTGCTCGCAGGTGTAACACTGAACATACGGCTAGAAGACCTATCTACTCTAAAGGTCTAATATCTAGAGAGTGCTTGCGCATAGACAATACCATAGTGCACCAATATATGCATATTGCATAGTGCTATAGACTACCTGACCGTACTGTCAATGATAACCTGACTACAGACTATAAATATATGGAATGCGAGTAACTCTGTGTGTTACAGCCAGCAGCTGGCGAACCTACGGTTGTCCTTGAAGATTAGTTAGTGAAGAATAGTGTAGAGTATTCCCCGATACCAGTGTTAGGGAGATCACTGAGGATAGATGATATATCTACAGACCATTATTGAGAGTGTATGCGAGCAGTTCTAATTGGGAACCCTTGTATTATACAATAGACTTGTTCTTGTATCGCCTGCCGAAGCAGTGGCGACGCGAGCCAGTGCGCGTGCCGAAACGTGTTTGGATGCTAATGAAGGTAATAATAGAAACCCCCCCCCCCCCAGCGCGCATGCACAATCGAAAGGTTTAAGACCCCAAGGCTTTCTGCTCAATAACCTCCAGCATGCGAGTTGCACAAGTTGCGCAAAAGCTGACTCAACTCATACAAACTGACGCAGCTCAAGCAATTGAGTTACAGATTCTAATCATTGTAACTCCTGGGTGTACTGAATGAAAGGATAACTCAAGTTTTCATCACTACTGCAAAAAATTAAAAATAAAACAGTAGATCTAGGCGGCCACTTTCCAGCACTTGCTCAAGCCACAGGAGCATAAAAGGGAGAGGTCGCTCAGGTGGCTCGGGCGCAAGTGGCCGCAACTGCCCAGCTCTAGAAAAAAACTGCAGTAAACTTCCGTTTGTGGTACAGTTGAAAGTGGCGTCGTACGATTTTGGAACGCAAATCCACAGATTTACGCCAGAAATCTTAAAGAGTTGGTAAACAAAATAACAAAATCTGGAGCAACATAATCCCCAAATTTTGGAATAAATTCCAAAACGCTGATAACTTTCTTCAGCTTTTCTTTCATCTCGATAAAGCGACTTTCACGTCGCAACAGCGACGAAGAAATGCAGGTAAGTGATGCAGTGGAACTGTTACGACGCATACTTAAACCATTCTCTACGTTTCGAGAGAAATCACCATTTCGGGATGACTAGTTTGAAGGCATATCTGTTTCCCTTACGTCCATAGAACCTTTTCTTCAAATAAAACCGTAGAAAAATGTGAATCGTAAGTTCAGTACATCATTTCGATAGTTAATAGGGTGTCAACCGTTCCCACAATTCGTTCGTAAAGATAACGCTGTATTCTGTATACTTTTCTGAAGTTTCTCTCAAGAACTTCTCCTCCGTGTGATAAAATCTCTGTTTCAGGAGTTCTACTGTACAAAGCTACAGCTGATAAGACTTCTAGTCTTCTATTTATTAACACTCTCATCTGGATCTTTTAAAACAGCAATTTTGCTAATTCCTTGCACATGCCAAGCAAATAATTATAGATATGAAAACGAGGTCAACCTCCGAGACGTTCTCGTACTCCAAAACATCATCTGTAGTTTTAGAAACAACAATTTTGCTAATTATTTGCACCACCATTAAAAAAAATTACAGACATGGAAGTAACTCTCAGGGATGTTCTACGAGTCCTAGACCTATACTCCGTCTTCCTCAGATGCAGCTACAGCAATGAGCGGATGCTCAACAGTTGGTCAGGACATCCCAAAAGTTTATTCAAGTAAGAGCAGTTAGCGCATCTGCAGCCATGGTACTGTTACTTAGTGTGCTATCATTACAGGTACTCATCTCTCACAGTAGTAGCTGCGTCATTACAGGTACTCATCATTCACTGTAATAGCTGCACCATTACAGGTACTCATCACTCACAGTAATAGCTACATCATTACAGGAACTCATCACTCACAGTAATAGCTGCATCAGCAATTAGCTTTGAGTACATTCAAGGATAGTCTTGTTGACGTGTGTGAAATGTTTATTATGGTTAGAAAATGGTATGTGTAGCTCCATTGATGGTGTAGAATGATGATTAGTATATTATCTGAAATCATAGGCTTGTTCCATATGCACCGGGCTTCAGCTGCTGCATGACACTCACTTGCGTCTGTTGGATCGACTTGTTAGTTCAGCCAGCAGGCTGTGCGCTGATAATGATCTAGTGAACCTGTCCCACAGGAGAAGAGTAGCCGAGCTATGTATGTTTTATAAGATGTACAACAATGAGAGACATTGGTTGTACTCTTCTCTCCCTGCCCTCAGGGTTTTTGGGAGAGAGACTCGTGCTGTGTGCGGAGCGCACTCCTTCACTTTGGAAACTGTCAGATGTCGAACTAATCAGTTCTGTCGGTGCTTCGTGCCCTGGTCGGCTAAACTTTGGAATTTGCTGCCGGCATCGGCTTTTGGTCGTATTGGCCTGCAAGCGTTTAAGTCAGCTGTTAATGGTTTTTTGCTGGATTTCCTTTATCAGCGTTTTTGATCTTCCCGGTGTTGCAAGATGCTTCATTTGGGTTGTATTACCTGTCCGTGGAAGCTCAAGCGTAAAGTTTTAATAATAATAATAACATTGGGCGGTGTTGAACTCTCTCATAAAAGGTTTGATATTTCCGATTAAGTAATTAGTATCTGAAAGTGGTATTCGCCCTCATAACTGAACTTTTACTTGGATCAGTGGGATTATATCAAATTCAAAAACATAGGTAAACTATTCTGCGTTCAATTCCTTAGGTTGATTGATTAATTAATTGAATGCGATATCGAGTATTACTACAAAAAAGACGAAGTCTAACAGACTGAGAAATCTGAATATTCTTGCCCGATATCATTTGATTTACCGAAGAAAGTTTGCCACTATAAACGGATATATATATTTGGTAATAGCGCTCAGTACAGTCGCTTCTCGCTCCAGTGAGTTTCATTAAGTTGCATTCTCACTCTAATCAACACCTCTCCAAGAACAAACACACACATAAACATTACCATGTTCATTTCTCGTCACACACAGCATTTATTTTCCTTGCAAAGGTTGTTGCCTCCTGGGCTATTTGTTTCCTTATGCTAACTTTGGGAATGAGACATATAGAAGGTGAAGAAGTAAGTGGCGCCAAACGATCCCAGCCCCCCCCCCAGCTAGAAATATGATGATGACATGATCTGAAGGTGCATCTTATTCTTCTTTCCAGGTATCGAAGTGGCTGCTGCTGAGTTAATTGACAGTGAAATGAGATTTCTCGACCACATGTGACTAGTTACGTTTCGTGAGGCCCGGCAAGCTGGTCGTCGGTGCTCTACATCTAGGAAGTCTGAAAACTACACGAAGCGTAATTAAGAAAAGGGTTAAGCAAATATGAAACTGAGTTAAGGGTGACAGACAGGAATGTTTGTCTCAGGAGAGAACGGACATTATCAGTGAGGGATTCTACCGTCGAACAAAGAGATTTTTGAGGAACTTTTTGTCTTCCTAGCATGCCCGTCTGCAAGCTGTTCGTGAGGTCAGTGGTGGGAAAATTGATATAATAAAACTGATATAATAAGATAATGATAAGATAATAAACGTAAGCTCGCAATAAATTGTGCTATCTATCGAAGTACTTTCAATGTTTCATATTATGCTTCGTTTGCCCGGGAGTGGTAGTGGCTCCATCATTGTTTGGTACCCCGTATAATAATACAGGGCAGTGTATGGTAAAAGGCGGCGAAAAGCAAATTTGCAAGCAAGGTTAGTTGTTTCGTTGTATTCAATACGCAACAAATGCAGCAGCGTGTTAATCGTTACCGTATTGCATCAACTTCTTTGGGTTTTGCCAAATAATTAAGAATAAATTCATGTAAATATACTTTCAAAAATTTTATTACTAGAAAAAGTAAACTTCATACAGTGGTATTCATCCCTAAAATCTTCATTACTGGTAGATTTTTTTTAAATCACCGTTTCCAAAAAAATCATCATAACATAAGTTTCTTTTCAGAAGTCTGTGGAAGTTATAGTCATTCCTGATTTTTTTCAAAACATCACGATACCCCTTTTTAATTGCGCCCACATTTCAGCGCGTTCAGAAGCCTAGTATTATGTATGAGGTCAGAGGACTGACGTTTGAACCCTCTCCTTCCCTCCCTGTCTCCGCTCTCCCCGTTGCACTGAGATTAGTTCATTCAAAGTCTGAATTATTCTAACAAACGCCCTGCCATCTATTTCTGGCAGGAAGCAGCTTTTGAACTGTCAGCTGGTACTGTCGCAATGGTCACCTGTGCCTGGCACGTCCAACTCAAAATTGGAAATTTACATTGAATTATCCGGTGTTATCGGATACCTTTCACAATTTTCTCATAAGCAGCCGATAGATACCTATAAATTTTCAAAATTTTCTCATAAGCAGCCGATAAATGCCTATAAATTTTCACAGTTTTCTCATAAGCAACCGATAAATGCCTATAAATTTTCACAATTTTCTCATAAGCAGCCGATAAACGCCTATAAATTTTGGAGGCACCAGACCCAGCGGTACCTGGCTGCAGCTGAACTTCAGTCTTATGTGGCTGATACGAAGAAAATTTCTCTTGGATTTGTCAAATTTCTGCTACGTGGTAACTTTTACTATTTCAGGGTGGCACTGCATGGGTCCCCGAGGCAGCCATGGCTTTGAGATCCAGGTAAAAACTTGATCATAATCAGAGTTGCAGTCTTGATCCTACACACAAATTACGTATCAGAGGTCAGTCGTTCGTGAGCTCGGCACTGAGAAATTTAGCTGGTCTTACGAGGTAAGTTTTAGTCGAATGCGGAATATTGTGTGAAAACTGTTACTTCTTCCGATGTAACACTACGCGGAAACAACACTATGCGCGTGTAAGCTACTCGTCGCGTAGAAATAACGCCCCCGCCCCCACCACGAGCGACAACACATCACGTACGTAGAGCTAACACCTCGCGTGTAAGACACATCGCATGGAACTAACGCCATGCGTGTGAGAGACATCACATGGAACTAACGTCTCCCGTACAAGCGACAGAACATTGTGAGGAATAAATTAAATACTACTGAGAGAAGCAGACCGCAATCAAGAGATAAGGACGCCTGTGCTGAGTGCCTATGATGATATTTTACCTCAGATTGTTTGTACTGTATATCATTGTGTTGTGTACTATTGGGAATGGGCCTCTTGGTTCGTCTACTGCCGCCTATCTAATCTAATCTACTCTTTCCACCAAATTACATGAGAGACGATGATAAATATGCACTAACGTCAAGATAAGAAGTTTAATACCATCATTTTATGCAATAATCATAACTATAATGGTAAAAACAATAACAATTACATCAATAATTACAATCTCATTATAATTATCAATATTACTGATGAATTCATGTATAAGGTAATGATAGTTAATAACATACAAATAACGTTAACATATTTGCATCAGCCGCTTGTTTTCGTTTCATTAGACTCCAACTATGAAAACCAATAAAACTACGTAAGTTATTCCTGATAAGAATTGTGTTAAAACATACTTGAATTAATTAAACAATGCATTTTGCCACATATTTTGTCCTTGTGAAGGATTTTGTAGTTTATTATAATGGTTACGTATATGCCAGTGATGTATTTCTCTTGGTTTAACAATAGTCCAGTTCACCGAGAGCTTCTCATGCCCAACTGTTACTGGTGACATCCAGTTTTATCATTTTATCATTGATAAACTAGTGTACGCTGCATAATGACATTATTATGTATATTATCAGAAAACAAACAAATCATGTCTAATTAATTCATTACAATTACTTATGATTATGTTATCCCAAAACATGTTGCTTAAGAGAAAGTTGAATATTTCCGATGAAGTCTGTGCTTGAGGAAAGCAAATAGTGTGCAACATTTAGTGAAAATAGACAAAAAAACTTTTTGAGAATGTTAGAATTATTATTGTTTCCATATTCCTAGTTGAAACCTCCTAAGAAGAATATTGAAATTGATCGCTGCTTAGGACTTACTATACGGCCCGTGACCTAATGGGTCGTCATCAAGATCGTCTTTGCTTTCACGAAAAAAAAAGCAGGCGTTATTTAGCTGGTCATAGACCACACGCTATTCGGCCGTCCACTCCTGCCCGTACGGCTCACTATCAACAGATTCTTTGCTTCTCTAACGAATATTCAACGCCCAGGCTGTAAACATCGTCAATTTATATTTTAAGTATTCCAGTTGTATTTCCCTAGCCATTTCGAATTTACCGAGCCCATGCAGTAAGAGCTTAGGAACTACCGTATCACTTAATCGAAGTAGATCTTCAACTCTCGAACAGACAAACCCGACGAAAGTTTGTATTTAGTATTTAAACATATTTTCCCGATGTGTTTGGGATTTAGCTATACACATTTAATGTTTTTAGCGCCCGTATTCTTGATTTAACAATGCTAGCAATATAACTTCGAAAGTTATTTAAAAACGAATTCTCATTAAATTTACAGGAACTGCTAGGGTTGTCACGAGAGACAGAAATAAAATAAAACTAACTATTAAATTATGGTGGAGATCTGCAATTCAGTGGCTTAGCTTTTTTTTTTCTTTCCTGGGGGTCTGAATACTCGGAGAGCAACCCTATCATTAATATGTTGAGGGTCTTCGGATGAAGTCCAGAAGATGTTCTCCCCATCACCTCACGTGAGTGGAGTCACCATGCTGGGTTCTTCTTTTAGGTCGCAGATAGCGACCATAAGTTGGACATATATCAGACAGAATCGCTAATACGGAAAGAAAACATTCATCTGTTATGGTAATGCATTGCAATAATAACAGCGTACACCCATTCCTTACCCCTCCCCTCCCCCAACCTAACCTATGTATATCAGTCTCTCGTAGAAATAGCTTTGTTTCGAAAGCTTGTGAAAACGGATAGGTCTGTGTAGTGTTTAAATGCCCTTTCTGCCGGGTCCACGCCATACAACCGCCCGCTCAATTTACGAACGGATATTCAGATCGCATGTCATTTACGCTGCCAACCTTCACTGTTTATTGTGACGATCGAAAGTTCGAGCTGCACGTGTACTGAGTAGCTGGGCGCACGTATTGTATAGCGTGTTCCCTGCGCAGCGTTGTACGGTAGAATCACTGTAGCAGCAGACTAACGATTTGAGCTAACACCCCTTGTATCGCAGGTTCGAGGCCAGATCAGGCATACGAGGTTTTTTCTGATCTGGGTGGGTTCAGTCAGCAGTTGTAGGAATGCAGAGAAATACTTAGAAGCAAAGAAAATGGTGACAAAGAATAAAAGAAAATCATGTTCATGTTGGTTTTTAGTGACCCAATGGGTCACGGTTAGTCTAGTCACTGTATAAATCTAATTGAACAGAAGTGAATGTTAGGAGCCCTACATGACTAAGCCCTGATCGCATTCATGTATCCCATTTAATATTGTAAAATTTTGTTAACACGTTTTAATATCACAAAAGGGTATTGATGACGTATCGAGAAATTTAAAAAAAATCAAATAGTTAATAACACTGCAGCAACGATGATAATACTAAACCTTCCATTATATAATCATTAGCAATGTAAGGCATAAAGCAGTTAGGTATAAATAATAAATTTAACTAGGTGTATAGTATGGGATTTAAGTAGTGATGAATAATAAATTTAACTAGGACTAGTATGGGATTTAAGCAACGATGAATACTTAATTTAACTGAGACTGCTTAGTATGTGATTTAAGTAGTGACTAATAACAAATTTAACTAGGATCGTAGTATGGGATTTAAGCAACGATGAATAATAAACTTAAATAGGACTGTAGTATGGGAATTAAGCAGCGATAAATAGTAAATTTAACTCTTGGACACATAGGTACTTACCATGCGCAAAATATGTTATTTAGAGCTATCATATCAGATGAAGTCGAACACTGAAAAATTAATAAAGGAAAACCTCGACGATTGCAACAACATTGGAAAATAAGTCGAATTGTGGAAATTGGAAATAATCTTATGATCATGGACGCAATCGACTATCGTTTTCTATATAAATAGTTATATGCAGCATGAACTGAAACTGAAATAAAAAATTAAATATAGATGTTAACGAATGAAACTAAACTATCATGTTGATTAATAAGCTACTGTCAGAACCATCAATAGTAGATATACAGCCAAATTTTACTACACAATGTTTAGCGCACTTGCTTCGGCACTACTGAACAAAAACTTGTTAAAAGCAGCAAGTACATATATGAGTCAGTGATAGCAGTTTTATTAACTGTAGTAGAAGCAACCATCTCTTTCAACACAGCTGAAAAAATCCCATATCCTCAATATTATTAGAAAAATACTGTATTTTCTATCCACATATGCTGTAAGGTTAAATTCTTCACAACACAAACTAGAAGAGACCAGTACAGTATCACCTCATGGCTACCTACATATTACCTGCCTAGCTTTGTCCACAGTGACTCTCCACCTGGGACCGCACGGGACATCGGACACAAAAACTAAACACCAAGTTGATGGCAGAAATAACTATGCTCTGTATCAGGCTATTTCGTCCCATAATACGAAAAAGAGACAAACTGAAGCGAAACTGATACATTTACAAACATGGAAAGAATGAGGGAGTATAATAGCTCATAGAGTGCCGGGGCGTATGTTCCGGTGTCTCTTTGGGAATGGGCCTATTGGTTCGTCTACTGCCGCCTATCTAATCTAATCTAATAAAACTAGAGCACTGTGAGAGCACAAACCTCCGCCAAGCAAGGCAAAAGTTACGAAAAGATAAAGTTGCTTCTGAGGCCATAATTTTCTTTGTATCAGCACCAAAATCTGATCATTAGTGCCCCTGAACAGTGTTGACAGATTGTGTAATTTTTGGAGATCCGTTCATTACTTATTGAGTTATGCTGCTAACAAACATTATGACAAACATGAGTGAAAGATATAACGAACTAACTGTTCTGCACCAAATTTTAATTATTTAATACTTTAACATTACTAACAACTCCTAGAAATTTCATGAAGCACAAAATCAAAAACAGTGACAAACAAACGAACTAAGAAACGGATCATCACAAAAAAAATTGTCATTTACTTTTTGTAATATACTTAACAACTCATGTTAATTTCATAAAAATCCGCCCATAACTTTTTGAGTTATGGCATTGAGAAAAATGAGGCGGCAGACAAACAAATAAACAAATTTACGGATCTTCATCAAATGTTAATCATCTGTTCCTCCTAACATACCTGACAAACCCTGTAAATTTCGTCCAAATCCTTCCATAACTTTTTGAGTTATCTTGGTGACAGACCACACCTTTCGTAATAGTTTCATTCTTGCAATTGCTGGACAGCTCTGTGGCGTTCTATGGCTTTTCAGTTATTCGGGGTACAAAGAGGTGGGCAGTATTCAAACCAACCTAGGCAGAGCTAGTTGTTTCCATAAGGTTAACATTTTGTCTGCCTCTCGTAACGAGAAGATTTGAGGCACCCATCCGCCCTATTCCCTGCTTACAGTTACAGCTCTACTCACAGGGTCCATAAAAGTGCTATTATCTGCTCACTGTAAAGTTCCTGAAAATTTTATTTCTCGCGATTTTTTACTTCCATCTCTCGTCTTCTGGGAAGTTGATACAATAAAAGAGGAATTTCTCCCCGTATCGTATGAGTTCGAATTTTAATTCGTTTAAGGTTATGTTGCCGTCCGGTGACCGCCGAAATATGTTGAATAAATTTATTCGGACAGTACGTACCTTTGACACTGACTGTACTGCGGCTAAGATGGTACCAAAATTGTTCATTGGTGCCCCATGGCAAAGATCATCACGAGGAAAAGCATTGGACCAAGCACCGTGCCGAAAGGGCTCCGCCGAGCATCCACTGCAGTTTGAACCTCTTATTGTTGATAATTGCATTTTGGGTGTTTTACGTCATTAGAACATTTCGTATTCCAATTTGGGTTTTGTAAATCAGGAATGCTTCGACCCCCACCGAAGGCATTCCCCACAGAAATCGAAATTGGAGAGCTTACGTATATAAATATTCTGTGGTCAACCGGATTAAATACTTTGGAAAAATCTCAACGTCCACATTGTTGCCTTGGCACAGTGAAACTAGAATAGAGTCATAGATTGATCTAGCATTTGTGAAGTGGTGGATCGTTTATCCCGGAAGCTATGGTGAAGTAATGTAAGTAAATACTTGCTCCCAAATGGGGCACTATGCTTTTGCTGAACACGATAGTTACAAGAACTATAGCGAAAATTTAAATATGGCAAGGCCTAGCGTTAGTTTTTTGAGTTAGCCTTGTGTGATACAGTCTGACTAAAGCACTTTAGGTCGGGATTCCCACTCCTGAAGAGTGCGCACCTCCTGGGGTGCGAAAACATATTAAAGAGCTGCAATGGGTGCCAAGCATAACAAAGGTTGAGAGCTACAGCTACCTATAGATCATATGGTTTAAATCTCAGAATAAATCCTTCTGCATGTCGCTCGATGATGATCCATAGATCCTGAATACAAGCCTGAACGTCTGCCTTTCAAGAATATGTTCCGGATCATACCGAAAAATTTATTCTCTAAAAAATTGATTACCTTCATGAAAAGATTTATTTGATGCAAGTACCATTTAATATTATTATAATTTCTTCAGAGGAAATTTAAGTGACGTTATTCACGTCAAAGCCGACGTGTAGGATATCATCTCTATTTTTCGTCACGTCGGGGATGCCGTTTAAGGCCGAGTTTACACGTCATTCATCTCTACGCATTCACTCATTCACTCATCCGCATGTTTTGTGGCCCTGTTGTCTGCACAACTTTGTGCACGCCACAAAAAGTTATTAAAATGTTAATCTTCAAGTCAGTTGGCTCAGCAAGTGTCACTTAGCAAGTTACGGATATATTTTCAAATTATGAATGAAATAAAACTCCAGACGTGCCTTTTGGTTTCGCTTTGAAGAGCGAGGCTTCGACGCTGGAACTCGGGTACGCAATTCTATATTTTACAACTTGCGAGAAACTGATTTTTTTGGGATGTTATTCCCTGTTCCTTCACTAATTTACGGAAAATTGATGAAACAGTTTCAAAATGGTCCTTTGCATACATTCTAATATTTTTGGGGTCTTCCCTTTGAGATATGTTTGGAGCTTTGCCAATTTTTTGTCTTGCATCTAACGTTTCATCTGTGTTACACTTGCTAATTACACGATGAACGACACCTTTTGACCTGCGGAAAATATAAGCAATTTCTTCTATTGACAGGTTTTCTAGATGCTTTGATAATAGTAAATTTTTTTTCTACGAGAGAGAGAGAGTTATGCATGTTCAAGTGGCTATGTTGCTTGAAACTATATAGTTCCAATGATGAATAAATGAATGCAGCCTTTAATTTCGAGATGCTTGTATGAGTGCTTTCACATGAAGTCAGCAAATTTTTAGTATCGTTCTTTACCTTTTCGCCAGATCTGAATCCCTCCGTAACTTTACATCTTGAAATTTCTAGGAAAAATATTATTTAAAATTTTGTATCTTTATCATTGTTTTGTGCATTATGACCTACGTAGCAAAATTCATTAGGATGCATTCATTACTTTTTAAGTAATAAATTAACTTACGTCGCTACCGTCTTCGTTCCTTATAAGTATTATGTCCGTCACTGTACATCACTTTTTGTTTTCCAGATGTTGCATAAAGCCCATAATTTAATCCAATGATGAATAATTCAAGTCAGCGTATTTTTATATGCAAACCTATTGCTGTAGAGTGATTGAATTCTTGATTGAAATTATGAGTATTATTGTTTACACTATCACAGCCATTTTTTGAATATACCAGTGAATCTTATTGACTGAACACCCTCACCCAATTCGCTAAAGCTATCAAATTGTTCAAGCTCAGCTGTAGTATTTCCGCAGCAGCTTTTGAAAAAATCAACAGGGACGGAAAGTTCCCGATATAAAATGAAAAGATACTGAGTCATTTGCCACACCGGCTCCGGTAATTATTTATTTAAATAAGAACACGGGTAAATATTTTCATTATTTATTTAAATTGCCTTATGAATACGCTTCAGATTATAAAAACGTGCGTCTGGCAGTAAATCTACAAATAGTAACATTATATAATTTGATATCTAGAAAAATTAATTGTTCATTTCTTACATAAATATGGCGATTCTTGTGACATGGGCGGAACAACTTCCTAGTGAACAGGAAAGATCTGCGCGTTGGCTCTGTAATACGGTGAACCTGCTCAGCTTAGAATGTTTGTTTTGATAAGGAAATAAATAATACTTTCATTGTCTCATAAAGTATTGGTAAATAAACTTTAATCGCACCTTCCACTGGAAAAACCCGCACGCACTGGTTCGTGCAGCAGATATAAGGCAACTGACCAAAGAGGAGTAAGTACAAATGAAGGCATGGGTCGCTCAAATTTATCGCCCATTTAGCGGAAGGTTCAGTGACCCCACCCATGCATATGCATAAGGTAAGTAACCATAGGGTAGCTATGCGAAGCAAGTAAGTTTGTTGATTCAGCGCCAAGCAATCTCATTATTAACACAGGAAGCAGGAGATCATTTACAAAAGATCTTCAAAATGGTGCCGATCTACTTCGATGCAATTGGTCAAACGCCGATGCAATGATTGCGGCACGCGTTCGAATACTTCAGGAGTTTCACCAATTCTTGCCGATGCTTCAATAATTCTAGCAATGGGGTCTTCTTCGGACTGAGCCGGGGTTTCGTGTACCAAGCTCGTAACATATCCCCATTGGTAGAAATCCAAGGGCTTCAAATCAGGGGACTTTGGCGGCCATGCAAAGAGACTGCACGTCAAATTCAGTGATCTGGATAACTTTTTAACGAAGAATTTTAGACCACATGTTTATTTGGTAAGAAATGTTTATTTTAACAGTCCTAACCTTATGTTAAAGTTTGTTCCCAAAGTGAGGGACAACTTGTATATATCTGATGGAATATTTGTCTGTCCACCCAAAAAGAAGGAGAAGGAGTTGAGCAATGTTCATAATTTTTGCAGGGAGTCAGATGGGTTGACCGAGATATGAAAATACCACGACTCGAGAGTAAGCTGACCATCAAAAATGACGGCCTCTAAATTTGCCCACACCGCGGGTGATGGTCTTACGCCGCTGAGCGTTCTAGTTTTTATTAATTACGATCTTAGTAGAGTTTTTTACAAAGTCTATCAGCTAACCGTCATTAGATATCCTTAACTTTATGAAATTGTTTGAAAAGAGTCCGTCGATGGATGTGTGTAAACCAACCTATTTTTCCTAAACAACAATCATTATAATAAATATTTTTCATGTTTCCTAGTGGCATGAATCTGAATTTCAGCAACTGTATCCCCTATTTGAAAAATATCTCCTTGCTACTAACTGTGCAGTGCCTCACTGAAAAATATTAATATCGTAACAGTACGTATTCTTCACCCTGTACATCTTTCTAACACTAATTATATCACAAGCAAATCAAGTTTTTACACTCGTCTTAGGAACTTCAGGGTCGTCAACAAACGCCGGGTTATCAGTCGCCCCACTCTGGCGCTCGTCATCCTTCGGCACTTCTGAAGAGGAATCCGATTCTGACTTTTTAGATTCAGGCGCTAGTGTCGGCTGGATCATTTGTAAGCTCCTATTGGCTTTCGCTTCTAGTTTTTCTTTCTTTCTTTGAAGCGCGGCTTTTCTGAAAAATATTCTGTTGACGACGAAATAGATAACGGCGGCCGTGAAGGCTGCTGCGGCCATCACTTGGAAGGTTCGACGTACTCCGATCTCGGCCATCAGGAAGCCGCCGATGAGACTGCCTGCTCC
>LQNS02004412.1:635858-646012 GCA_001587735.2 Parhyale hawaiensis | reverse complement strand
ATATTCTGTTGACGACGAAATAGATAACGGCGGCCGTGAAGGCTGCTGCGGCCATCACTTGGAAGGTTCGACGTACTCCGATCTCGGCCATCAGGAAGCCGCCGATGAGACTGCCTGCTCCTCGGCCTGAAAATTGAAGATTAGATTAAGAAGTCTTGTAGTAGACCGACCAACAGGTCCATTCCTAGTGAGGAGTCGACTCATGCTCCGGCCTTCTATGAGCTATTGCTGTTATGCAAAAAAAAAAGTGTCACAAGTGTAAGCGAAATCCTCAGCCAAGGGAATGGTTGCGCAAGTATTATTATAGTGAAACCAGCGTATGCAGTCCTTTAGGGGTGGAGCTGAATTGAACGCAGCAGTGCCAAATGTGATCTATTGACTAATGCACTTTGAGTATTCGAATATAAATATAACTTTATTGCTTGAGACAAGTTATACCACGCGCTTAAGTAAGATTCGGCCACGCCCATCGGACTCCTTACGCTGATTTGACTATAGTTGTAGCAAAACCACTGGAGTCCAGTACGTCAGATGGGATACGTTTGATGATGTAACAAAGAGACCCTAAAACTTAAGCGTTAGGAGTGGACGGGTCTTGGAGAAGGAGCTCGAATATAAAGTTTAATTTTAAAAATAGAGAAAAATAATTCGAAATGATCAAACACTCAACAACTAAATCTCTGGTAATAAAATAATGCAATAATCTTCAAAATCACATTCTAAATTAGGTGAAACGACCGTTCGTTCCCATGAGCAAGTTCTGGAAAAACACTCCAATACTCAACAGTCAAAAGGCAAATTCTTGAATGGATAAAAGTCAGCAAGTTCCCTTTGCAGCCAAGAATGATTCTCAATATTTGAACCATCAATAGTTTACTGCCAGATATTTATTGCAATATTAGTCAAGATCTTGGTTGCTAAATAATGAGAAAGTCAGAATTCTCTAACTACCAAACACTCACTAGGTATGTAATTAGCTGCTGAATGCTGAAATAACTATATTATCTAACTTTTTGTTGTAAAACAGAGAGAGAATTTGCAACAGTGTGATTTGTAAAGAGGTATAACCAATTTGTTCATGCTATTACATCTTTACATGCGCGATAAATTTTCCATTACATCAAAGAAAATACTCACCTACACCATGGTGCAAACCACCCATTAATCCCTGCACGGTGGCAGTGGTGGTGGGTGTGGACATCTCGGCTGTGTAGGTTATGGCGGCGGTGATGAGGAGAGCTACAGTGAAGCATTCCAGGGCTTCAAACGGCATGCAGAGCCACGGGTTGTAGATCAGAGAGTAGCCTGCAGAATCATGGAGTAATTATTATTACTATTATACATATTATCATTACTACTAGCTATTATATTGAAGAGTTCAAGTCTCCACCACCAAGGCGATCTAACAGCAAGTTGGTTATAGTCAGGTAGTTTATGCCTCTGTTGCCGAGCAGAACGATATCACATGGGACAGAGAGAAGGACATATAGTATGCCGATAGAAACGAGGAACCCATGCACGAAGGTGTTCCCACACAGGATCAACGAGCATGAGAACAGCAAGTCGGGAAACGAGAAGAACAGGATAAAGCATGAGCAAGTACGAGTATGAAATCGGGAAGGAGGCAATGTGGGCACGAAAGAGAGACGTCCCGAAGGCCTAGCTAATGGCTGAGGTAACCTACTCGGGCCCCCTGAGGTTGCCTGGCCCCATAAACACAGAATGGACGAACCTAAGCTAACCTAACCCTCTAGCCTTTGACCCTTCCTATGCCTCCTGAGAGGTGGAAGCATAGAGCAGCACAGAACAGTGCATGTATATACGCATTGTTCATCCACACGAGACAAGAGCGCTAGCTGTTAAGCCGAGTTCACACAACATTCATCTCAATGAGTTCAATCAGGTGAATGACTACGATCTGTGCTTCAACTTTCCGTCGCTGTACGTCTACCTGTAGAAGCGTCTTTCCTACAAATGAACGACGTTGCACGTACAGTTAGGACATCATTTCTTAATATTTTTTGTCTTTTATTTGTAGAAAAGCACATTCCTATCCCATTATCTGATAGTTTGATTTCAAATGGAAGAGCCTGTTCTAGAATATTTATAGCTAAGTGAACCAACAAAAGTGATATAATCATGCAGTAATCCGAGTTCTTTTGCGTAAAATTTTATCTTGCAATATTTTACATTTTATCATTGCATATACACGAATGAGTTGCAGCGGTTGAAATATTGCCCTCGGTACAGTATTATCGGGGGAACGTTGGTGAAATGACAGACAATAAGCAGGACGTTTTTCGTGTGCTTATAACATTTTCGAGTTGGGGATTACAGTGATTCTGATCTTTTACGTGTTTAAGAAAAATAATCTTTATCGACTTGTTCATGATCTGTGAACGAAAAGGGGGATAAATTTAGCATTATACATTTTGTTTAAAGAAAGTATATGACTCATGACTGGCGTTGATAAAACAGACATGCTTCGTTCTCCAACCTCGCACGTTCACAGGCCTCCTTCCATCAGCTCCACTCGCCGCGTCCACCAGTCTTGAGCGAACGCGTTCAAAAGAACGGCGTGTGAACTCTCCTTAAATATTAAAATAGCATGCATGCTGCATCACAGATTGTAAATTACAGGCTAATTTAAAAATGTATTATCATCGCAGGTAGTAAAAATGGAGCATAGTTAGTTAGACTTATAGCATATCTGCAGGGTTCAGTCCAGCGATTGTGAATACACATAATAATATTTCAAGGGGCGTGCAGAACCACTACCTATATAGATGAGCGGATGACAAACAAAGCCAAATCAGAAATAAATACTTTTTTTCGCACCTGGATATCTCATTACCTTGTGTGACCCTAAAATTACATAGAACCCATTTCTTTATATATGATGCACAGCTCTTGCTCTACAAAGCTCTTATTATTTGATTGCCCTACCTATTATCTTCTTACGTCCTTGATATGTACCAAAATTTTGCGTTAAATAAACTTCAAAATTGATATTTTCCTTTTGTAAGGGTCTGTCAGTGTAAGAGGTGCAGCCATGCTCAATATGTCTTTCATTTTCACCAACGTTCCCCCTATAATACTGTACAGAGGGCAATATTTCAACCGCTTCAACTCATCCGTGTATATGCAATGATAAAATGTAAAATATTGCAAGATAAAATTTTGCGCAATGTTTCCCTTGCCTGCGAATTTGATGCAATATGCATGAAACTGCAATTGAGTAGAATGTTATTTTTTTTACTATTTTCTACGATTTCAACCACCTGTCCCCATTTTAATATAATAAATCAGTATTAACTTCTCAACTGTCGCTTGTCGGTAAATAACCTTTTGCCAGCAGACCAGTTACTGTGTTGTGTAAACATTGGTGTCCGGATGCTACTGTGTGCTACTGACCCTAACCACCAATAGAGATAATTGAGGGTCGCAGGTCGTTGAAATCAGAGTCTTCCATCACTGGCATCATAAATCTTGACGAGGCATAAGCGGCTGCCGCCGTACACTCCTTTTGGGACTGCAGGCCTATATCTGCATCACAAACCGGTGGCTGCGGGTTTCTCAGTTGGGGCTTACGGTACAGTAACGTTGACCTTACCTTTACATTGTCACTTGCTCGTAGTCACGTAAGGAACACATGCCGCAAAATTGCGCCCTAAAATAAACGACAATTTCCTCGACGTTTTCCTAACCCACGAATCTGACGACGTAGAAGCTGAAGCCGAGCACAATGGTGTTGACTGCTCCTAGTCGCTCGATGATGGGCGAGGCGAACAGGAGCACAGGCAAACTGCAGAGGTTGCCGACCGTGAGCGTCAGGCCCATGAGGCTCTTGGACGCCCCCATATCTTGCAGCAGCCAGAACAGAAAAGTGTCCATGGCACCAAAACAGGCCCCTGCCGTAACAACATTCGATTAAAACATAAATATAGACAGTTACGTGCACTGTGGAGATAACTGTTGGGCAGAAACATTGACCAATCGAAGTCTTAGATTTTGATATCGTGACAGCTAAAGTGGGCTACCGCTACAAATCCTGACTGGACATAACGACACTCCGAGTCTGAGCAATTAAGTAGATAGTCGAGGTGCAACATGTACTTTACAATGTACACTGCTCCATTATGCTGTTGAAGCAACATTATGATGTCTGTTTCTGAAAACACACGATTCGCTGAAAAAACTGTTCTTAGTCCTATAGTATAAGCGCCTCAGCACACTGATCTTTTGGCGAGTAGTCTATGGCTGGACCAATTCAGAGCCGCGCTCATCTGTTTAGTTTTTCTCCCCCTACCGAGGCCCCCTCTGGACCTTTTTTGTCGAACTGGCGGTGGGTTACTGGTTTTCTACTGCTAAATTCCTTCCCTTTTGAAGGAAGGAATCTGCTGATATACAACAAATTATTCTTGGTTTGCATAGTATGGAGAACTATTGGTACTAATGATTCTTACTATGTTGAAAGCTGTCCTATCATTAGATACCGCTCATATTAAGGTCGCAATGCATTCTAGTTTCTGAAAAGGCCTTAAGCGACACAGAAGCCGTCACATTAACTGGTTGGACAGATAATTTGTTACACATCAGTTCAATAAAAATTCACATGAGCATAGACTTGCCACTTGAAAAATATATTTACATAATCGCTAGAAAGGAAAAATTTTTAGATAATTCACATTGGAGAACCAAGCATTCAACTGTTACGCGTCTTTTTTTCGTACCTGCCACAAAACACATGAAGAGGAAGAATGTGATCTCATAATTCCGGATGATGGACTTGAAATCCTTGATGACTCTCTCTGAAGGCTTCTTGAACTCCAGATTCATCATGAGGATCACGGCGGCACAGATGAGTTTAATTACGAAGTAGATGTAAAAAGCTGGCCTGTAGAATAGAAAACCGATAATCTCATAACGTGGAGGTTGATGAAGAAGACTTCCTAAACTTACAATACAGTTGGGCCAAGTGTGAATACAAAAAATATTGAAAAATAAATTTAGAATATGTTGTAGCTTTTGGTTTATCCTAAATCATAAATTTAAAACAAGTTTTCAATATGTACACATTCACTACACTAGATTATATTTTTACCAATGTTTACATGGATGTCCAGTTACTCATACGCTATGTTAGCCTATCAAGGTACAATAAGGTATTTTTAAATCACATTATTAATTTCTAATTCTCGAAAATATTTTTTCATTATGAGGAAAATGATGTCCCCTCCAGCAGACAGTCCAAGAGGTTTGAAGGCTTTTACTTTGCCTAAGCTTGCAGAGCAGTGGCGTACAGAACCGTAAGAAAGATAGTATTTCAGAAAGTAAGGCAATGTATCGAGCATTAGTACGGATTCAGTAAACATCTTTTAAACGCTTAGCGTACGAACTTTAAATCATCCGGATGATGGTACCTGTAATCTTGAGTTTCCGTATAAGATGAGAAGCCGTCTATCAATGCTCCAGACAAGGGCGTCAGTACCAAGGGCCCCAAACTTCCATACATTCTTTGAAAGCCATAGTCGCCATCGTATTGCTTCAGTATGGAGACAACTGCCCCTTCGAATAAGGGCATTGATGTTGCTGTGAAAAGTAAAAAAAGAAATAGAATGATATGCAACTGAAACATCCCATTCGGTACGATTCGTAGCGGATGCATAATAATATTATGCGTAAAGAATAATGAAAATTTTGCCACTAACAGAATATTTATTTGAATTTTACGTGTCAAACAGTTCTCACTTTTTTTATGTTTAAGGACTGTAAATTATAGATGAAGAAGTTCAGCGAGAAGCTTCTAGGCCAGTAGCTTTTGAGAAGCATGGGAATGCATTGGAGTGCGCACACCGAACAGCTGTCGCTGCCTGCTTAACTGCTGCTGTTCGGTGTGCGCCCTCCAATGCATTCCGTGCTTCTCAAACACTACCAGCCTGCCTACCAGCTTCTCGCTGTACTGCTTTTTGTGTGCCAGCACTTTTACAGTAGTATGGCAGCTCTATTCACTACCAGACGCTCAAACTCGTTAAAATGTAAGGCTCTATCGGTTGATTATAAAAGTTGAACTAAGCCGAGGCCACCGAGATATTGGCTAAGCTCTGTCCACAAGACTTGACTCGGCCTTTGCTCCATGCAAAGAGAGGCGTTCGCTTCGTCACTTTGAATGACGTTGCAATTGTTAGAAGCAATCCAATTACGTTTGAAACTGCCGAAAACTTCATTTTAGAGAGCAAGACCGAATTTTCGGAAGTCTCAAGGGTGGCCAATTAAGAATAAAGCCTGAAACTCGAATTAGCTGGACGAAGTCAGAACGCTTATCTGAAATCATCCTGGAGAAGTTGAGCCTAGATATTATGCTTAACCGATAACGCCCTTGACGTCTTTTAGAAAGATCAATAATTCAGAAAGTAGATCATCAGAGACATTGGATTGGAATAGTAAAAACCTGCACGCTCTGGAGGTTACTTAGATAGTATCATAGTTCAATTTAGAATTACGTTGGTCACTATAGTCAAACCAGCGTAAGACGTCCTTTAGAAAAAACACAGCAGTGACAACTCTAATATACTAATGCACTTTGATTATTCGAATATAAATGTAATTTTATCGATTGAGACAAATTATTCAGTGCGCTTCAGTGAGATTTGGCCAAGTTGCTTTGCGATCTTGGCTACGCCCATCAGACTCCTTACGCTAGTTTGACTATAGAGGCAAGAAAAATTGGCAATGGCAGGTATTGAATAGAAATCGAGTTGGTGTTTGAGTGTTTCTAATAAACTAGTAACTGGTTGTATTGTGGCCTCTGTTCACTACAGCATAAACTGTGGAACATTCTGTACAATCGTGCTGAATTACGCTTCCACGAGCACGTTATACTGGAGCGGACTTTGTTAGAATGTTCAAAAGAGTGTTCACAATTTTAGCTGACGTCACCGCAGTGTTTATAATTTACGTAACGCTGCCATTGGTAAAGTTTCGAATTGCTTCCTTAATTCTAAGAGCGCTTAAATTCTCACAGACTTCTAATTGCTGTTCAAAAGAATTTAGTCGAAGTCTCGGTCATGCAGATTTTAGCTGAAAGGACCTGGGACGTTTCTCAATATGTACTCTCTTGAGCAGGGACCGTAACTGTTTAATGAATTAAGGACAAGCGTAACTGATAAAAGAATCTTTAAATAAAGCAAATAAAACATTCATTTTAGCCGCTCCACAGAGGTACGAACGTCTATACCTTTCAGTATCTAAGGTCACCTTCGATTGGGTGCCACAGATAAGCCTCAGAGTCTTAGCTGATCCGGAACTTCAGACAGAAGCTTTGGCTCTATCACTCTAAAACGCGTTCCAGGTGCTAGGAGCAACGCGCCTACGTTAATTGAGTCTGCTGAGCAAGTTTAAATTTCTGGAAGTCTGCTGGTTAATCGTTTATTTGGTATCCAGAAACTCAATTGAACGGCTCGAAGTCAGACCCCCTGCTTGAAGCTTCGAACAAATCAAGCCTCGTTGGCTTGCTTTTGGCACCCGTCGAATATGCCCCAAGTCTCAGCACCATTTGAAAGGCAAGAAAAATACTCAAGACGAAAACCGCACCTGCCAGCGTAACTCGTCTTGAGAAAACGGGTCATACCAAGGCTGAATTTCCATGCTCACTGAAACTTCCATAGATGAGCAATTGTCATCTGGGCGAATCTCTAGGAGCTATGTAGATATTCGAGCTTAACGTGCAGAAACTTGGAGAGACTGACGTTCGTCTTGTCCCAGCCGTCCAGCAGACGCTACTGTAACCCAACGTTATGGAATTCACTAGCCAGAAGATGATAAACCCAAGAGTCTACTAGATACTAACCCAAGGTTTTGAAATACAACAGTCTGACAACCTTATAATCCAAGGGACCAAGACCCACTCTAATGTCTTGTAAACACTACTAACCCAGTGTGATGGAGTTCAGCAGTCTGACGACCACATACACCCAAAAAGTCAGCTGAGGGTTGATGACCTCGACGCTTTGGGTGTTCTTGCATAGGCCTTTTCGAACGACCAAAACGCGACAGCGGGCGGCGCATTCTTTTCCGTTACTAAGGGCTGAAGAAACGAAGTCTGTAGCAACTGCTGGAAGCAGAGACTCGATTGCTGTTGGCTTTGTACTTGGAATTGATGAGGCTGGAGTGCTTCCAGGTGACGATGAGTCAGCAAAAGATGAGGAGGCAGGGGACGTGGGCAGTGCTGCAGTGCGCCTTAACCGACGCTCAGTGTTTTCTGAGGCCATCCACATCTGGAGTTTCTGCAATATAAAAATTGATTTTGACTGGATTCATTAGCTATGAAGAAGTTGAAGTAGATGACAGAGGGATTCTGCCATGGAGTCACTCTGTCATGAATGAGTTCAAGCTGTTGCACGAATCGCGAGATTGGATATGACGATGGTTAAAACAACATTGAAAAATTAATCATTTTAATATTTTTGCGATGAAACAAGTACAAGTATGTACAGAAATTGTAAACCTGCTGCTTTTTGTTACAAAAATGTTGCAACACTTGTGAAAAAAATTTTTGTAGGTATTTTTTTCTGCTATGAAAATGGTAAAGTGACCTGATCAAAATTTACGGGCCATTGAGCAGTAATAAGTAATTAATTGCTAATTGGTAAGTCATAATCTGAGCATCCGTAGATTTTATTGGCTCATAACTTCCTGGCACTAAGGTAAATTCACAAGAGTTAATCAGGAACAGGTATCATAATGCACTGAAAGTCGGTTAAATCTCCCTAGTTGCATAAAAAAAACTCCAAGTGCATTTTAGTGCCTAGAACTTACTCAGTTTTTATTTTCAATACATTCTCACAGTAAAACATTACTCACCTCATTCATCATTGGGCAAACGTCCCGTGTGAGCTGCAAAGCGTTGCTGTCTGGACCGAATATAACCTTCGCTTGCAAAGCTTCATTAACAAACGCTAAGCTGGAACTGCTCTGGGGCGGGGCGCTCATTACTGCTTGGAATTTGGTGGTGGTATTCGGTTCCGACAACCTGGCCTCTAAGAACCGCAGCTCTGCTTCATCCACCACTAGTTTTCGTGCTTCATCATCTCTGAAAAAAAGAAGTTGGGTATTTTCGTGGTAATAAATTATACGTTCCATTCTTCCTGCGTGTGTTACAGTTTGTACACGACGCCGCTGTAGTTTCAAAAATCACCTTATGATGCGAAACCTAAGTTTGTACATTCCCGCTACTTGAATGGCTTTAAGTAAGTACCTGGTGCTAAGGAACTTGTTACTGCCAGAAACACCACAGCTGTTTTTTTTTTGGGGGGAGGGGAGGATTTCCTATGTACTTAATGAACTCATTGACAATATAATTTTAACAGTAATTATTAATTCTCAGGTAAATAACTTGAATAGGCTCCGTGTACCTATGAGCATTTCAAATGATCACTGGACAATATTATGTAGCCTATGTGGCCTCCTGGCTCTAAGTAACTCTAGAATCCCTGCAAGGGGGACACCTTGCTGCAGAAAAGTAAAAAAGTAAAGTAAGCAAATCTAAAGCTTGGCGCTCTAAACTGGTTTCCTCCAGTTCCAAGTCTCCAATCCCTCCCTTCTACTGAGACACTTACCACTGTTAAAACACATACTCAGGAGTAGCCCAAATTCCTAACAGAATTCTTGGCTGGCCCAGCAGCTATAGATGCATATCAATTTCTAGGAGGCCAAAAATTCTACTAGGCTTTGGGTGGCCAAACTAACTTTCTAAGAAACTTGTTGAGCCATAAAATTTTTACTTATCATTTAAAATTTTAATAAATCAATTAAAAATTAAATTACTATCTAGTAAAGAAAATACCATGCCATGGCACTGCTCTGTTTGGGAGCCCACTAAGGGCTTCCCATACCATCAGTCGGGCCACCTTTCATTTGCTCGTTCGTTCTTACGTGTGAAAAAATTGCAGTGCACAGGCGACTGATGCATAATTTTTTGCCTGTCTACACACCGCAGTTCCAAGGCCATTCCAGAGCGCGTAAGTAGTGTATAAGGTAGCGAGATACTCGTTTTTGAGGGTAGGTTCCCCTCGCGCGCCCCGCGCTACCCTCGCCCGCCCGGCGCTACCCTCGCGCGCTCCCCCAACCCCCGCCCTTCCCTCGGTTACCCTCGC
>LQNS02004412.1:588625-621424 GCA_001587735.2 Parhyale hawaiensis | reverse complement strand
CACTGTTAACAGATTCTATGCTTGTCTAACGAAAGCAAATTCAATTTATATGTTACGTATTCCAGTTGTATTTTCCAGAGCAACTTTTAAATTATCGTGCCCGTTCTTGCAACCAAGGGGCAGGTTCCACCTGCGTATCACAGATACAATCGAATTAAAGAGCTAATCCATGCCCCATAGAATGGATAGGCCATACCCCCAGAGGACCATCGAATTTCTTCCCTATCTAAAAGTGAAGAAACTGTGTCAAACAAGATCACAAGACACAAGACACAAGCAAGACACAAGCAAGACACAAGCAAGACACAAGCAAGACCGGTTCACAGACTTTTAGTATAATATAGATAGATAGATAGAGAGATAGATAGATTATAGTTCAGTTTAAAATTAGGTTGGTCACTATAGTCAAACCAGCGTAAACAGTCCTTTAGGGGCGCGGCTGAATAGAACGCAGCAGTGACGCCTCTAAGATATTCACTAATACTCTTTGATTATTCGAATATAAATATAATTTTATCGATTGAGACAAGTTATTCAATGCGCTTCAGTGAGATTTGGCCAAGTTCCATTGCGTTCCTGGCCACGCCCATCGGACTCCTTACGCTAGTTTGACTATAGAGGCATGAAAAATTGGCAATGACAGGTATTGAATAGAAGTCGAGTTGGTGTTTGAGTTGAGTAAATGACTTCTAACAAACTAGAAACTGGTTGCATTGTGGCCTCTGTTCACTGCAGCATAAACTGTGGAACATTCTGTATAATCGTGCTGAATTACGCTTCCACGAGCACGTCATACTGGACATTGTTACAATATTCAAAAAAGTGTTCACAATTTTAGCTGACGTCACCGCAGCTTTTATTAATTACGTAACGCTGCCATTGGTAAAGTTTGGAATAGCTTCCTTAATTCTAAGTGAGCTTAAATTCTCACAGACTTCTAATTGCTTACTGTTCAAACGAATTTAGTTGAAGTCTCGGTCATGCAGATTTTAGCTGAAAGGACCTGGGACGTTTCTCAATATGTACTCTCTTAAGCAGGGACCTTAACTGTTTGATGAATTAAGGGCAAGCGTAATTGAAAAATGAAATTTCAAATAAAGCAATTCCTACGAGAAACATACATTTTATCCGGTCTCCAGAGGAATGAACGTCTATATCTTTCAGTATCTAAGGTCACCTTCAATTGGGTGCGACAGATAAGCCTCTGAGTTTTAGCTGATCCGGAACTGCAGACAGAAGCTTTGGCTCTGTCACTCTGAAACGCCTTCCAGGTGTCAGGTGCAACGCGCCTACGTTGGGTCTGCTGAGCAAGTTTAAATTTCTGGAAGTCTGCTGGGTAATCGTTTATTTAGTGTGCCAGAAACTCAATTCAACGGGTTGCAGTCAGACCCCCTGCTCGAAGTATGGAACAAATCAAGCCTCCTTGGCTTGCTTTTAGCACCCGTCGAACATTCCCTAAATCCCAGCGCCATTTGAAAGGTAAGAAAAAATACTCAAGACGAAAACCGCACCTGCCAGCGTAATTCGTCTTGAGAAAACGGGTCATGCCAAGGCTGACTTTCCATGCTCGCTGAAACTTCCATGAATGAGCAATTGTCATCTGGACGAATCTCTAGGAGGTACGCAGATATTCGAGCTTAACGTGCAGAAACTTAGAGAGACTGACGTTTGTCTTAGCCCAGCCGTCTAGCAGACACTACTATAACCCAGCGTTATGGAATTCACTAGCCAGAAGATGATAAACCCAAGAGTCTACTAGATACTAACCCAAGGTTTTGAGATGCAACAGTCTGACGACCTTATAATCCAAGGGACCAAGACCCACTCTAATGTCTTGTAAACACTACTAACCCAAAGTGATGGAGTTCAGGAGTCTGACGACCACATATACCCAAAAAGTCAGCTGAGGGTTGATGACCTCGACGCTTTGGGTGTTCTTGCATAGGCCTTTTCGAACGACCAAAACGCGACAGCGGGCAGCGCATTCTTCTCCGTTACTAAGGGATGAAGAAACGAAGTCTGTAGCTACTGCTGGAAGCGGAGACTCGATCGCTGTTGGCTTTGTACTTGGAATTGATGAGGCTGGAGTGCTTCCAGGTGACGATGAGTCAGCAAAAGATGAGGAGGCAGGGGCCGTGGGCAGTGCTGCAGTGCGCCTTAACCGACGCTCAGTGTTTTCTGAGGCCATCCACATCTGGAGTTTCTGCAATATAAAAACTGATTTTGACTGGAGTCACTAGCTATGAAGAAGTTGAATAGATGATAGAGGGATTCTGCAATGGAGTCACTCTGGCATGAATGAGTGGAAGTTGTTGCACGAATCGCGAACTTGGATATGACGATGGCTAAAGCAACATTGAAAAATTATTCATTTTAATATTTTTGCGATGAAACAAGTACAAGTATGTACAGAAATTGTAAACCTGATGCTTCTTGTTACAAAAATGTTGCAACACTTGCGAAAAATATTCTTTATAGGTATTTTTTTCTGCTATGAACATGGTGAAATGATCTGCTGAAAGTTTACGGACCATTGAACAGTAATAAGCATTTAATTGCTAATTGGTAAGTCGTAATCTGAGCATCCGTAGATGTTATTGGCACATAACTTCCTGGCACAAAGGTAAATTCTCAAGAGTTAATCACGAACTGGTACCACAATGCACTGAAAGTCGGTTAAATTTCCCTAGTTTTTGCATAAAAAAAAATTCTAAGTGCATTCAAGTGCCTAGAACTTACTCAGTTTATATCTTCAATACATTTTCACAACAAAACATTATTCACCTCATTCATCATTGGGCAAACGTCCCGTGTGAGCTGCAGAGCGTTGCTGTCTGGACCGAATATAACTTTTGCTTGCAAAGCTTCATTAACAAACGCTAAGCTGGAGCTGCCCTGGGGTGGGGCACTCATTACTGCTTGGAATTTAGTGGTGGTATTCGGTTCCGACAACCTGGCCTCTAAAAACCGCAGCTCTGCCTCATCCACCACTAGTTTTCGTGTTTCCTCATCTCTGAAAAAAAGAAGTTCTGCATTTTCGTGGCAATAAATGATACGTTCCATTCTTCCTGCGTGTGTTACAGTTTGTAAACGACGTCGCTGTAGTTTCAAAAATCACCTTATGATGCGAAACCCAAGTTTGTATATTCCCACTGCTTGAATATTTTTAAGTAAGAACCTGGAGCTAAGGAACTTGTTGCTGCCAGAAATACCACAGCTGTTTTTTTTTTTTTGGGGGGGGGGGATTTCCGATGTACCTAATGAACTCATTAACAATATAATTTCAACAGTTATTATTAATTCACAGGCAATAACTTGAATAGGTTCCGTGTAAGTGTGAGCATTTCAAATGATCACTGGGCAATATTATGTGGCCTCCTGGCTCTTAACAACTCTAGAATCCCTGCAGGCGGGACACCTTGCTGCAAAAAAGCAAAAAAGTAAAGTAAACAAATCTAAAGCTTGGCGCTCTAAACTGGTTACCTCCAGTTCCAGGTCTCCTACCCCTCCCTTCTACTGAGACACCACTGTTAAAACTCATAGTACCCCAAATCCCAAGTAGAATTCTCGGCTGGCCCAGCAGCTATAGTCGCATATCAACTTCTAGGAGGCCAAGAATTCTGCTAGGCTTTGGGTGGCCAAACTAACTTTATAAGAAACTTGTTGAACCATAAAGTTTTTACTTGTTTAAAAATTTTATAAATCAATCAAAAATTCAATTACTGTCTAGTAAAGAAAATACCATGCCATGGCACTGCTCTGTTTGGGAGCCCACTAAGGGCTTCCCATACCATCAGTTGAGCCACCTTTCATTTGTTCGTCCGCACGTACGTGTGAAGAAATTGCAGTGCACAGGCGACTGGTGCATAATTTTTTGCCTGTCTACACACCGCAGTTCCAAGGTCATTCCAGAGCGCCTAGCCCTCGTCATGGATGCCAGGATCCCCCCAGGCATGGTAACGTGATCGTTAAACATCCCGATCGAGAAAATAGTTATAATAGTGGTAATAATCTTTGTATGAATAGCAACTTTGAAAACATAGCCAGAGGTCTATAGCTCATCCTTCATGAGCTCCAAAATGGCTTAAGACTTCATTGATTCGCCATTGTTTTAAGTTACATAATTCATCGAAAATAGTTTTAACGTCTGCGAACTTCATCGTTGATCACACGAATTAATGCTCTGTGGCTGATAGTCCGCCGCTACAAGAGCAATCGGTTTGCGATGAACCTTGGAAATTATTTCCACAGAGTGAATCGGTCGCTCAAGTACAAAGTGTCTCAAAAGTTGAAGCTAATCTGATGAGGTTATGCCCCTCACTGTAAGAGACTCGAAAACACCTCAACTAAAAAAAACGGACCCTAAAACATTGATTCTACTTGTAGTTCAATGTAAGCAGTTCTTCAAGTTATTTTTACTATTTTACCATACTTATCGTGAGGAAGCTAAGCCCTTAGTCCACATAACATTTTTTCATGTGCATTTTTTTACATGATCCTTTTATTTTTCTAGGTCCCCAGTACTTTTTTAATTAGGATCGTCAAAATTAGAAAACTAGCAAAAAAAATAATGAATATCCCTCTTGTTTCTATTTAGTTAAAAAAATGAATTTTCAAGCTTGTGAAGCGAACAGAAATTATTATTAAAGGTAAATTAAGTTTCGGGCTAATGTGGATGGAGCTGCTCATTCGATATATAACCCGTTGTAATACCATATGCCTACTTCTCAATTTATATTGCGATTCTGTAAACTTGTTGACATAATTTTTTGTTTCCAAAAGCCGGAACTTATGAAGAAGAAATTTAACGTTACAGTTATGGGATGTAACCACCTTGAAAAAGTGCAAAATGAACCTTTCAGGTATTAGAATTTTTGTCTTTGACCGCTATAAAGATGCCATAGCGACACAACTAATTCAGTGACTATGACGTCGTTATTGGCCTCCCTTCGATGACGTCATACTTCCGTGGCCGCATCCTACGGGCCGCTTTTTGGTTTATTAACGGATGTTGTGGTGGCACGAATGGATAGAGGCCACTATGATGGTACCTTGGTATGTATTATATCCAATGAATTAGCTTTTGATTGGTAGTCTATGTAGAACCAACCTACTTCGTTTGAAGTTCTCTACCAGTGCATTCTACCCACTTGCTGATATTCACGTTTCTACAGATCACTCTACCATCTCACTCTGGTACTTGCGGCTCCACAAGTTACTCTACCAGCTGACTGAATCCCCTTTACCCATTAGCTCCAACATATGTGACTATGTACCTCACTTCTTCAGATCACTCTACCCACTCACTATAATATTAATAACTTTCCAGCTCACTCCGTGGGTTCACTCTACCCACTCACTCCAACACTCACGGCTGACACTCTGGCGTGCAGGAGGTCAGCAGCACGTCCACAGGTTTTGCCAGCTTCTCAAAGTCGCACTCGAGAGAGTTGAGGGATGTCAGCACGGTGGTGTTGGTGTCAGCTGAGCACGTGAGGGACATGGGCACGATCTCAGGCATCTGGTGCGTGATGCGCCCAGCAGGGATGGTCATATAAAGAAGTGATGTAAGGCCCGATGCGAAAACCATCGTCGCCAAGAAATACTGGAATTGAAGAAATAAGCATTAGTTTGCTAAAAATTTGACTGGCTTTGAAACTGGACTTTATCTGAGCTGGTTATCTACTACAGTACATTGCCTCTTCGGCTTGGTATACGCTTTGCCACTAAAGCGTCAGTCACTCTCTATTATTAGTTATTAGTACTAATACTACTACTACTAGTACTACTTTTATATTGCCAGAATACAGTGAGAAAAATAAAGTGTAATCTAACTGATTGGGTGCAGCATCGTCAGGGTACAACGATCCAAATAGATGCATTCCAGGCGGTTGTCGGCAACATTGCGAGAATTTCGTGAAAATGGAAACTATTGCTTAATTATTATCAGTAATTGAGCACATAATATGGTAAACACTGTTATGTAATGTGGTGAAGAAAAAGTTCACTACGCATGCAGATACGACATAAATTTTTCATAAAGATTCAGGAAAAAAAACTAATTATGTGGCAAAAATATCGTCTGTCAGAACAATTAATGTGATTAAGCAAATCGATATAAATTAGGTTAGCAAACGTAGTAAATCATAGCTTTTGCAATTTTATTACCTCGGTGATTATGCTGTCAGACAAATGAATGCAATTAAGTAATTCAACTGTAACGTTAGCTCATAAATAACGAAACAAGAGCCTAATGAGGAGCCTTTTGGACTAGTGTCATCTTATTAAATTGAGCTTTATAAAATAAACTGATTCAATGAGCCCTACTGCTCTTCAGCAAACAAATAGCCTTCTCTTTAAATAATGCGTTTTCAATGAGCATGATCACTGAAATTATTATAAAGCTGTTGATTAGTTATTTCTGTACGAAGTGTAACTAATTTTTGAAGTTGCCTATTTTACTCTCATTTTCTAACATTTTTCCGTGACCTCAACTTACTTTGAAGTTCATCACTTTGTTTACTATTATGCTAACGTCATGGTGCAACGCAACTTACCTTAAAGTTGCCTATTTTATCGGCGATCATGCCGGCCATTGGAGGTCCAAATAGTGCCACTATTGGCAGGAATGCGTACATGATTCCTAGTTCGGATTCCGTCACTCCTAGCGACCTCGCTTGGAGTGTCAGGAATGGGAATAGCGCCATCATTCCTGTCGGTAGAAAGACGTTATTAATATAATTTCAGTGCACACTATCTGAGAGTGTAAGGAATGGTAGCATGGCCAGTATTCTATCATTCCTGTCAGTAAAATGCTGTTGTTATCATTTTTTATAGCATTTCCAGTCGGATGGAATAGAAATATAAGAGAGCTATAGCTTCCCTTCATGTTCGACTGCAGAATAATATTACTGAATTTTCTGTTGATGGGAGATACCAACTACATCACTGTCGTCAGTAGTAAAGACTTTAAACATCTTTACTCGTTGTCGCTCTTTACCAAAAATGAAAATAGCCGCATCATCCCATTCGACAAAAAGAATGCAATTCAATTCAGTAAAATACAAAAAAAAATTATGCACAGTAAGAATTCTTTTCTCCAACCTGGATACAACTCAACATTTTGAAGAACATCGAGGTCACTTGTTAATGCCTTCCATCGTGATTCACCACGCATGCAATTTTTCAATTAAGCAATGCTATTCCTCCGAGAGGCAGGAACACGACGAAGTCATAAATAAGTCAACGTTCTTCACCGAGAGAAGTACCACGTGGTCTGCTTCCTAAAAATACTCAACTTCTCACGGAGTTGAGGTTTATGTTCAATTGAAAGTTTCAGAACATCAAGTAAAATTATTCGATGCCTGCTTACTAGAAATAGAGTAAATGTCTATAATTTTCCAACCGGACTATGGCAGCGGCTCAGAGAGGACCGAAATCTAGGCATCGACTCCTTTCTGTGAATGAGCCTTTTAGTGCATCTGTTCCTTTACCTATCTTTAGCATCTTTGGACGAGGTCCAGGTGACGTTGCACACGCCACCTCACGGGCGTAAAATTACAATGACAGTATTATTTTATTGTGTCACAGTTAGCGCCCAGAGGGAGTGCCAGCAGCGACTTATCTCTACAGTGCACGTAACCGCTGACCGCTAGTCTGTCTGGCATTGTCTTTAAATGAGAATCTCGCAAATTTTTCCTTTCTAAACCTTTCATAACAGTGGCATTTTGAACGGGCCGAGGCTTTGTATTTTATGCAAATCTATGATGGAAAAATATTTCGAGTCATCGTGCGTCTGAAACTTGAGATGGTTATTACTTAAAATAATATATAGAGGTGTTCTAAGATGAATAAAGCCTAAGAAAAAATTTTCTCCTATTTTTTCAATTGCCCAGAAACGATAGATAACACAGTAGTTAATTGTAAACTTGAAATCGAGCGATTACCGTACGAGTCCTTACGTAAATTTCTGCACCCTTCAAAGAATTGTATTTTAATTGTATTGTATTCTAATCACAGAGACCGCACACAAAAGTGAAAGTTTTTACAGGGATACGAGAAATGTACGAGCTTTATACTCGTTAATAATTTTATACGTCATTAATGAGAGTCAGTTATCAAATATTAAGACACCGAATAACCTAAAACTAATCAAATGTTCACATCGATTACATTTTAAGACTAATTTGCGGTTCGTGTTATTAAATATAACCCATTTATCAATATGGTGATTTTTAGGGCACCGATGGTCTACAATAATCAGCCATATAACGCTCGATGGGAGAGTTATATCACCTAAACACGGAGCACACTAGTAGTAGTTTCTGCACGTATTCATAGAAAGAAATGCAGTGAGGCACGCAATGCTTAAAAAAGTAAATTCCGTTATAACAGAGCAGTTAACACGTGATTTCTTGAGCTGGGGGTACGCCATCAACCATGAAACTGCGCAGTCAGGCAAAAATGTTCTAGACGTCTGTGATAAAAGTGCATTTTATGCACTTTGGTGTCTACAGCGCAGGCACCTGTTCTCTTCCTGTCGTGACTGGGCCACTTTTTAATACAGAGACTTTGTTTGTGCTCGGGCAGGAAATTGCTGCGTTTTTTCATATGTCCATTTTTTTTTTTTTTTTCAAGCGGTTTGCTCCCCTGTGTTCAAGCACATGATTTCGGTTTTGTTTCTGCACCCGGACCACCTTTGAAGCTGCCACCTTTTTATGTTCTAGTATACGCCTGTAGTATGGCAACAGCTCATAGAGGGCCGGGGCGTAAGTTCGGGTGTCTCTTTGGGAAGGGGCTTGTTAGTCAGTCCACTGCCACCTGTCTAATCTGAAATTTGTGTGTTATAGCAGCGGATTTTAATGCTGATCGTCCCACGGCACTCAGGTGATAAACTAGATAGATAGTAAAATCACAGACGATATCAGATCCAGGAAGCTTTGAGAAAGCATCTTTGTGCAACTACTCCACTGTGCTTAGATTCACTTTCCTCATTAAATTAAACGTTCATAGTGCTAATGATTCCTGCATATTACCTACAATACTTTTTTCATTCTGGTATTTCCAGAATAATAATTCAAAGCTTCATCCAATCCAGGCTACCATCATCAAAGCACTATTTCGGTATGCTCAATTTGCTTACATTTGTAGCACAATAATTCTGCTTACACAGGATATTCAGCTTGTTGCCATGCATACAATTTGCAATCACCACAACGCATAATCCTGCGGTTGCAGTTGCGGAAGCCGTCGTTTTTACAGCATCCGGCGGTAGCTGCACCCATTATGTACCGTGACTCTGTGCTTTTGGAAGCGAGCGGTGCTTGCAACATTGACTCCAATGAAAGAGTACATGCATGACAAACTGTGAGTTACATGGAGTGTCGTCATAAGACTGCAGGCCCTGCAGCAAAATATGCCCTTGTGAACCGTGGGATTTTCGCACTGGAAAGCGAATTGTGCGATATGAAGAGACTGCATCATGGATACCACTGGGATCGAGAAATTTAGAGGCTTAAGGAATGGGTTCATTAATGAAAAAATTCTCATTGCTCTGCACTGGTTTTGATACACATAAATTTCAAAAAACAAAAAACACTCGAAATATATGGGAGGCTTAGGAATTCAGGAAAAATATATTTTTTTTTGGGGGGGGGAGTGGGCTTCAGCTCCTTAATCTGGTCCTAGCAACGTTCATAGGCCAAACACGCTATCATCGTACGCTCAACCCACATGTTGTTCGTATCTTAGCTACCCACTTTCACCGGGTATTGGGACGAAGATCGAGTTGAATATCCGGTCGTAAGTTGGGCTTGGGGTAGGATAGTTTGGTCCGGGAATCTCATAGTCACAAGGAACTAACATAGTGTTCATGAAACAAGAAGTTTTGCAGGGGTAAAATATGTGAAAATCAAGCACTTTTCTAGAAAGAGGGATTCGGGCATGAATTAATGTCACAGCTTGATAGAAGTATCGCCCTGCAGGCGCCAGAGTGTAAGGTGTACACGGGGCCTACACAATATGGTGCCAAACACTAACAATACTTGCAGTTTATAAACCTGACGTGACTCAAGACGGTTCGCAAACTGTTTGTTAGATCAAAAGTTTTACAACGAAGGGAACGAATCCTCCAACGCACTTCACATCTCTGCTCCGCCACAAAAGAGGTTTGCTCTACTGTAAATTAACGGGCTTTTGAATTGATTTGTTTTATTTTTATCGCTGAAATTCTCAACGAAAGAAGAAGCCCATATCTCAAGTGAATTAAGATGGTAAGAAGAGAGTTAATTGAGGATTTTTGTAAGTTTACTCTCTGACGCTCAACGAAATTGAATATGAAAAGTGAATTAACTACATAACTATCTTTTTTCCAACTCGCATCCCTTGTACAGTATGCTGTTGAGTATGCCTCTGAAGTGAGGATACAATGTCATGCGAGTATTGCAAGATTCGATCCATGCATAATGCATCATAGTGAGTATTGTTATATTATAGCTCATCGCTATATTAATCCACGTCAATGTACTCGTTGTATGTAAGTAACTAGTGGACCCGCGAGTGAAAAAAATTCATGCAATAATCGATATTTTTTTTTATTGATGTAGGCCGTTGTGGAATCTTCTCTTCAGGATGACTTACTTCATTTTCTTCATAGACCCTTTGTCGTGCTCTCAACATTATAGGGCTGTTTTCTCTGACTTGTCGTTTCCTCATTTCCCCGCTCACGCTTTTCAGGAGCTCTCATTCACTTCTGTAACCTATTCCCTTCAAGTCTTTCTTGACTGTATCGCATAGACGATTCATCTCTCTCCATGCATTCGTAGAACGTCTTCGATCTTGATACTGTGGTATTCTCGTACTGCGTATACGTTCCCTATCTTCCTCCTTGATTAGACGTGCGTCTTCAATAGTGAGAGGCAGAAATAAATATTGAGTAAAACACGGCAATGAACTTGAATGTAACTCCAGCCAGCTTTTATGCATGTCAGCACTAGGTAGCCATGATACGGTCTTGCAAACCTAAATATCTGCTTCACTGAAAGGCTGAAGCTTGAGGCTATGAAACACAATTCGCACCTTCAGAGAACGACAGCGTGAGGGATGATATGAGTAGTGTGGAGATGGAGGAGCACATTTTAATGGACAGAAATACATTGAATAGCAAGATTTGCTTCCGCGATCCCCTTTGAACGGGAATAATACTGCTGTAGAAGAAGAAGTGAAAGACAGTAATCTAGAAGAAATCGTTGTCTACTGCCCGTGAAAAAACACCCCTCCATACCGCTTCGTTGACCATCTGCCGAATTTGTACGTCGTGACCTGAGAGAAAAATATTATAAAATCGGACTCCAGAAGCTGCATACATAGGGCCTAGTGTTCCGATTTCAAGAAGTGTTTCACACTAGAAGTGTCTTCCGAAATAGTGAGAAGGATCAGCCGTCACCATTTCTGCAATCTGGCCATCGATTTACAAAATCTGCAACGTGGCTTATTTTTCACCGATCTATTTCCTTCAAGGGGACACGAAATAAATAAATACATGAAGCATTTTATTATATAAGGACAATAAACGATAAACGGAGTTTTTCACTATTCAATTATTACAACAAATACGAATAAATTTCAGAATACGAGTTGGATTGTTAGTACGACAGTATATTATTTGTGTATGACAATAATTTTGTACTTTGTTTACCATTCAACCTAAAAATTAATGAAAGTCAGTTCTTATGAGATGATTTTCATATTAATGTTCTAGATTTTCATAAAAAAATACGTGTAACTTTGATTTTATAGCAGAACTGATATTTAAAAATACATATACATAAACAGTGAACTTAACCAATGCTCAATAATCTCTAGGCCGTCATACGCAATTTATTCATATCAAATGGGAACCAGGGCAAGAAAAATTGTGTTGTTTTTTAATGGCTCAAAACATCGATTATACTATCTTCCTGACGTACGGTATTTCCATTCATATTTGGAAGGACTGATATGGTTCGCTGGCAGCTATAAGTATGTACTTTCGCACAGCGTATTGTAACAAATTGACGATTGCATGCATGATTACACCCGAGCAACGATGCAGTGGAAGGAAGCTATCAATCATACAGCAGCGACCACTAGGTTTGGTCGCATACTCGCTGAATGGGAATTAAGCTGAGGAAGATTTATTAGAACTGACTTTGACCGTATGGCTCTCAACCACAGTAATCTCCAAGTTTGCCCCATGCAAACACAGTATTTTTGAAAAAAGTTATCAAGCTTATATAGTGTGCCGATATCAATCTTAATCTCCAATACAGTATCGTATTTAAACGGAACAAATCGACAGCAGCGAAAACATTCACAACAAATGCCGAACTTGTAGTTACCTCACTATACTGACAGGTACGTTGGTCCCTGTATACTATATGGAATACCTCAAACTATGGGCTTGGTTTGGTTAGACTAGGTTAGGTTAGAAGGTGCTTCGTCCCTAGCTTTGACACAAAAAATTAGGTAAAAAACTAGAAGTCTGATCAGGTCCAATCATATATTAGGCTTGGTTAGGCTAGATTAGGTTAGGTTGATTGAGAATAAGTTACATATGTACGTAGAGAATCAGTTGGGATAGGTACGGTCCAGCTAGACAAAGTGCCTAACATATCCTATGGAGGCACACATATCATACCTGATCTCAGGAACTGCACAAACTATACCTGCACCTTGAGGATTTATGCATGGTAAAGCAAATGAATGCGCTACCATTAGCAAGAGACTTGTCAATAGGAGTTAACGGAACGTTCATAAAGTAGATTTACAATCAAACCCCTTCATGGTCAGGTTGATGCCCATCTGTGTCTGAGCAGCTACCGTTACAGCCCTAAACAGAAAGTTTCTCGCGACATGTGGGCGGAAGAATGTGGCACTGCTTCTGTACCCAAAGGCGTATCGCGAACAGTAGTGGGGAAGAGTTTACACGGTTTAGGACGACATTTAAAATCTAAGCTGTGGTGGAGTATTTATAGTACAAGGTGTTGATATAAATTGGCGCCTTCGATTGGCTGGTGATTTTAAGACTTCGAGACTTAGACTGTCCTGGATCATTGGACAGGCTTTGACCCGTTTTAGACATTCACACGTAATCGACTACTTTCAAATTTTCCAACACCGACTTTTGTCCTGTGAAATGGAGCTTTGAGTCTGCTCAAAGTAATCACTCCACAGGTTACTTCTAGCACTTGTAACACGATTCAAGATGGAGAAGCCAAATCCTCTGCCTGAAGTTCAGGACGGACAAGTTAATCTTCAAAGTCTTGATATCGCCGACTAATCGAAAGTGTCCCAAATCTAGAAATAGATTCATAGATGAGGAGGCGAGTCAGTAGAAAGCTTGGGACCAATTGCAACAGATAGGCACCACATAACTGTACTAAAAATGAAGGCCTAGAAATGTAAGGTGACTGTGGAAAAAATTTATAGAGAAAATTATACAGGACAAATTTTAGAAAATACTACTAATAAAGATTCTTCGCCTAGTATAATCCTATCCTGGAATAGAGTGAAATATATTCTGGGAGTAAAGTGAATAAATTTTGCAATTAAAAATCAATGGATTGGAGTCCAGTCTTGACTACTAAATGGTTAACAGTCTCATAAATAAAACAAGCATGCAAGTGTGGTCCCAACCTACAGTAGCAAAGAAACGCATTTCCAAAATACCGATAGTATTCATGAAACATGAGACGCAACTTGCGTCTGGCAAATAAAAATGATACTATAAGAATAAAAATAGTAATCGTAAATCATTTTACCGCGCTCCAGTCTAAAAACAGGGCAATTATTTCAACAACTGTTAGAAAACAATAAGCATCGAATAGTACAGCACATAACCATCTTCACCTGTAAACTATCGACAATGAGATACACTACCCTACATGCGAACTTAAAAGCAAGTAGAGTAGCCCGATGCAGTTAATCTCAGTGACAGGTGGAGAAGGATGCCAGTAGATGACGCTAGGACCCAAGGTCGTGAGAATGATGCTAAATCAGGTCTACATCCTGTGCACATTGTGATGCTGGAGATGAAATCTCTACTATACGAGTACGTCTACGTGCAGTACGTAGCTATACTGTAGCAGTTACAGATATGCACGGAATTTGACTTACTGAGGCCAACTTGTCAAGATGTTAGAAAAATTCTTGTTGTTCGTGTGCATTTTATAGTCGTAATTACAGTGTGAATTATTTTGAAGATAGAAAGACTCCCAAGTTGATTTATTTTTGGAAAACTAAATAAGAGTTGGGAAGGGCCATATACTGCATGTATAATGGGTTAATATAGGCCTAAATAACAGTTAAGAAGACAGCCTAAGATACACTTTCAAAAAACACCTTGACTTGTACTTATACATGCACATATGAACTCAAATGCCATTACTCATTTAATATACAGTATGTTATTACTCATTTGTTTCCATACATTTTGTCACCCTTCCTGAAACTGAACCTTCATTTTATTTCAAAATAAGAAAAAAACTTTGTCTAGAGTGTAGCCATCAAGATTTTTTCGTTTTATAAGATGCAGGACTTATATGTTTGTTAGCAAAATTTTTCTCTGGCTGCTATGAAATCTGGAAAAAATATAATAACTTCATATGTAAAGAAGTTATTGTTCATAATTTTTTTTACTTCTTGTATGACCAAGGAGCAAAAGATTTCAACAGATATCAAAAACCTTTGTTTTACGGGAGATGTACATAATTATGCGGCAATAAATTACCCAAAGTGCATATCAAGATCACTACAACTTACTCATAGCCTGTAACGGTTAACCATGTTTTCACGATTTCCAGTAAACGGATTTTCCACATGTTTGTAATCTATTTGGATAGGTCTAATGAAAATATACCCACTCGATCGCATGTCCAATGTACATGTGCCCTCACAGACTAGCGCTCCCCATCCGCATCCTCCCGTATAGCATTTGAGTCCATCCCAGCATAAAAAGCAGAGGAATAAAAGCACCCCCGCTGCTGTTGACGAAATTATTGAAGCAAAATAATTTTATATCCCATATAATCAATGCAGTAGCAGTAGTGCAGTCCATATATAGTTACTTGACCGCTGAAACAAAGGTAATAATAGAAGATTGACATCTTTAAAACAGTTTGCTGTTTTTATCGAAAATTCTAACCAATAGAGCGTGAGTGACAAAAAAAAGTAGACCAAACGTTGCTTAGCTATTGAAGCTGTTACTGAAGTTGATACTCATTATAATGCCATAACAAATACCCTATGCAAGCACATGGAAGAAGTCCAACCCTTGTCGATGATTCTTTGATACCAACAAAGTGAGTTATTATGTAACACCGTAGATATTCTATCCAGAAAATTAGGTTGTTGCATATTAAATATTAATACGGATTAATAAACAATCATTTTCCCTATGGGTCTTTCCACCAAATTATATGTTTGTCTCGTAGTTATCACCAGGCTAGCGAAATAGACCATATTTGCTCTATATTCTTTCCACTAAAATAAACTGCTACAGCTTAGGATTCACCACAATATAATAAGAATGGACCACGTGTACCTTAACCCTTACAGCGAGGCAAGTGTAGAAGCTTGGTTGGAGACGCAGCAGGTCAATGGAATTAAGGGCACAGCTAGACTGCTTTCTCTTGCGTAGCCAGGGGACCATATGCCGAAACTAAAAACTAACCTAAAATTACTTCCACCTTGTACTGGTACTGTCCTCGTTACGCAACGACTGCCAATGAGATTCTCAAGATAACGCCATATACACTTCCCAAAGTGTTAAATATTCATAATGCCTGTCAAAATAAACAAAAAGAGTACTTTTCCCCTATACTATTCCCACTTCGCCACAAAATTACCAAGATAATACCATACCGTTAAATTGGCCAAACACACCTGCCGCTCGCCAATTTCTTCCGTTACTCTTACTGTCCCCGTTACGCAACGAAATTCTCAAGATCAGGGCAAGCCCAGGTTACACCGCAGCGTGTAGCCACACAACATGTGTGCACCCATGGCCTACATCGCTAACACGTCTCTCAATGCCGACACTTGAGGAGCGCTATAGAGGTCGCCACTGTCGCTTGCTCGATCAAAACCTGGCAACAGGAGGTTAATGCAACGCCCTTGAGGCGATAAAACGAAACTCGGACGAAAGAATATGAATATATCGTTGCTTTTTGTAGTCTCAGAGTTCAATCATTGAATTAAAGATGACAGATGATGCAGAGATGTGATGGCAGTTACTCAAATGTTAAACGACCGAATGCGAATGTTTTGTGTTAGCTGATAATGTTGTTTTGAAGGTTATAAAAATCACCTCTTTCTATATATGCGTTTAGATGGAGTTGAAAAATTCTGAAGTTTAAACCAAGAATGTCATAAAACACAATGGAGACATCACCTGGAAGTTAAACTGGCAATTTGTACATTAGTGCTTTTTTTATTCCTCCAACAATTTGTTGCTGAATTCTGTAGTTTGGGAAAGCACAGAAATTATAATATAATACAATATTATTATGATCGATGATAAAGACAAAAATATGTGACCTACAGTCCGTTGCGAGGATATTAGACTTCCGAAAGTGAAGTCTATATTTTATAATATAATATTTAGCCTCCGATGACCAAAGAGAGTTATCTGTAAAAAAAAAATACAGATACTAAGATACTAAAAAAGAAATGACATGTGACCTGAGAGGTAGTAAAATGAAACACGAACAATCGAATACGCAAATAAATTGATTATTTACTGCTCATTGAAAGGAATACAGGTAATGTTAAAACTTGAAGAAGAGACATGCATACGTCTGAGTGAATAAAAGGTTCAACAGATTGAAAGCTGTCACGTCAGTAAAGCAATAATGCTACATAACTTACCTCCATAGATGAGAAAGTTGAGCATCTTTATAGGTAGAAATTCTTTTATTTTCAGATCCTTCCATAACGCCAAAATTCTGTCCACTAGGAAGTCCTTCAAGTTGTTGTCGTCGACTTTGTCAGTTGCCGTTGCTATGGTTACTTTCTCCTTGACTGATGTGGCATTTGTGTTGGGTTTGCTGTTCTTGGGTTCAGGGATGTTGTCAACATCGGCCCGTTGATCTTCGTTTCCATCTTTGTTGGGTGCCATTTTTATTTAAAATAACCTTTGTTGAAAATTATATATATATATATATTATAAACACATTAGACTACACTTCTGTTCGCTGTACATCACTGTTAATTTATTTTCTGGTGCACTAGACTGAATGATAAATTGCGGAAGTTACAGAAAACCACGTGTATTTGCACTGAAATAATTACTGTAGGAATTGCATTAGGGGTAATATTTCAGCTATGGTGAAGAAGAAATTAAGAATTTGAGAATTCACTTCACATAAAATGCTGTCTGCGAATATCTACGAACAAATATGTGCGTAGCTGTCCATGCCCTTGAAAAAGGCTGGTGTATTTACATAGCGGCCTAAAGCTGGAAAGCCGGCATTGACTACTGCGGAAGAGCGATAGCTATTCAACAGAGAAGGTGGAGATGATGACTTCCCAGCTTTTCTGCTTAAAGGGTGGTATAGAACGAATAAATGCTGCCTTTTCTAAGTAGATAACGGCAGCGAAACCAATATTGGCTGCTGTTTTAAGGCAGCAGATACTCTGCTGCCTTTAGAGCCCTAATTAGCAAACTGCACGCGGGGATTGAAATGGTTTGTGATACTTTTTAATCTGTAGATAGACTTATACTATAGATGAGATTGTTGCCGAAGCATTTCAAGCGATATTGAAAAGTTCATGGATTTTCGAATGTCGTGAAAGGTAATAGATCCTTAAAATCTTGCCATTGCATTGAAATTAGTAAGTTCTAGAAGGCTGGTGGTGTAAGACTTTTAGGAGGGTTGCAAATGCTGAGTCAGCAGAAATTTTTGAAATTTTCACATCTAGGTCAACCCACTTAACTGCCTGCAAGAGATAGTGATTGAAGCTCAATTTCTCTTGCTAGTCTTTAGGTGGAAAGACATAAAAATATGTATACAGATAAATATAGACACATTCGGAATAAAAATTTTACTACCTCTCTCACGTAGTTGGCGGGTGATAACAAACAATCAATTTTATTAAAAGAAAGTACCCATAGAATAATCTGAGTAACTGCATTATTGGTACGTCTAATTATTAAAGGAAAATCTAATCAGACCTGATCCTGATAAAATTTACCTCTTAATTTGAAGTTAAATATAAACTTAGGGTTATGAAAATTTCTTGCGTGTATATAGCCAAACATTTCAAAGTATGCAAAAATTTCAGCTGATTTATTCACAAATAGGCAGAACATTGCTTCCAGTGTCAAGTATCTCCGACGCCTAGTGCCCAGTAGGCAGCATCGGCGCACTTTTGAAGACATGCGCAGCATTACAATGATGGCAGGAGATTGTACCAAAACAAACTCCCATGCCCTAATATAGCCAACTTTGTGGCAGCACTTTAATATTCTTTTCGTGTCACACAAGTGACCAAGAATTTCGATTAAAGAGGTTTTATGGATTTTCAGAGTACCAGTATAACGTGGTGCCCTTAACTCTGTTTAACTAAGGTTCTACCATTTGCGCTACGAGGATAGATAAAATATCACATTCACGAATGCAGAAGAATTCAACACTAAACAACTAACTGAATGCTCCGCATAGGTGGCGAACATTGCTGATTGGAAAAAGTGGAAGAAGACATAACACCAAATCACAAGACAAAGTATCTGTCTCATAAATAAACTAGAGCACTCTGAGAGCGCATGCCTCCGCCAAACTAGGTAACGGTCACGAAGAACTAAAATGTGTTCTTAGACTATGATTTTCTTTGTATCAACACCAAGATCTAATCATTTGTGCCCTTCAATAGTGTTAACAGCTTCAGTAATTTTTTTTTTTTTTGAAGATCCGTTCATAACTACTTGAGTTATGTTGCTAACAATCATTATGACAAACATGAGTCAGACATACAAACGAACAAACCGATCTGCACCAAAGTTTTATCTTTTATGCCTTTTAACATTACTAACAACTCCCATAAATTTCATAAAGATCCATTCATTAATTTTTGAGTTATTGTGCTAACAAGCAAAAAATTACAAATAGTGACAAACGAACAAACAAACGGATGGTTCGGAAAATTTGGTCATTTACGCTTCATAATATACCCAACAACTCATGTAAATGTATGAAAATCCGTCCATACCTTTTTGAGTTATAGCATTAAGAAAAATGAGGCAGACAAACAAACAAACAAACAAACGGATGGACAGATCTTCACCAAAGTTAACCATCTGTTTCTCATAACATACCTAACAATCCCTGTAAATTTAGTCAAAATCGTTCCATAACTTTTTTTTAAGTTCTCTTGATGACAGACAGAAAGACAAAGAGACAAACCCTACAAAAACATAACGTCCTTGGCGGAGGTAATGAATATTGCGTACTGGGACAGTAATTATAATGCATGAAGTATCAAGTAGCAGTATTTGGGGGTGAAAACCGCCAAATTAAGTAGAATTTCCTGTGGCTAATCAGTGACAGAATCACTGCGTACTTGGAAAAAACGTATATCATTATGATAATCTCGATGTTTCGCGCCTAGTCTACTTCAAGCTTTACCGTTGCTGTCTAAGGATTGACGGCACAAATAATAATGTGAATGTGAAAAAAATCAAACAACTGCTGCAGTGTTCAAACCGCTGTAAGATAATGGCGACAGCCGACCGTAGGACGCCTGATGCAAAGCATTTACGTTGAAAAATTATACAAGTTAGCCTCTGTCTCATGCGACTTGCCGAACATGTCACAAACATAAAGCAGATTTCTACTCAGTCTCATAGAAGTTACTTAAAAGAATGATTCACACAAATTGTAATTATGTGTTGGAAAGAAACCAATTCGTGTTCACGTTCATAATACTGGAAAAGGAAAGAGTAGTCGCTCGTTATACAACTTAAGTATAGCCATCATTACGTAAAAGAGTGAAGAATTGTTGTGGTAAATTACTGACATACTCTTGCCGCATTGAAATTGATAATATGGAGATGTTAGTAGTGAAAATCTTAAGTAGAACTGTAGCTGTAGAAACAATAATAGTGTGCAGTGCCGCCAATCTTTAAGGTTCTTACTTCTGGGTTCAGACAACGTCGAATCCGCACGGTGATTACTGATTGCCGCTGTTCTAGGTCAAAAAAGCGCTGTTAAACTATCATTTTTTGGGACCATGCACACTGTACAGATTATGAAAAAAAAAGTAGCGTTACGTAGTAATCAACGAGTACCACAGCACGTCTGTAAAAAGTTATTGGAGTTATGTTGCACAGACTACGCGAGAACTAAATGGTGTCACCTACATATCAAAGCGCACCCCCAACCTACACTACATGATAAATTGTACAGTGTTACACTGACCAGAATACTGCGTCACAACAAAGATTGCAGACGAACTTTAACTCCTTCTTACAATGACAGAACTATGCTACACTCCGAATGATTTCCAATCGTCATGCACCTTAAAACTGGCACCAAGAAAGAAGAGAAACGATGATTTGCACCTTCCCTATGGAGGTGCCGGAGAGGGTTACATGCATGGGAGATGCTCAGCAAATAGACTTAAGCCTTATGCGAATTATGGGACGTCCCATCAGGACGCCAAGCCTTGAACCCAACCGGGAAGAGAACTTTTTCTGTTGTATTCGTGGAAGAAATTTTACGATTAGCTGTGTTTTTCACAGGACCAACTCAATTCAGTTGCAGCTGCAAGCTATATTGCACACATAAAAAAATGTTATCTTTTGACTGTTTGTTTGACAGATTAGAAATATTTGAAAGTCATTTACTGGCTACCAAAAGTTTTAAAAATTGAACTGATATGATGCACAATATGAAGAAAGTTGATGTTAAACTCACTATGGATGACAAAATAGATTAGGGGTGAAAATTGAGGCATTTACATAGCAATTGCAAACCTAGATATGCAAGGTTCGTACTTTAGGATAATTAAACGATGTGGTAGAACATTTCTATCGTCGTTGCCATGCTTAGAAAACGTTATATTAAAGTTAGTCACCCTATAATCTTTCTCCTGAAAATTTTTAAAAATTGGTTATACACCATTATCCAAGAATGTAAAATGGAGTTGAGGCAACCGTTTGATCATAATGACCGTTCTGAACACTGTTATCACAGAGTTTACAAAGGGCTAAAAAGAACCTTTCGATCATACTGACCGTTCGGAACACTATTATCCCAGAGTTTACTGAGAGGTAAAGGAAACCTTTGCTCATGACGACCGTCATGAACACTGTTAGCCCAGAGTCTGCAAAGAACCGGAGTCACACTCACTTTCCCGCCAAGGCAAAAGTTCTGAGTTTTTCTTTCGTCCATTGCAGTGAGGGATGAAAGCATAAATGGCTGAAGTGCCTAGACTGTGACTCGGCAATTATGTGTTTGTATTGCAACCAACTTCAGCTTGGTAGCCAATGCTTGCATCGCTTAACTCCTATGCTGTTTAGTGCCAGGATCTCTACACTTCGGCAGCATGTTATAAACTTCATGCGTAGTGACGTATTTTTTTAGAATCTGTGATCATTTCCAGGAGCCATTGTAAAAGTTGCACCAAGTGATGGTTTTTGCTTGAAGTTGGTATGTAAATGAGCTAGTATGAGAGCACTCACTTTCTACAAACTGATATACTATACATTCTATGCATGCTATATACCTATAAAAACTTTATCTATACTCTAACAAGAACATAAAATCGTGCCCAAATGGCTCCCTTGGCTTCCAATTAGATTCATAGCTCTCTTCCCTTCCATCTGGGTTTTCTAGGCCTTGTACCCTTCTCCAACCCCCACGGTACAATTGCAAGCGTTTCTGTATTTTGTACGAGTGACCCCCGGCATTAATAAGTGACAATAGTACAAAAATTTCAGTCATACCCTCCTTTTTTCTACTCCTCTTTGCAGCTCTGCTCTCAATAATATCTATTTTATTCTTTCGTTGATCTTATGATTAATTTGAGCATTATGACCTCAAGCAACTAAAGTTTTGCTGTGGGAAGGACGTGAGCTTCACTATACATGTTCCCGCTAGAAAGTAGGCCTACTTCAAACGGCTTAAATGCTTCAATTTCAAATTTAGCTAAGCAACTGCCCTTTGCCGTCGACCAAAGGAATATTTCGAATGTAATGTTCATAGAGGAACAGAGAGACAAACCAAGCAACCAAAAAACGGCTTTATTATGAGGGGGATTACTGTATTTGGTTGTAAATAAGCTACCATGACGTCACCCTGCCCCACCTTGAGCCTCCAAACTCTCCATGTCTGTCCCCTGCAGCCCGGTTATACCGCCTCTTCTGATATCACTGCTAAATCATCATGAATATTCGCCGTGTTGTTTCTATTTGAAAGATGAAAAGTGAATTTTCCTATCGAGAGGAAGATGGGTATTGCAACTCTTCTAATGCCGGAGCCACATAATGTAAACGCACTTTCAACTTACCCGAAGACATTCCGCTCGCACGTCTTTCCGATACACAGAGAAAATCGGTAGCATCCATTCATAAGTTGAGCGTACGATTTCATAGTGTGACCTCGGTATAGATGACGAGCACTGCCTTGCCATTAGAAAATTACTTTTATTTCGTATTCTCTTCTCTATCGGTTACCTACGTAATATTTGAAGAACTACCATCACACCGACGCTGCATGCCCTCCAACTGCGGCTGTCATCACGATAATCGAATTAAATAATGAGAAAGTCCGCTATGCTGACCTACTGCATGAGGCCCTCAAGTAAGACAAAGCAAAAAATTTATAGGAAAAAGCTCCCGACGCACCAACAAAAACAAAATTTGATATTTTTTTATCAGTCCCACGGAATCCTGTGGCAAGCCTGAAGGGGTGAACAAAAATTCGGGTGGGGCAAGAGACAGGGTGTGAAATTAAGGGATGAATTTATTGTGTACCAGTTACGCTCCATTGCAAGAACTGTGTGAGGTATACAGGCAATTATGTAAGAACTAGTGGTGTACTCCGAGACCGCAAACCTCCGCCAAATTACGCAATGTTATATGTTATTTAAATGTTATACAAGACAGGGTTTATTCCCCTGTGCAGTTGTACCCCTTTTGGACAGGTGTAAATATGAACTGTGTAGTCTTGAATCTAAATTTTTTTCAGTTTTTGAATTTGTACTTTGTTTGAATTGTTATGCCTAGGGTGACAGATTAGGGAAAACCACTGATAGCTGACCAAAAGATGTTTTCATTAACCTTGCAATATTCCTTCTCGCATTCCCAACAGCTCCTGTAAATTGTATGAAGATCCGTCTTTGACTTTTTGAGACACGCTGCTTACAGACGTTCAACAATACAGACAATCGCTGGCAAAGATATAACATCCTTGGCCGAGGTAATTACGCATTCCTTCATTTGTATGGAATGCGTATGTGTCACGCTTTCTCGCAGTTCGTATCCTATCTTTTCCGTAAGTACTTAATAAAGCGGTGTTATTATTACAGTATAGCGTGAGTTTCACGGCGACATAAATTTTGCAGATATCCATTTCTACGGTAGGGAATTAGCTACTACGTACAAGCGTACAGAAAGTGGCAAGTGAATAGATTTATTTATTCTACCAACTGTAATTGTTGTAACATTATCCGGCAGTGCTTGATATAGTGGAAAATTTTACAAATAATAATTGTGACAATGAAATTCTGGGTGCACATTTTAGTTTGTATTTATAAATGAATGAATTATGACATATGAGGATAACTACCGTATAAATGATATTAAATCAAAATTTTGATGAAAATCTTTGTTATAGTCATTGAGTGTGGTGTTCTTCGTATAGGGTAGTTCGATAATATGGTTAATAAGGTATTGATATCGTTGAAGCTCTCATGAATTGTTTCAGAAATATATCCAGGAAGTAGCTAGAGAGTCTTAGAATCTGTACGAAAAATTAATGGTGTGACCCTGACAAAGCTACCCCTCACGGTTAGCAACAATCAACTAATATATGTCATAAAATTAAAAATTGATAACTGCACACTAAATGCCACCGATTCTCAGATGCAGGAGCTATGGACAATATTATTCATAATTTTTTAAAGCGCACACTGTGCATAAAATACCAAGGGCAGGCCATTGTTCACCAGTTGCGCTCGGTTGCAAGGGTTAGTATGCATAGGCGTGGTGTGTAATTTGTTCGTTAAAGGTACCACTGAAGATTAATAAAGAGGATGGGACTACTGCTTTCCAGCTGCTTATTGTTTACGGAACCAAAAGTGTTGGTAATAATTTATAAATCGAGCAAAATTTCTAAAACTACAAGAGTAGTAGGACCGCTTTCCAGTTGAGCTGGACTCATGTGTAGCAAGGTGGAGTCATCGATTTAATGGGAGCAGAAGAAATATACAAAATAGATTTGTTGGTGTATTATTTTTCAGTTAGCCAAGCATCAAAAAGAATCAAAGAGTGATTAAATGAAGAATCCTATTTACACAAACAAGATGGAACATTTTTTAGCTTGTTCAGGCGCGTCCTCCACCCAAAAACCGGCCTTGATATCGCCCACAAAGGTTCCGTAATATTTAATATACTAGTGTGAGGCAAAACATTTATTTAAACTGCCGGGTTACAGTTAGAGCCCTTTATTTTATCAGTAGGATGGCCCAGAGCTGCAGGCGGTACAACATAGGAGGACCAGGTCGTCGTTAGTCTGTAAACTGCTAAGAAAATCAGGGAACCTCCTCCGCATGAAGGAAGGCGTAGACTAATGCACTGATTTTGGCAATCTAGTTAACTTTGTTAGGTAAATGCTCCTTTCAAAGACAAGGATTCCCCCAAAATATTACTTTTGTTATCCGTAAACTGAAAGACTCACTTTTGATATTTAACTATAGATGAACCAGAAACAATGCAAACAATTGCGACCAAGTAGTTGAAAATTTAAATTTATTTTGCTTAGGTAAATAAAGCAATTTCTGAGTATAAGCCCTCTCCCTAAACGAAAACCTTACTTCTTCAAAAGTACTATCTTAGCAAACTTCTACTGATTGAGTAAAATGACTTGTTTATACTTCAACTTCATGCAGAAGGCAAACGATGACTTGTAACTCTTGAGTGTCCTATAAAACGCTCTAAAGATGTTTAGCCAAGTTATCAATGCATTGGTTTTCAGAATCAGAAATGGACAGGTTTCAGTGATTATAATCACCTGCAGTCGCATAGTTTAACCCCACTGCGATCTTTTGTCAAATACTAGCCGATAACTTCAAGGTTCAATGCTGCAGTTAAGGCCCCAGCTTTCCCCATATCGGTTGTTGACTCCACAATGGCTTGTGAATGTTTCTGGATGTAAACACCAGCCCGCGAGTTGGCCATGGGAAACTTTCTACCAAGCCTGGGCCTGAGGTGCAGGTCGTGCTGGCATGAAACTACCAATTACAGAAGCCTGAAAGAACCTGCTTCGTGCTGATACGAAGCTGCTGAAACGTGCAGGTGAAAAAATCTACGAGCACTCATCATGAAGTCGCCAAGGTGAGAGAAGGGATGAGCTACCATCATGCAACGTCACGGTTGGATGTCTCAGTATACAAGAGGAAATGCATTATGGAAACCGCGGTGAAATCGGTCCATCCGTCAAGTATTATTGTTATTGTAGAGTTGAAAACTAAGGCCCTCTTGACAACCCTGCAAGCGGTCAAACGCCGATGTAATGATTGCCGCACGCGTTCGAATACTTCAGGAGTTTCACCAATTCTTGCCGATGCTTCAGTAATTCTACCAATGAGGTCTTCTTCAGACTAACGGGAGTTTCGTGCCCCAAGCTCTTAACATATCCCCATAGGTAGAAATCAAAGGGCTTCAAATCAGGGGACCTTGTCGGCCATGGAACGGGACCTCCACGTCTAATATCCAGCGATTTGGATATCAGGCATTCAATAACTGCCTAACATCAAGCGCGCAGTGTGGAAAAGCACCGTCATGTTGGAACCACATTCTTCTCCCATCGCTAAGGGCACATTTTCTTTGCTGTGTGGTAAAACTTAAAACAGTCGATAAAGATTTTAAGTCCTTGTAACTTTTTAACGAAGCATTTTAGACCACATCTTTATTTAGTAAAAATATTTATTTTAACGGTCCTAACCTAATGTTAAAGTTTGTTACCAAAAGTGCCGGACACCCTGTATATAAATATGTGCTGAATGTTTCTAGCGCTTTCGACATGACACTACCACTGGCAGTTTTAATAATAATAATATCATTTATCAAGTTTTCATTAGAGTATTACGCGGTATACAAACTAAAGTAATATATCTCTAGGTCACTAACACACAAAAGACATATCGCTGTAGTTTCACATGCTATAAGCCGCAGTGCGCCCCATTGCTAAGCCTCCGTCTGGCAACAGTATAGGCGCTGCCATCGTAGTTACATATTAGATCGTTTGTAGCCAGGGTCATTGCTGAGACTTGTAGTAACGGGTCGTGGGAGTTTTCAGTGCTGCTTCGTAAGCTGCTCAGGGCAAGTTTCCAGTCCCAACTTTGAGGCAGTAAGCGTATTTGTACGAAAATATCAGATTCGTATTAAATTATCTGTACGAAGAATATTATCGGTGATGCTATAAGATAAGTAGCGTTACAATAACGGATATGACTATTGCAGCCAAAAGATATATAGAATTACAAGAACGCATGCAAGAGGGAACTTTTATGATACAAAGAAATAGCCTACAAGAACGATATGTAGTAACTCATTCATAATATGAAAGACTTACTAAAGGAGTTAATTGTATGAATAGTTGGTGCAACAAAAACGGTTGTTTAAGAATACAAATAATATATTAATGATAGAAATAGATTAAACGTATGGTAAAAATGGTGAGTATGTATAGAATATATAAATTTGAACTTAAAAGATTATTGCCTTTAGCTATTAAAATTGGAATGAAACTACCAGAAGTAGAGTTCAGTAATACATAATTAACGTATTACAAATTTTGAAGGGAAAGACGGTCAACACAGTGCCGAAAAAGCCCTTTACTAAGTACATACATTGTAAATTATGTTAATTTACATCACCAATGACGATCGTCAGTTTTTAACGCATGATCGAAGGTGGTTTTGATTCTTGGACTTAAATTGCTTCACATTTCCTCTTCTTACTATCAGATTATCGGTATCAAAGAAATGAAGAACCACTTATTACTACTTCCAAATTTATCAGTCTACTTATTGCTTGCAACATTGATGGCTGAATTCATCATTAATTAATTAATTATAGAGAGCGTTCATTTTAAGGACTTCATTCATTTGTATCAGAATCAAAAACTATTCAACACATTGTACCTGCAATTTTCGATTTAAGGGAACGAGAGTAAAGCAAAAGATCTTATTTTTATAAGAAATAACAAGAAATTAAAAGCTGATTTTTATTACATGTTAAAAATGGGACGTGACTTAAGCAATAGCTATAAATTTAATTTAATAATGGTATGTTTCGCGGTATAAGTAACAAAGTGTTAATAAAATGTTGAGTTAATGGCATAAATATCCAATCGCCTAATACAACAATAGTATTGCATTGAATTGGCCCAATTTATTTTAGAAAATCACTATTGTAAATATCTAAATCTGCACTGATGTATATGTAGATAATAAACTAAAATAAAGCATGGCAGCACGCATTTAGTTTTATGTCAATTTTTTAAGCTTTTTGCTCGTAGGTATCCAAGTTTACACTGCACAACCAACCACCTGAGCAACACCACCTGCACCGCTGCCAGCTGTCAGCAGACTGCGGGTTGAGCAGACCGCAGAAACTGAAGCTGAACCAGCTGAAAGTGCAAAGCTTCCGCGACTCGCCGCAGACAGATGGGAGGAGCCTATAGTCCGTGACGTCACAACTAAGAGGCCACTACCTGATAAGCCCTTGTTCTAGCGAGTGCCATTTAATTGCACGCCAAAAATAGACGTTCGGCTTTGTTTTAAAAAAATGCTTTTCCTACAAAAACTTAAGATTTTATTGTAAACGATAAGAGGTTTTTCATTAATGAAACAGCCTCCTTCGCAAGCATCCAGACCTAGGTGTTTGGAAAAGTTATGTACTCTCTTGAGAAGTCTTTAAAAGGAAGGTTCATATGATAGTCGTTTGAACCCCATATGGAATACCAAGTTCAGAACGTACTGATGTGACCTTGCAACTAGTGCAATCGTGTGTCGATCAACTGGTTATCTAAAATATTGGTCTTCTCGAATACTACAAACAACATCGCCCCATTATGTACATATATACAATGAAGATTTGAACGTGTTATTATCATATGTGTCAAACAATTCCTCAATGTATTTTCAAATGTGAAGGAAAGGATTGATGTCAGACATTCAGAGAGAATTTGAGGACGTGTAAGCAGAGATGGCAACAGCAGGCTGGGAAGATGCAGGTTGTCTGACGAAATACCTGGGTAAATTCTAAATACCACTGAAATTAATGTTGCAGAAGGTAAAAATACACTGGACTCTTAGTTGAATAGAATGCGAGATAAGCCACTGTCAACGATCACGAGCACCGAAGATGACTCGTTGATGGCTTCTTTCTTGGTAACGAGCCGTGAGCCAATGGGGAGGGACCCCGTACCGCGGCGTTCTGCAGAGGTGGCTTGAATAGCTTCATCTGGACCTCGTCTGAAGACCACCAAGTACAAGAGCAACTCACGTCAGGTTGCATGGCAAGCATCGTTTTGGGCATTTTTTTTTTTTTTTGCCTTAAATATATGTAAGAAATCAATACCCGCAGCTTGACAGTTACGACACCCGTAATTACTATGTATAACACGTTTGAAAATAAGGTGCCGTGCATTATGTTAAGTAACAGGCCGCCCAGTTATGGTAATGACTGGACGGGAAACATGAACGGTGGTGTCTATCTTAAATATATTCCCCAATCATAGGCAAGTTTTCTATTTATTAATTACATTACTTTTTTATGCTGGTCCCAATAACTTTCTCGGATTTTTTTGTAGTGTGATAATATTGAAAATATTGAAAGTATTGAATATTGAAAGTAGGTTTTCCTAAGGAAAGCCTCAAATTTAATCTGAAAGCTAAAATTTTTTCTCCCATTCTTGCGTCTGAGAACCGAAACATGATGGAAATTTTTGACTCTAAAACCTTATTCCGAATAATAATGGATTAACACTTTTAATTTTTTACGTCGCTGAAAATTTAAAATTCAGTTTACTTGAGGATGCTAACAGTAACTTCAAGTAGGATGAGCCATGGGGTTTGTTTAGTAATCCAGTTCACCCAGCTTATATAAAGATGAGTGCCTTCCCCCTCGTGAAACCTTTACAGTTTAGGTACTACAGCAGAGTTCCAAGCCGCCCCAGAAGCTAAAACTATAAATCGGTCTCTGGACTAGCCAAAAATTTTGTTTGGGTTTTTAGTCCTTTGTGACAACTTAGAATATTGGGTATCCAACTTCGCTTCTTCCCTTTTTCCTATTGTTCCTCATATCCTCGGTTCTATTCTTCTTCTTCTACCTTCACTGGCCCTTCCCATGCCAGGTGTTCCTTTGTTCATGGGTTCGTCATTTTACCTTGATATGTAACAGATGCCTTGGGCTTTCTATACTGTAATCCTTATTTTGTAACTTAAAGGCATATTCTTGTTACCTCCGCCAAGAAGGTTATATTTTGGGAAGATATGTCTGTCTGTCTGCTATTCTGTCTGCAACATCACTGAAGAGTTATAGACGGATCTTCGTGAAAGTTACGGATGCTGTTAAGAAAGACTGCACACTCGGAAGGTGATGTGTACAACGTCACCTGAATTTCTTCCGAAGATGCCCAAAGTTGGAACAGGAAGATCTTAAAAATCTCAGAGTCTGGACTATTTTCAAATTTCGTTAGCATTCCCTTTCTTTGTGGAGGTCTGCGCTCATGAAACTCTTCTCTAGTTTTCCATTTAATAGTAATCGTTAAAGTTGCTCTCTGAGGGTGCAGACCCCTGATAATCAACTTGTGTAAGGCTCAAAGACAGAATCGTAAACAGGCAAGCATAATAATGGACTGTCGGATCATCCAATATATTCAATCACTTACTCCCCGTGACTTTCCTAATAGTTCCTGTAAGTTTCTTTAAGGATCAGTTAATAACTTTTTGAGTTATGATGCTTTCAGACAGAATAACAGACCCGCAGTAGCAGCAGACCAAAGCATCTGACTTTGACTCTCAAGGCTGCTGGTTCGTTCCTCGTTTCCAGCTGGGCAACTTCTTCGCGGCAATTGATGTGATCGGTCAGCATCCGGTCTGCGTACTGCTACCGGTTTACTTACCTCCAGCAATGGGGAGGGTTGGGGGGTCGCAGATATTGTCGCATGAAGTCTTCCGCCACCGGCACCATAGCTCTGGATAATTTGTGATCGACTGCAGCCGTATATTCCTCTGGGGCCTGTTGGTCTATATCTGCAGCACAAACCAGTGAATGCGGGTTTCCCAGTTGGGCGTACGGTCAAGTTGACTTTACCTTTACTTTGAACACCGACAAAAATATAACAACCTAGGCGGAGGTAAAGATAAATTCAACCTGACCGCATACCCTAATTGGGAAAACCACAAGCACCGGTTCGTGCTACAAATATACCGTAGGCCAACTGGTGCCAAGAGAGTATACGGCTGCAGTCGACCACAGATCGTCAGGAGTTGTGGTACCAGCGACGGAAGGTTCTTATTTCGACGAAATGAGATCTCCTTTAGAGCAACTCATGCGACAACGGCTAACCCTCCATGACAAAAGTTGTCACTGTACAACCGAATAGTGCAGTCACTGCTCGGATGCACAGATTCACGGTAGACACCTATCTTGTTCCCTATATAGCCACAAGCTACTTTCGATACAGCATCTATGACCAACAAATACAGGATGATTTCCTGGCAGTGTGATACTTGACGATCATCAAATAATTTAAACTGAAACATCTTACTTTGCCGAAGCAATAAGAGGTCTCGTAAACGGGTGAGTTAAGTCTTATTGCAAATTCCTAGCTAGACCACCAATAACGATGATGCACATTAAACAACGTTGTGAACGTCGATAAAAAATCGACAATTTTTCTTGATGTTTAGATTTGAAAAATGAACATAAAATTGCTAAGTTTAAGATTTTCAGTCAGCCGAACTAAATGACAGAATAACAGCATAGTGATAACACACGGGGGATTCAAAAAGTTCGAAGAAAATTTTTCTTCGAGCTTCATGCCTAAGCCAATAACGTCAAAGGCTCGCTGATATGACAGCCTGTCTCCATGCATAGCACAAATCAGGTCGTAATTAAGTGTTGGAATGTTGACGTCCAGTCTTTTACTTTAAAGAGTTTTAGATGCTGAAATCGTCAGGCTACGACATCAGCTTAGTCTACGCTTCGTGCCCTGGTCGGTTACGGTTGGAATTCGTTGCCGGCATCGGCTTTCGTTCGTATTGGCCTGCAGGTGTTTAAGTCAGCTGTTAATGTCTTCTTGCTGGATTTTTTTAGCAGCGTTTCGGGCTTTCCGGTGTTGCAAAGTGCTTCACTTGAGGTGTACTACCTGTCCGTGGCGGCCCGGGTGTGAAGTTTTGATGATAAAAATAAAAATAATAACAACAAATGTGGTAACGATGCGCAGGTGGCTCTCATTTTATTGTCAATATTAAAGTATTAAGAATAATTAATCTCAACGGTCTAGAAATTGCTTCCACTTCATTCGAACGCAATTGCCACTCACCATACAAACAGCAGAACACAGAAAAATTTCATAATCACGAACTTCAAGTCACATTGGTACCAAACGCTTCATGGTGATAATCAAATGAGTCATTACCCACCTACCTATCTTAGTGTATGAAATTTGCATCGAAATTGGTAGGATGAATCCGCAGAGAATAGCACTAATCTTGGCAGAGTAATTTACTCCTGCATAAACGCAAAAAAGTTTGAATTTAGATTATATATTTTTAGCAAATCTGCGAACTTTTGGGGCTCCCGTCGTATATTAGGTAATCAATTGGACACTCACAAGCCGCTCCTTAAAGAAGAAAAAAATCTTCTAACAAAAACCAAAGTTACTTCCAAGTAATCTATCGAAAAAATGAACTCGCCATCTGTTTCAATAATCTACTTCCTATCAGAAAAGATAAAGTTTGTCATCCTCTGTTATGGGCAGCTGTATCCAAAGGAAGGTACCGTACTAGGTTACTGTAGCTTGTACAAGACCTCTGAGATATCGTACCAATTTCCTAACTATCGGTAACTTCCTTCTCTTCGTCCTATTTCCAAACCTGCTTCATACACGAGCCTCCATGCATCCTGTGTGGGACTCCATCGTGTATGGGTTCAGCTTTTCCCTAGACATAGGTACATACTGTACGTCAAATCTTTCTTCCTCTCATAGAATTTTAGTGTACACTGTTAAGGCATAAAGGGGGAAATAGCAATGATAGAATATCTTGGTCACGCAGCCAAAGAGTTTCGCCTCACTCTGGTTAGTCTGGTGCCTCTTCTAATCCTTCGACACGAAATAAGAATAGCTCTCCTGAGGATAAGAACCAGTAGCACAATACGTTACAGCTGTATTTATACTGTCTTAGATATGTAATTAATAATAAATGTGCAGATATTAAGGCACATACAATTGGTGCAGTAACTATGTATAGGTATTAATGTATTACAATAACTGTACAATGTATGTAGTGTTTGAAAACCTGTAGAAA
>LQNS02004412.1:525307-569039 GCA_001587735.2 Parhyale hawaiensis | reverse complement strand
AGTTATTTGATTCACCATTGCCACATGTTGATTTCATTCCTTCGACAATCCAAAGAGTTTAAAAGCATTGATTATTGATTCCATTATTGCATTTGTTTATTGTTTTCGTGACCTTGATTATCATTTATTACCTTGTTGGGGGTGGCTCGCCTCCCAAAATATTATGGCGTCATGTATAACCTGTTATGTCAATTCATTTCATACTTAATGTATATACACACTAACCAATCAATTATGCATTCGAAATATGTCATTTGTCAATCAATCAATTAATTATATATATATATATATGTTGACACCTAGAGATTTCGTTTACGCCGTAACACCTCTGGGGCCTGTTGCTCTATATCTGCAGCACAAACCAGTGCATGCGGGGATCCCAGTTGGGCGTACAGTCAAGTTGACTTTACCTTTACCTTGAACACCGACAAAAATATAACCACATAGGCGGAGGTAAAGATAAATTCAACCTGACCACATACCCTAATTGGGAAAACCACAAGCACCGGTTCGTGCTGCAGATATAGGCCAACTGGCGCCAAGAGAGTATGCGGCTGCAGTCGACCACAGATCGTCAGAAGCTGTGGTACCAGCGACGGAAGGTTCTTATTTCTAAAAAATGCGATCTACTTTAGAGCAACTCGTGCGACAACGGCTAACCCTCCATGACAAAAGTTGTCACTGTACAACCGAATAGTGCAGACACTACTCGGATGCACAGATTCACGGTAGACACCTATCTTGTACCCTATACAGCCACAAGCTACTTTTGATACAGCATCTATGACCAACAAATACAGGATGATTTCCTGGCAGTGTGATACTTGACGATCATCAAATAATTTAAACTGAAACATCTTACTTTGCCGAAGCAATAAGAGGCTTCGTAAACGAGTGAGTTATGTCTTATTGCAAATTCCTAGCTAGACCACCAATAACGATGATGCGCATTAAACAACGTTGTGAACGTCGATGAAAAATCGACGATTTTTCTTGATGTTTAGATTTGAAAAATGAACATCAAAATGCTAAGTTTAAGATTTTCAGTCAGCCGAACTAAATGACAGAGTAACAGCATAGTGATAACACACGGGGGCTTCAGAATGTTCAAAGAAAATTTTTCTTCGAGCTTCATGCCTAGGCCAATAACGTCAAAGGCTCGCTGATATGACAGCCTGTCTCCATGCATGCATAGCACAATTTAGGTCGTAATAAAGTGTTGGAATGTTGACGCGCACTCTTTCACTTTGAAGAGTTTTAGATGCTGAAATCGTCAGGCTACGACGTCAGCTTAGTCGGCGCTTCGTGCCCTGGTCGGTTACGGTTTGGAATTTGTTGCCAGCATCGGCTTTGGGTCGTATTGGCCTGCAGGCGTTTCAGTTCGTAGTTATTGGCTTTTTATTGGATTTTCTTTAGCAGCGTTTCGGGCTTCCCGGTGTTAATTGCAAAGTGCTTCATTGAGGTGTACTACCTGTCCGTGGCGGCCCGGGAGGGAAGTCTTAATGATAATAATAAAAATAATAACAACAAATGTGGCAACGATGAGCAGGTGGCTCTCATTTTAATGTTAATATTAAAGCATTTAGAATAATTAATCTCAAAGGTCTAGAAATCGCTTCCACCTCATTCGAACGCAATTGCCACTCACCATACAAACAGCAGAACACATAAAAATTTCATAATCACGAACTTCCAGTCATATTGGTACCAAACGCTTCATGGTGATGCTGAAATGAGTCATTACCCACCTACCTATCTTAGTGTATCAAATTTGCATCGAAATTGGTAGGATGAATCCGCAGAGAATAGCACTAATCTTGGCAGAGTAATTTACTCTTGCATAAACGCAAAAAAGTTTGAATTTAGATAATGTATTTTCAGCAATTCTGCGAACTTTTTGAGCTCCCGTCGTATATTAGGTAATCAATCGGACACTCACAACCCGCTCCTTAAAGAAGAAAAAAAATCTTCTAACAAAAACCAAAATAACTTCCAAGTAATCTATCGTAAAAATGAACTCGCCATCTGTTTCAATAATATACTTCCCATCAGAAAAGATAAAGTTTATCATCCTCTGTTATGGGCAGCTGTATCCAAAGGAAGGTACCGTACTAGGTTACTGTAGCTTGTACAAGACCTCTGAGACATCGTACCAATTTGTGACAGAGCGGACTTCCCATCAGAAAAGATAAAGTTTGTCATCCTCCGTTATGGGGAGCTTTATCCAAAGGAAGGTACCGTACTAGGTTACTGTAGCTTGTACAAGACCTCTGAGATATCGTACCAATTTCATAGCACTAGGTAACTTCCTTCTCTTCGCCCTATTTCCAAACCTGCTTCATACACGAGCCTCCATGCATCCTGTGTGGGAACTCCATCGTGTTTATGTTCAGCTTTTCCCTAGAAATAGGTGCATACTGTACGCCAAATTTTTATTCCTCTCAGAGAATTTTTGCGTACACTGTAGATATAGAGGCATAAACGGGGAATATAGCAAATGATAGTATATCTTGGTCACGCAGCCAAAGAGTTTCGCCTCACTCTGGTTAGTCTGGCACCTCTTCTAATCCTTCGACACGAAATAAGAATAGCTTTCCTCAGGATAACAACTAATAGCACAATACGGTACAGCTGTATTTATACTGTCTTAGATATGTAATTAATAATAAATGTGCAGATATTAAGGCACATACAATTGGTGCAGTAACTATGTATAGGTATTAATGTATTACAATAACTGTACAATGTATGTAGTGTTTGAAAACCTGTAGAAAGAAAGAAAGATGGAATGTTCATTACAATTCTAACTTTAAGAAATATTTAGACTTTCAACGCTCCCATGATCCGTCCATATAAAATGTTGAGATTACATTCCAGGGTAGAAGTTAACATGACAAATTTCTACTAACTACGATGAAAAAAAAAATCTTCAAACAAAAACCAAAATAACTTCCAAGTAATCTATCGAAAAAATGAACTCGCCATCTGTTTCAATAATATACATGACCATACATTACATTATACTGGGCTGCCCACTCAAAATACCAAATGTATCTTATCACAGGTGAAGCTTTAAAAAAATAGTTTCTAATTAAAAAATAGGGATCTCAAATAAGTAAGAGCTATTGGGTTGCCCAATGGGTTCAGCCGATTGTCAGTAGTTTGAATTTTTACTTATTTTTAAACATGATGGAGATGGAAAATAATATTTGATTACACCTATATATAGTGCAGAGTTGAAGCTATCGTTTTGTGGAAGAAGGTTTGAGATCCTATAACCTGTGTTGATTTTGCAACCAATTCGAATGGAAGATGAAATATAATTTTCGGCGCCTAGTGGTTTTCTACTACCATAAATGACGAAATGCCTCATATGCAACCAAAGAAATATGCGCAGTTTACGGTGATAATGCTGTACCCGAAAGAACTGTCCGGAGGTGGTTCGTGAGGTTCCGAGCTGGAGATTCTTGCTTTATTAATTAAAAAGCGATCAGGTAGACCATCTTCTTCATTAATTGACGATGACCCACATTGTATAACACGAGAATGGCAGAAAGCCTCAACCTATCTGGTTGATTAAAAACGTAATGGCTTAGGTTTGTTGACTTTTTTCTTCCCCATAAAAAGTTGGAACGAACTTTCCGGGCTCCCAATAATTTCAATTTTGATGCTGGACTGTACCTATTTAGCCGCTAGGAATCCAGTACTGCATATATATATATTCGAGATTAGAGGTCAGCGATGGAAGACAGCCATTAAATTTTATGGCACCAAAATGACCTAAAATTTGTCTTTATCTATTGCCTAAACTAATGAATTTGTTTCTTGTTAATAAATGTTCATTGTGTCACTATAAACAGTATCTTTGCTGTTTGAGGTGGCAATGTTATTTTGAAAAGAGTGTTTCAAAGTTTCGTCAATCAGCCAGAGGACCTATTTGATCGGAGTAGGCCCACAATAAAGTTTATGTAGCAGCAAACAAAGATTTGACTCAATTACCAATTTCATACAATGTTGACAAGGTCAACCAATATCGCCATTAACAAAACCGGACCCTATTTAACGGAAACAAAACTAGCAAATTATGCCATTTTTCTATAATGTTGATAAAAATGAGCGCTGCCAGGGAAATAAACAATGTATGAGGTTGTAATGAAAGTTCTGAATCATTTTTGAATGGCTGGTGACTGTGCCATTAATTATAGCGGATGCAACAGATTTTTTGAAGCGAGCATGCATGCAATCATCAGTCTTAAAATGTACTAGAGATTAAATAGCCGCTGCTACAATATGGCTCTTTCAAAATTTGGTGAAAAAAAGGAATTTTTGTATATTTCATCCCGCGAGAGGCCATCAAATTTCATAGTGTCATAAAATGCAAAAATTTTCATTACAATCTTACACGCAGCGTCCAATCCAAGCTACCAGCACACTGTTAGATTGGTATAATATAACAGTCCATCCTACAGCAGAATGTAGCTATAATTTGGTAGGTAATGCACTAAACATTGGCATTATTTGTATGACGGTCAAAGCTTTCGTTAAAACCTGAGTCAATGAAAAACCAAAATGAACTTTAATTAGCACTAATTTCAGGTAATTCTTTCAGATCTATACATAACTGGGAAAGAAGCTGAAGCATTGCTACTGCGAAGACTATGTTCTAATTCCAAAAAGCTAATTCATAAGTGGCATCTGAGAGGAGCATACCAGAGACATGAGAGACCTATAAATGTACAGAAGTAAATAGGATGGTAACTGTAAAAGGCTTCAAAATAATAATCTAACTAACTTATAATTATAGTTAATATACATTGAAAAAATGTAGCTTACAGCTTGTAGAATATACAAATGAATATGTGAAACGCATGATAAATGAAAATTAATTTACAGGCGGAAAAACAAAAACTACGTCACTTTCGCTGTACACCAAATGTTAAGGTGGGCCATTGTTGACCCCCGGCCATTGTTGCCACTGGCGGTAAAGTCGTAAGAGCGGTAAATGGCCGCTTACCTTCGGCCTTTTTCTTACTTTTGCGACTTACCTACATATGGCCGCAGGCAGCCAAAAGTACCCACCACTGCGTAAATCTCAGAATCATCTTGTAGAAATAAATATTGGGGTGAAAACCAATGATCTAATATGGAAGACATTTCATAAAATCTCCAGTTTTCGAATACTTCACTACTTTCTTACACTCAAGAAACACATCTCACATGAAATACTTACTAATTTGGCTTTGCTTGAAATACAATCCAAATCAGGTACTTACAGAGAACATTTGCATTTCACTCATTCTATACTGAATACTTAACAGTCTCAGTATTATTTTATGCCATTGCGTATTTTACATCACCAACTTCTTCCTTGTTTTGGAGTTATGTAAAATTGCACAGCAAAGTGTGATTCAGTAGTAATTGTTCATTACACACTGTATGTAAAATATTTAAATTCTACAACATAAAGGAAACTGATTATTAGATGAAAATACAAGCCCAAAAAATGCATAGTTACGTACTATGTCATGTTCCTAAAGACTTTCATTACATGTAAAAACACAGATACAGCGCAAGAGCTAAAGCAGCGCAAGCTAAAGTACTGTACGATGTCCCCATAAGGACCTACATTCCAAGTTGAAAATAAATTTAAACGACAAATTACGCGAGATCTTTACTGATACTTTGTCCCCCAACAGAATTAGGGAAGAAATTTGGTAGGTTCTAATTACATAGCCACATTTTCTTCACCAGAAATCAACGCAGCGTACGAGTTATTGATAATAAATACGCTTTAGTTTAAATTAACAGAACCTTAGTTTATAATAATTGAAATTTACCTAAAAAATATAGTCATCGAAGCCTAATTTGAAGTACTACGAAGGAAATCTAACTTAATTCACTTGAAGCATGATTGACAACATTTGTGCAGCAATTTGCTACGTACAACATTACAAGTAACATTCTTATATCTTCTAACTTGACAGTAACAAGGTACCTGACTTGCTATACGAAACGCATTCAAGCTATTTCTTTTACAGGCCATTTCACGTCGTTATCTAACACCTACCTATAATGAAAGCACGCATTAATAATATTACATGAAACGATCATTACATACAAATTTACGACTATTCCCTAATCGCGGTCACTACTTAAATACTGGAAGCGAACAAATGTACAAGAAGCCCAAGAGCAAATTGAGCGTGCATCGAGCAGTATATTTTAGTGTGATTCTCATTATCGTACAAAAATCAAAACTAAATTTATTTAATTACGAGTGTTAAGTAAATGTCATTTTCCATTTTAGTAACCACTTTTAGCCGTGGATTTACAAGACGAAGGTTTGAAACTGTGCAACACATTTAATTCTTCTATGTTATTTTTGAAGATTTGATAAGTAAAATAATGGAATGCTTATGGCAGCTCTACGCTTTTCCTGTAAGTGTGTTTCGTGTACACTTAATGTTGTGCATCTACATTGATGAGTGTCAGAAATACAACAGCTAGGCTCCAGAATCTAACAAAAATGTGTTATGCGGACAGAACACATATACCGTTGATGCACACCTTAAAATCAACGTACAAACAAGCGAAGAATAAACAGGCAATACAGCCTGTTTCTGCTAGCTAAATTTGACTTTTCCACATCTCACGCTTTATGTGTAGCTATATACAGGCAGTTCCCATGTATGAACAACCGACTTACGAACATCAGTAAAGTATACGTACAATTAACCGCTGACTGATGTTCAGATATGTTCGTAAAATGCTGTACTCTACCCTATTTTCTTTTTTATTGTATAATGTATACTCTTATTTATGTGGTGTTATTCTGTTCTGGATTGTTTCTGGTAAATCTTTTAAGAGTAACTATAAGTTCTAAGATAACGTTTTAATGCCATATGAACGGTATCAAATGGTAATTATAGATTGAAATTTAATATATCACGGCTTACGTACAATTCAGCTTCCATCCTCGGTAGATGTAAAGGTAAAGTCAATTTTGACTGTACCCTCCCCTGGGAAACCCACATGCACTGATCCGTGCTGCAGTTACAGGCCAATTGGCACCAGAGGAGTAAGTAGAGCCGCAGCCGACCACGGGTCGCTAAGAACTATGGCGCAGAAACGAAAGGTTCAACGAACCAAGCCCCCCACCCTCCCATTCCTGGTCAGGCAGGTGCCCCCACCTAGCTTCCGCATACCAAACAATTGCCGACTCAGCACTACGGACGCGACAAAGATCCCGTGACAGGCTTGTCGCTTGAACTCTGCACCTCGAGCACATGAGTCAGGCACACATGGCCTGCTGCTGTTGCGGGTACCGATTGTGCTCGTAAGCTGGGAACTGTCTGGACATATGTTGAAATAGCGAAATAACCTAATCCGATTAGCTCAACCTTGTCTAGAACTTCGACTCTTGAGCGTACGATTCACAACATACTGTAGGATCGATTCGCTTCTCGATCCAATGTGATGATTCAAGCACCACTCAAGAAAATGTTCAGGACAAGTTAAAGTGAAGCGGATTACCGTTAATTACAATAAATTGACAAATCTCAGACCCTACAATAGCTGCAATGGTAGTGACTATAGTGTATCAGATAAACTGCTGTCTAATTAATTTTCTTACACTTATTATGTAGTACTAATTTTATATCATTATAATAACATAACACAAACCAGCAATAAAACAGAAGTTAAACTACAATGAAAACTGTACCTATCTATACACGATAAATGAAAACTGTATAATTTGGCAGAATCTGAAGTAATTATATCCTTCAGAAAAAATCAGGCAGCTCTACTCGGATGACTGTGGCATTACACAAGAATCTTTACTGAGCAAGAATATCGTACACATAAATTGTAAACAGCAGCAGCTTTTGAGAAAGACTCACAAAGAAAGTACTTCGCAGCTCTTCTTGAAATTTTTGGAAAATCAAAGTTATAATATAGAACTTTTTTACCCTGCCTTCAAATTTTGCTACGGTGAAACTGGATAAGGTGCAAAAGCTTGGCCGTACGTTAACGTGAAGCGCCACCACGTATTCAGCTTATCAAACCAACTGCTATTGCTTTTTGTTAATGTAGTAAGTTCTCTAACGAGAAAAGGGACCACATTTCTGTTCACCAGTACACCCTTCACATCGACCGGAGAGACAGATTGGCTGCTTCATATTAACGGACTTGATTTTACTCTAGCATCTTCTCGATGGCAACGTGAAGCAGTTTCCCTTATGTTTAAAATTGTTTACCAAGTTTTAAAGGATTATTAACCTGCTCATCACCGCACCAGCCCCCTCGTTCATGGGTGATATAGAGATTTCAAACCGGGCATGTCACCACAACGCTCTGTATTTCACTGTCAGATATGACTGTCACTGTACACGTTCTGGACTAAGTGATATAAATTTTTTTTTAACCATCTCCTATAGCAACGAATCCAAAAAATTCATAGCACAGTTTAAAAGTACATGTATATTTCTTTTGATGAAACAGCAACTCTACCCATTCGCTTCTGCTCGAGATACAATTTAATTTTCCAGTGAAAGACCAGTCTTAACAAAAAAGCACTATGAACAAATGGTGACAGTGGCTTTGGATAGGTTAATCAAAGTGTAGCTTCTGCACTATGATATGATCCCATTCCCATTTGGTGCTCTAAATTCAAAAGTTCCCTACGTGTTATGTTCTCACGACCCTCCCCCCCCCCCCTTCCGCCGCGTTTGATAGAGCTCGTCTCATGTCACCCTATCGTCTTAAAATTATAAGCATTTATAATGTCGATGAGGGTTGAAATGAATATTATCTGATAGTCGCTTATCAATTTCTGACCTGGCATTTTCAACACCCAGGCTGCTGATGTGTTGAAATCAAGGGCCCCAAATCATTTGCAGCTGGCCTGAATGAGTGCACCTGGTCAGGGCTTTGTGACCCAACGGCTGGGAAGAGCGGCTCTAAGTCAGAGCTTTGTGACCCAACTTCTGGGAAGAGCGGCTCCAAGTCAGGGCTTTGTGACCCAACGGCTGGGAAGAGCGGCTCTAAGTCAGAGCTTTGTGACCCAACGGCTGGGAAGAGCGGCTCCAAGTCAGGGCTTTGTGACCCAACGGCTGGGAAGAGCGGCTCTAAGTCGGAGCTTTGTGACCCAACGGCTGGGAAGAGCGGCTCCAAGTCAGGGCTTTGTGACCCAACTTCTGGGAAAAGCGGCTCCAAGTCAGGGCTTTGTGACCCAACGACTGGGAAGAGCGACTCTAAGTGAGAGCTTTGTGACCCAACGGCTGGGAAGAGCGGCTCCAAGTCAGGGCTTTGTGACCCAACGGCTGGGAAGAGCGGCTCCAAGTCAGGGCTTTGTGACCCAACTTCTGGGAAGAGCGGCTCTAAGTCAGAGCTTTGTGACCCAACGACTGGGAAGAGCGGCTCCAAGTCAGGGCTTTGTGACCCAACGGCTGGGAAGAGCGGCTCTAAGTCAGGGCTTTGTGACCCAACGGCTGGGAGGAGCGGCTCTAAGTCAGGGCTTTGTGACCCAACGGCTGGGAAGAGCGGCTCTAAGTCAGGGCTTTGTGACCCAACGGCTGGGAAGAGCGGCTCTAAGTCAGGGCTTTGTTTCCCAACGACTGGGAGAAGCGGCTCTAAGTCAGGGCTTTGTATCCCAACGACAGGGAAAAGCGGCTCTAAATTAGGGCTTTGTGAACCAACGACTGAGAAGAGCGGTTCTAAGTCAGGGCTTTGTGACCCAACGACTGAGAAGAGCGGTTCTAAGTCAGGGCTTTGTGACCCAACGACTGGGAAGAGCGGCTCTAAGTCAGGGCTTTGTTTCCCAACGACTGGGAGAAGCGGCTCTAAGTCAGGACTTTGTATCCCAACGACAGGGAAAAGCGGCTCTAAATTAGGGCTTTGTGACCCAACGACTGAGAAGAGCGGTTCTAATTCAGGGCTTTGTGGCCCAACGACTCGGAAAAGCGGCTCTAAGTCAGGGCTTTGCGACCCAACGATTGGGAAGAGCAGCTCTAATTCAAAACGGTACAAAGGAACGAAAGACAACTATACAAGTATAGTAAGAAAATCTAAAATCATATTAACTACTTACATAAGAATTAGGGCTTACCGGCGTGTTGAAATTAGCTTTCCATAACTTACAAAAATTCTCACACTGATTATAGGGAGCACTGCATTATCATTATTTTCTAAGTACTACTTTTTCCCTCCGAATGGGAAGCGCATGATATCTTATCCCTATAAATGACTCACCAAATATTAACAAAACGAATTCGACAAGATAATTATGAACCAAAGTGATTTTGATATCTGTAGAGACCGCAAGAAATTCAACAACTTGAGCCTGGAGGCCTTATTTGATATTACCTAACTGCACTGTGTTGAGACAGAGACTACGGGCAGCAAAATCATACCGAGCGATTCATAGTCTCACTTGAAAAGAAAATTACGCCGACCTTTGGAGTCGGGTATTCCAATTTCCAAGTGATGAAAACGCCTACAGTGCCAGTGCAGGAACAACACCTTCAACGCATGCGACTGGCATGCGTGACACCATCCCAGCCTCATCCGCATATCACACAAAGTATCAAAGGCAAAGTAAGGTAGTAACTTTATAAATGAAATTTCCGTGGATTGATGAATTCCAAGATTCCTTTTATGTCTAGTCGCTTGTTTCGTCGCTGCGTTGATGCCTCAGAAGTAGCGTAACCCTTGCGTGTCTCCCTTCACAACCACGCGTTCCTGAAACAAATTATAATTAGTACATAATACTTATTACGGATTGAATTTAATAACACTGGATACGCGTAAAGAAATTGGCAGCCCTCTTCTTTCTAGTACACCATAACAAAAATGCCAGATGCCTGCCTATCTCGTTTTCAAAGAGAGTAACTCTCATGTGAACTAGACTCGAGAAAGTCCATTTAATACATAGTAAACTAGAGCACTCAGAGAGTGCATATCTCCGCCAAGCGAGGCAACGGTAGCAAAAAAATTCAAATTGGCTCTAAAACCATAACTTTCTTTGTTTAAACTACAAGATCGAATCATTTGTGCCTTTTGTTAGTAATAACAGCTTGTGCCATTTTCCTGAAGATCCGTTGATAACTTTTTGAGTTATATTGCTAAAAAACGGTATGAGAAACATGAGTTACTCATACAAACGAACCATCCGATCTGCACCAAAATTTGATCATTTATGTCTTTTAACATTACTAACAACCGCTATTAATGTCATAGAGATCCATTCATTATTTTCGAGTTATTGTGCTACCAAGCATAAAATTAAAAACAGTGACAAACGAACGAACAAACGGATCACTACCAAAACTTGGTAATTTACTCTTTGTTATAAACATAAAAACTCATTTCAATTTCATGAAAATCCATCCATAGCTTTTTCAGTTATGGCATTGAGAAAAATGAGGCAGACAAACAAACAAACAAACGGATGGACATATCTTCACCAAAAGTTAATCATCAATTCCTCCTAACATACCTAACAATCCCTGTAAATTTCGTCCAAATCGTTTCCTAACTTTTTGAGTTAGCTTGGTGACAGACAAACACGACGAAAACATAACTTCCTTGGCGGAGGTTATAACAAGAATACTAATATGCCTATAAAATAAATGGTATCCTTAGACATACGGTATCAAGAACAAGCTTTTCGTATAAATTTTAGATTTTCTACAGTCTTTCATCGTCTCCTTGCTGCAATTGAGTTTTACCAATTTTTGAACTTGAATTGTCAATAATCATCGTAACTTAACGCGTTTCTTTTGTCTTTGAGACACGTTTTAAGTGAAGTAAAAACTGCACCAAAATTAAGTATGGAAGTACTAAACGCGTTGAAATTTCATTGCACCCCTGTCGCTTCTGTAGGTAGTTGGTAAAGTGCAAAAGAACACTACAACTCCTTAGGTCATATCATCACATGTTACCCAAGTCTGTTCCTTGCCTTCGACAGTAAAAATAAAACAATTTTTTCTGGTAATACTCTGCATCAAATTTATGTTTAATGACTGCGTTACATAACAGGGTCTTTTTTCTGTCATTTTTAGCATGCACAATATGAAATTCAAAACCGAGTTGTACAGCAGATCCTCTTTTCTATTTTTTTATACCTTGCACTAATTTATCTTTTTAAGTTACGTTATACGGTACAGTGAACTCCCGTTTCTGTTATTTTAGCTTGCATAATTTATGTTTCAAGACAGAGTTGCCGAGCAGACCTTGGTTTTCACTATTTTAGCTCGCATAATATGTGTTTCAGAGCTGGGTTGTAGAGCACTCTGCCACTTTTGTGATATTAGTTTGCATGATTCTTGTCTCAACACTTAAATGTAGAGTAAACCTTGGTTTTCATTATTTCAGCTTGCATAATTAGCTACCTCCAATTGCAGAGAGGTAAGTGTGACCGCAGCCTATGACCTTCAAGAAAGTTTTTGCCCGCATACGCCACCACAGACGACGTGTGACCGCCTCCAGCTGCCGCCCTACCGCTCATAATTGGTGCTTTCGATTCCCAGTTTAGAATCGAGATGAACCAATCCCTTCAGAATTAACCTGCATCTAAACTTCAGTTCCGAGTGTGATATTCGCAAGTTCGATCGAGCGTGAAGCGTCAGTGACAAACTGGTTACGCCTGAATGAGATCACTAACGACTTGATGCTAATAAGTAGGATTACCAAAAAAGTGGCGAATCGAGCGAAAAAGGTAAATCTAATCAAGACACAAGGTAAGTTTAATCAGATTACGCCTGCTCGATCCAAATAGGCAAATTGAATACAATATTAAATAGACAGCACTAACTATATACGTCATTTAAATGAGATGAACAGTGAACCAAAGTATTTCATTTTGCCTTGAGAACTAACATAGCTAGCTGCAGCAACGCGAAAGCTTTGCCGTGTGGGGCTCTTCCTGTGTGTCCACGCCTCGGAAGTGATGTCTGCTCGAGAGTCGCTGCTTCTTAGATTATTGTCGTGCACGGGGACTGTGCTATGCTACGGGATGCGAGATTCTGTGGTTAGGAATAGCAGCAATTTGCTATCGCTTGCTTTTCTGGCCCGAAGTCCCAATTTTTGTCAAAGACCCGTTTTAATTATTACAATAATGATACAATTTGATTTTTTTTTTTTCAACTTGGCAGTAGAATCGCAAATCCTCATCATTTTTTATTCTGTTTTGCCTACGTAGTAACGCTTATTTATTTTCTAGTTACTATTATTATTATTATTTGAATTAAGACAACCAAAAGGCCTCTGGTTGAAAATCTTCCAAAAACGGCTAATTTTCCAGCACGCGTATAGAAGCAAGAGGGCGGCCTCCAACTCTAGTGGAAGAGGTAGAAACATTTCTGACACGCATTCCTTCCAAGCCTTGCGTGGAATGCTTCTTTCGGTAAATTTTCAAGCTTATGAAGAACTGAGTTTCGGCCATCTAAGAGGTAGTCAGCTTACGACTAAGGGAGTGAATTTTAAGTTGATCTGATTAAATGTTCCAAATACATGCGGACTCACCATATGTATACCGACCATTGTATGTATGTAACTCCATTGATTAATTGGTTGATTAACAATAATATTAATTACAGTTTTTATATCAAAATTAAGAAATGCCACACTTTGAGACTCGAATTCCAGCTAGGCAAAGAAATGATGAATAACCTGGATACTTGCACGATTGTGCATCGATAAGGTGAATATTTTTGCAGGTTAGACGACGCAGTTGGAATGCCTCGGTAATTGAGAGTTTCGCGGTTGGTAGCAGCGCCTCGTTTGACTGATGGGGCAACGAAACGGCAGGAATTCGTCGTCGGGAATGTGCGGAATTTTAATGAATAGTGATCAACTTCGATGTTTTGCCCCATGTGATGTTTTGATGCCTATCATTACTACTTAATAGGTCACTAGAAGGTTAAATTGGATAACCGGCTCCAGATGAAGGAACGAAGAGGCCCATTCTCAGAGGGAAGCTTATAGCCAGGCGTCAATCTATGAGTAATTTCTGTGATGTCGAGATAATAAAAACCAAATACCCAAGGGAAACCCGCAGTCAAACTGGTGACTTTGCAAATATAATGAGCAAAATTAGATTTGGAGGGGGTTCTGGTACGTTAATTTAAATGGAAATGAACAATACGGGAATAAAGCCGATTTTCAATAAGTTAATCTTCAGTATAGTAAAAGTCGCGTCATCCCGGCGAAGACAAACATCCCTGACAAAATTTTCAGCCGCCCCTAAAAATTATTTAATATTTTAGCTCCTAGGGAGGTCAAGTCTTCAGTTAGCGTTTGTGACGGCCAGTTGTACGGGGTACAGAAATTAGCGCAGCGCAGTTAAGGAAGAAGGCGTCCTAAATAGGCCTCCTATAGTTATGACTTGGTGCTAAATTCTTTCGTTTCAAGGTAATATGGGTAATGACTGCTGAAATGAAAATAGGAGAGAAAAACCTGGGAAAAACAGCGGAACTTCACTAGATAATAATGCAGAGGTTGTGCATGATTGCATCAGGAGTCAGTTTATCTTATTACGTTAATTGAGTTGTTCAAATTATTCTACTTGATACTTTCTATTAATTTCACAAATGTAAGAAGAGTATCCGTTAAGTTATAGCAGATCCAGAAACGTATGAAGAATATGATAAGAAAGTACAAATCCAAGAAATGAATGCGTGAAAGTTAATTACTTGTGGTAAACAATTTATGAAAAATATAATAGAACTACAGCTGTTGCTTTTTCCTAGCAAGTAGAAAATCTCTATAAAATCTATTTGCATGGTAAATTTACAATTTCACTTACTAGACATAAAAGAATATGCATATTTTAAACACGTATTTCATCCATCAGATTTGACACTATGAACTTTTTTTAAAGTAAAAAAATTATCATAGGCAAACGCATCAAACTGTTCTGGCGGATGAAAACTAGAGAATCTGTAACGGATATGCAATGATGTATTTCGATGTACAAAGCAGCATACTGTTGTATTTTCATGTAGAATGATGGGTAATGTAGTGTATTGATATATAAGGATGAGATAACTAAAACTCATAAAAAACAAAGGGAAGGCAACATGCAAAAGTTTCTGCCACGCGCAACTTGTGTCGCAAGTGACACAAGTTTTGCAACCTTCGGGTACGCGCGACACCACAACCTGCAGAGGGGGGTGGGGTGGGGGGAGAGGGTAGAGGCGACCACCCGTTTGAGACAACACAGCAACTGCAAGGTTGGGCTCTCATTCAATACAATAATTCTTTCGTTACGGAAATTTTACTCTGATAAAAAAAATGTTTTTGTGCTCAAACCAAGTTCATGACTGGAGTTCAGTATAATAAGATCAAGCTTAGCAAGTTATAATATCCTGATATCAAAGTGCGAATTTTGATGACTTTACCCTGTCCATAACTCTGCAGTAACACTAAATACGTGGGCCTGTTACACCCTGTAAGCATTCATTGAACACTTGTATGCTCAGTAACCTGAACTAGAAACATACCTATGTTCTGTATTTTCTTTTTATATTACTGCTGAAACAACAAATCAAGGTAAATCACTGTCTGCATTTTTATTTCCATGCACTTTCAAAAATTTCTTTCAACGTTTTGCATCAAAGAAGCGGCATCTATAGGCACACGATAGCATTTAAATATTTATACTTTTTAACATGTTTTTAAAAGTAATGTGCATCCAAAACTGCATTAAAGCACAGCGCGAAATACGTATTTTACACTCCTTTAGTTAAACATATATTTTTAATCTTACATCTAAGAAATCGTATGGAGCCAAGTCACAGCCTACAATTTTTTTTTTTTTTTTTTTTTTTTTTCAGAGCATCTGACGGCCGCCGAACGCGCTGGAGCTCCCCTCCCGACTCCCCAACTTGACCTTTACCGTTAAGCCAAGGCTGAGCTTGTAGCAATTTTGTGCCATACCTTACAGTCTGGAAAAAGAACTGGGTGACCGAGAGATAACTTTTTCGTTTATACAGCGCTGCTAGGTTTTCATCTTAAACTGAGCTGTACTTACAGAGGGTCTTATTACGCTGCTTTATAAGGACGATAGGCTTCACAAGCAAATTTTAAACTACGATTTGAAAGGTTTTTAATGCAGTTAAAAAGTAATGACTGATCGTAGCAATTTTGTAGCCATTACTTACAGTCTGGCACAACAAGCCTGTGACACCAAAACAGCTTTCCTTGTCTTCAATAAATGTTGGCTTCACGTTACCCTTTCCTCAACTTTATGGAGCTATTGAAAAGCAATGTAGAACATTGAAGAGCTGAACGATAAAATTTTCATTATTATATATAAATATGAACTTGGCGCCAAATACTTGTAAACAAGTCTTCGAAATTACTCGTATAGAATTAAGGAAAGTTCAACTGTAAATTTAGTTAATGAGGGGCTGCAGATTAGAGTTTACCCTTGAAAGGTCTTTCGTCTTATTCCCCAGGGGTAATTTTGGTTCAAATGAATAAGGTATGTCTACTCCAACAAAACAAACTAGAATACAGTTTATTCTTGCAAACTGGTAAGTTACATTCAACAGTAATTGTTTGAGATGCCACATTCAGTTCTGATAATGATACAATACGCGAAGAACGCCAGAGATGCCTTCCTATCTTCAATTTCAACAATACGTAATAATTTTTTATATCATACTCTACGAAATTAAGCATAATTTATCGCATACCAGACTAATAGCATCCATATCTCACAAGATTTTTAACAAACATCAATGTCTTCCCCTAGGCATCAATTACGTTTGATACGGAGGAAATGATCAATGCACGTAATGACAAATACATCTTAATTGCTGATGTTATGTTATTGCAGTAGTAAACAACATCACTGTATGAGAGAGGTGGTAAGGCATCAATGACACCGGCAAAAGCGTTAGCGGAACGATGCCATTGTTCTCAAAGGCGTCTGTTGACGCAAGGCGTCCGTTACGCTAGTGTTGACTGTAGGCAGGCAGTCCCATACAGCACGTCTATTGTGTTGTGCTGCACAGCATTACGCACATTCTTCTTATTAAATTAATTCTATTACTGGGAAGATATGCTGCACTATCGAGAAGGACAACACCTTGGCGATGTGCTTTTTTGTTAATAAAGCAAAGGGAAGCTACTAAGTACAAGCTGCGTTTATGGCCTACAAGGTACATCTACAGTTATACATTTATTTGAACTGAAGCTGACAGGCAAACATTTCAAACAGTCATACTCATAACGAACTAAAATTTTTACGCGAGATAACTAAAATATTTAGTTTTGCTTCATCTAGATTACTAAAGTCGACTATTTACATTGGTATCTTGAACAATTAATGTGCACAGTATTCCTGGAGGGAAATAGATGAGTTGAACCGTCAAAAATGGTAAAATAGGTACTTCCACGTTTTAGAATTCATCGCTGGAGAATATATATTGGGATTAGATTTAGACGTCCCCAATATCAAGCACTGCCCTCTTTTAGCTACATTTTGTTGGCGCATTGTAAATTTAATAACGATCCTACCATCTTGCGGTCTTACACACTCGTGAAGGTGAAACAAAAACAAAATGTTAGGCAATTCTTCCGCAGTGCGGGCGCCTGTGGGCTGCCTCGTCCAGTGGATCAACAAGCACTGCTTGGTGCTGGCGACTCCTCCGATGATCTCATCAGTGACGGAATAAAAAATTGATGCTCTTAGTCTTCCTGACAACGGTGTGCTTCAGCGATGCAGCGTTCAATAAACGGTAACTCGTATACAAAATGCGAGCGGTGACCATGGTGTCAGTTTGTGGAAGATGAAAGCGAGTTTGTTTAATAAATACGATCATTTAGGTGTTCCAGAGGATTGTATCATAAAGCAGTGAACGAAATATCACTGATTGGATAGAAAGTAAGAGTCTAGAAGCTAATTATTGCTATGTTTACGCGCGGCTAATCTGCTCCACTGATATAGTTATCATCTTGTGTATTTGAATAAGGCTTTTCTCATTTACTTAATAAATAAAGCTTATTATTGATTACTTTCCTATCTTGTAAAATACAAGAAAACTTTATACCTTCTTACCAGTCTAGGGCACACAACTAGTTTGCTGTCCCCTAAAGTGAAAATGCTATTAGTTAAGACAGTTGGCTCCAAACCAGGGACACACAACATGTAAAGAAAGCTACAGCTAATGAATTCATCTGGAACTAATATTATATCCATTATTCAGACCACCATATGCATGCATGAGGTCGTCGAACTTTCCCGAGATGNTGGGGGGAGAGGGCAGAGGCGACCACCCGTTTGAGGCAACACTGCAACTGTAAGGTTGGGATCACATTCAATGCACTAGTTCTTTCGTTACGAAAATTTTGCTCTAAAAAATTTTTTTTGTGCTCAAACTAAGTTCATGACTGAAGTTCAGTATAATAAGATCAAGCTTAGCGAATTATAATATCCTCATATCAAAGTGCGAATTTTGACGACTTTACTCTACTCTGTCCATAACTCTGCAGTAACACTCAATACGTGGGCCGATTACACCCTGTAAGCATTCATTGAACACTTGTATGCTCAGTAACCTGAACTGGAAACATACATATGCCCTGTGTTTCCTATTTATATTACTGCTAAAACAAGACAACGTAAATCACTGTCTGCATCATTTCCACGCACTTTCAAAAAACTTTCAACGTTTTGCATCTAAGAAGCGGCATCTATCGGCACATGACAGCATTTGTATAGTTATACTTTTTAACATGTTTGTAAATGTACTGTGCATCCAAAACTGCATTCAAGCATAGCGCGAAATACGTATTTCACACTTCTTTATTTAAACATATATTTTTAATCTTACATCTAAGAAATCGCATGGAGCAGCCAAGTTACAGCCTACAGTTTTTTTTTTTTTTTTTCAGAGCATCTGACGGCCGCCGAACGCGCTCAAGCTCCCCTCCCGACCCCCCAACTTGACCTTTACCGTTAAGCCAAGGCTGAGCTTGTAGCAATTTTGTGCCATACCTTACAGTCGGGAAAAAGAACTGGGTGACCGAGAGATAACTTTTAAATTGATACAGCGCTGCTAGGTTTTCATCTTAAACTGAGCTGTACTTACTGAGGGTCTTATTACGCTGTTTTATAAGGACAATAGGCTTCACAAGCAAACTTTAAACTACGCTTTGAACGGTTTTTAATGCACTTAAAAAGTAATGACTGATCGTAGCAATTTTGTAGCCATTACTTACAGTCTGGCACAACAAGCCTGTGACACCAAAACAGCTTTGCTTGTCTTCAATAAATGTTGGCTTCATGTTACCCTTTCTTTAACTTTATGGAGCTATTGAAAAGTAATGTAGAACATTGAAGAGCTGAACGGTAAAATTTTCATTATTATATATAGATATGAACTTGGCGCCAAATACTTGTAAACAAGTCTTCGAAATTACACGCATAGAATTAAACTGAGTTCAACTGTAAATTTAGTTTATGAGGGGCCGCAGATTAGAGTTTACCATTGTATGGTCATACGCCTTATTTTACAGGGGTCATTTTTGTTCAAATGAATAACATATGTCTACTCCAATAACAAAACTGTAATACAATTTATTCTTGTAAACTGGTAAGTTACATTCAACAGTAATTATACAATACGCGAAGAACGACAGAGATACCTTCCCTGATTTAATTTCAACAATACGTAATAATTTTTTATATCATACTCTACGAAATTAAGCATAATTTATCGCATACCAGACTAATAGCATCCATATCTCACAAGATTTTTAACAAAACATCAATGTCTTCCCCTAGGTATCAATTACGTTTGATACGGAGGAAATGATCAATGCACGTAATGACAAATACATCTTAAGTGCTGATGTTATGTTATTGCAGTAGTAAATAGTATCGGTGTATGAGACAGGTGGTAAGGCATCAATGACACAGGCAAAAGCGTTAGCGGAACGATGCCATTGTTCTCAAAGGCGTCTGTTGACGCAAGGAGTCCGTTACGCTATTGTTGACTGTAGGCAGGCAGTCCCATACAGCACGTCTATTGTGTTGTGCTGCACCGCATTACGCACATTCTTCTTATTGAATTAATTCTATTACTGGAATGATATACTTCACTATCGAGAAGGACAACACCTTGACGATGTCCTTTCTTGTTAATAAAGCAAAGGGAAGTTTTTTGTTAATAAAGCAAAGGGAAGTCTACTAAGTACAAGCTGCGTTTATTGCCTACAAGGTACATCGACAGTTATACATTTATTTCTACTGAAGCTGTCAGGCCAACATTTCAAACAGTCATATTCATAACGAACTGAAATTTTTACAACGAGATAACTAAGATATTTATTTTTGCTTCGTCTAGATTACTAAAATCGACTATTTACATTGGTATCTTGAAGAATGAATTTCCACAGTATGCCGGAAGGAAAATAGATTTTTACCTCCGCCAAGGAGGTTATGATTTCGTCGTGTTTGTCTGTCTGTCTGTCTGTCTGTTTGTTTGTTTGTCCGTCTGTCTGTCTGTCACCAAGATAACTCAAAAACTTATGAACCGATTTCGATGAAATTTACAGGGATTGTTAGGTATGTTAGGAGGAACAGATGATTAACTTTTGGTAAAGATATAACCATCCGTTTGTTTGTTTATTTGTCTGCCTCATTTTTCTCGATGCCATAACTCAAAAAGTTATGGATGGATTTTGATGAAATTACCATGAGTTGTTAGGTATATAACAAAGAATATATGACCAAATTTTGGTAATGATCCGTTTGTTCGTTCGTTCGTTTGTCACTGTTTTTAATTTCATGCTTGTTAGCACAATAACTCAAAAAAAATTAATGGATCTTTATGAAATTTATGGGGCTTGTTAGTAATGTTAAAAGACATAAGTGATCAAATTTCGGTTCAAATCGATTTGTTCGTTTGTATGTTTGACTTATGTTTGTTACTTATGTTTGTCATAACGTTTGTTAACACTATAACTCAAAAAGTCATCAACGGATCTTCAAGAAAATTGAACAAGCTGTTATTAATATAAAAAGGCACAACTGATTAGATTTTGGAGTTTATATGAAGAAAATTATGACTTCAGAACCAATTTGAATTTTTTGCTACCGTTGCCTCACTTGGCGGAGGTATGCGCTCTCAGAGTGCTCTAGTTATGAGTTGGACCGTTAAAACTTTTAAAATACTTCCACGTTTTAGAATTCATCGCAGGAGAATATATTTTGGGATTAGATTTAGACGTCCCCAATATCAAGCACTGCCATCTTTTAGCTACATTTTGTTGGCGCATTGTAAATTTAATAACGATCCTACCATCTTGCGGTCTTACACACTCGTGGAGGGGAAACAAAAACAAAATGTTAGGCAATTCTTCCGCAGTGCGGACGTCTGAGCTCCCTCGTCCAGAGGATCAGCAAGCACTGGTTGGTGCTGGCGACTCCTTCGATGATATCATCAGTGACCGAACAAAAAAAAAATGATGCTCTTAGTCTTCCTGACAGCGGTGTGCTCCAGCGCTGCAGCGCTCAATAAACGGTAACTCGTATACAAAATGCAAGCGGTGACTGGTACCAGTTTGAAGAAGATGAAAGCGAGTTTGTTAAATAAATGCGATCATTTTGGTGTTCCAGAAGGTTGTATCATAAAGCAGTGAACGAAATATCACTGACTGGATAGAAAGTAAGAAGCTAGAAGCTAATTATTACTATGTTTACGCGCGGCAATTCGCTGCACTGATAGTTATCATCTTGGGTGTGTATTTGAATGAGGTTCTTCTCATTTATTTAATAAATTAAGCTTGTTATTGCTTACTTTCATATCTTGTAAAATACAAGAAAACCTGATTCCTTCTTACCAGTCTAGGGTACACAACTAGTTTGCTGTCCCCTAAAGTGAAAATGCTCTTAGTTAAGACAGTTGGCTCCAAACCAGGGACACACAACATGTAAAGAAAGCTACAGCTAATGAATTCATCTGGAACTAATATTATATCCATTATTCAGACCACCATATGCATGCATGAGGTCGTCAAACTCTCCCGAGGAGTCATAAAGATCAACGACTGGATAAGGACACATCGAGGGCAAAATGCTTATTACCAACGTCCAATAGAGGCTAGATATGAATCAATTCGAAATTGAGATACAGTGGAAAGTTTGTGGCTAATTATACACAGCATATATATGTAATGACGAAAGTAGGTACGTTCAACAGTTCTTTTTCTTTTATTCATTGATTTTTATGGTTAGTTGTTACTTTCCTGACTACTTGCATCTGACAAGAGGTAACTCGCAATGATTATTAACAGCACGTTACAAACAACAGGCTAATAACAGCTGTTTAAGTACGTAGCTAACAACATTTAACTAATGACAGGTGAATATTTATAGATGGTTAACAATAATATATATATATATATTTACTTCTTAAGCCAGTTAAGCCAGTAGCAAACACTATGTAACTAATCAAAGTTAAATAACAAGCGTTTAAGTAACTATAACAGTAGCTAGTTAATAATAGGGAACTAGCCACGGGTAGCTGACAATTTGGTATCTAATAACTTGTTCGAACTAACCGATGTCTATCAGCGGGTGTCTGACTAAATATAATCTGCCAATGTCAGTATTACGTCACCCAGTGATTAATTTCATCTCATCATCATGATCTTGATTAGGATGTACACAAAAGGTCCACAGCTGTGCCACATGAGAAATTTATGGTTTTTTTCCATATGCATTTCCCGTTTCTATCATCATACTGCATATACATCAATTATATTTTACTTGCCTATTCACAGAGTAACCAGCCATCTAAAGAATAGAGAAAAAATATGTACTCTGTCATGCAGAAAGAAACATATTGTTTTTGAATAAAACAGTGAAGAGGAAAGTCAGTAGCAACAATGTGCATTTTGTACTAAAATTCAGAAAATTAAATCAGATATAGAACACATATGAACGAAAAGACCCATTGTCAGATAAGAGACGCTTTGAGTTAAGGCCATCCTAAAATGCAGAAATAATTAGTGCAAGAAGAATGCGTGGAATCGTTCAGTAGCAAACACTGCCTGGTCCGCACCTTAAAGCAGCTCTGGAACCGGTGTACTGAGCAGGAAAAGTGTTCATTGGAGAAAAGAAAAACAAGAGCCGGGCGAAGTACCACCAACGAGTTTTTGTAAGACTGCCATTACCAAAGAAAGATAAAAAAGAGAAGCGCATGTCCGGGTTCATTACAGTTTGATGTGATTTTTGTGTTTTCATGTGTACAGACTATACTACATGCTTGGATAGTAGGTTTTATGTATATTTATGCTGTCAATCAACGCCTGCAATTTCCCCTCATTCAAAATGTGTATAGACTAATCTAGCTAATGTTATGCATAAGCATGGTATATATTTACAAGAAAATAAAAATTTGTTGGTAGGAGAGATTATGATCTTTCAGAGAAAAGGTGAATATCGAAATTCAATCAACTTCACTTGACTTAACAGAGACAGAAAAAGAAAACAGTAATTCAGCATCTCGTGAACGACAAGCAAACAAATCTTTAGATTCTGCATGGCCTGACAACAAGAAGAGAAATTTGGAACCCTGCTTTGTGTATCATTCACACTGAACGAATGAACGACAAGAGAAGAATACGCGTATTTGATGTGAACTGCTGAGTACATAATGGCGAAGAGCGTATATAGATAATTATATGCTTCATATAATAAGCAAGTCAAAATACTCTAAATAGCGTCTTCTTACCAAGAAAAAGAAGATAACAATAAACTGACACTGAAAATTAAGCTTCATGTGAAATTTAAATTGACACGTCAACAAGATGAGAAAGAAAGATATTGTCATGGATGGTTAACCTTCATGTATATCTCAGGAGGAAGTATACTAAGTTTCTCTCGCGATCTGTGATCAGGAAGAAACTCAAAAGTTGCCGTAAATAATAAACTTCTACGTAAAGCTCAAGAAATATACCTTGAATTTCACATGATATACCAACAGGAAGTGAAAAAAATGGCATGCCAGAGATTATCCATTCGCACAAGCGGGGAAAACTCTTATTTTTCACATGACCTGTTAACAGGAAGAGAACTGAAAAGCTGCCTGGGATGACGAACTCAATAGAAGAGCCCGGAAAGAGAGACATGGCGCCGGAAACGATAAAACAGGTCAGATTTCACTTGACTGATCGTGATGCAGGGATTGTGCTGGAGATATCCGTCTCTGTTTAGGTCATTCAATCATCAGTAGCTTTTTTAGGCTAAAAAAATGCAATAGAAAATNAGCCCGGAAAGAAAGAAGTGGCGCCGGAAACGATAAAACAGGTCAGATTTCACTTGACTGATCGTGATGCAGGGATTGTGCTGGAGATATCCGTCTCTGTTTAGGTCATTCAATCATCAGTAGCTTTTTTAGGCTAAAAAATGCAGTAGAATATACTCTCACTCCCTCCAAAACAAATGAATTCACATATGTATGTTGTCTAAGTAACTTCTAATACATCAAAGCTGCTTCAAACATGAATAGCCAACCTTTACATTTCCTGTAGTAATAGCTTTGGAAAGACCCAGAAATCTCCTAATTCTCTGAAAATAGAATGCCTTCTCGATGAGATCTCTATTCCATTAACAAAAAAATTAAATCATAGCTATACACCGTCTAATGGGAATGACGTGGTAGCTACTTTATTCTCCTAAGTAACAACTCAATAAAATTTATTTAAATCTCCACATTCCCTAAAAACGAAACAGTTGCTGGCACGTTTTTCTTAGCAACCATCTAAAACAGATAAGTAAACAATGAAAATCTTATCTCAATTTCATTAAAAAAGGACCTTTTTGTCTGTTTGTTTTTAGAGCGACCACTCAACATGTACGTGCTCCCACATTCAGGGTAAGGATCTTCAACGGAGAATAATTCCTTTTTCAGCTGGAAAGTAGCACAGTTTTCCCAATAAATCGTGATTGGCATCAACGTAAAAGTCGAAAAAAAAATTTATAGCTACCAAGAAATGCTGTACGGCTGATCATCTGTTCTTTTTTCAACTACAGTGCTGACTTGATAACTGGAGAAAATGCATCATGTAATCATGAGTGACAATCAGTGCCACGCGTGGGAAACATCAGTCGACACTTTCGTCACGTTCTCGTTAATAAATTTCTCATTGCAACAGCACACACTCGCTTTTGAAGCGAATTTCTAAAAAAAAAGTCATTGGAGTAAATAGATTGAAAAGATGGCAAGCGGGAATATCATTGGCAGTTTGTTGTAGAAACATCATCGAAGAAAAACAACACAGATTATTATAAGCAAATTGAGAATACAAACTTTCGTAATTTTCAAATTCGCTTCGTGATCGCTTCGTGATCGTAATATGCAATTAACGTAACCAAATCAATGAGCAGCCAAGAATGAGCAGCCAATAGAAGCCAAGCAGCCATATACAACGACAGTATATGGATACACAGTTCATCAAACACAAGGTCAAAGCCATCCCCACGACTACATTAATCCAAAGAACCCAGCCGAAAAAGGGACAAGCTGTGTCTTTCAATTGACTACAGTCTGATATACTGAAATTTACGGAAATAAAATTAGAAACATATGCCACCTTCTATCGTTCGGTAACAAATCAATCTAAGTAAATTCTAGTCACTGCATGGTCACGATGAATGCATTGAGGCGAAAGAAACATACCTATGACTGATCTGTAGTAGAGCAATGGCAGAAAGAACTAACATACAGCAAGGCCGCAAAACGTCTTACTCTTCAATCAATGTCCTCTCACATATTGCTCCTCGAGGCAACAGACACATGCCATAACCAGCGCACAGCACCACCAAAAACACGAAACATTTTTCCTTCACTGACCACGGAAAACGCTCAGCGGTAGAAAAAAAACAAACAAGGGTTAATTGCTCGGGATCACACCAAAGACATACGCCAAGAAAGTGTGCACGTGGCGTGAACCCATCAGTAACATCTGGCGTTGACACCGTCATTAGAGCGCGACCGCCGCCTCCTAACGGCAGTCCTGCGAGCTATTCTTGCACGAACCAACTTTGCTGCTGCGGTGAAAGTCATCCTCTTCTTGCCTGGATGACAGCCACGCTGACCGCGTTTATGCTTTATAAGCATGAGTGTATGCATGACTCAGTGACCATAACGATGTCAGCATGTGCATCGTGCTGGCAAACGTCAGGTGTGATACTAAGTAGCCTGAGCCATTTTGTAGTTATATTACTCGTAGCTAACTTAATGTCCATCATCTTCGTCAAAGAGTGCAGTTTCATAAGCGTGAGTGTGTGACTAAGCGACCATAGGGATTTATTTATTACCTCCGCCAAGGAGGTTATGGTTTCGTCGTGTTTGTCTGTCTGTCTCTTTGTCTGTGTGTCACCAGGATAACTCAAAAAGTTAAGAACTGATTTGGATGATGTTTACATAGATTGTTAGGTCTGTAAGGAGGAACAGATGATTAACTTTTGGTGAAGATATGTGAATCCGTTTGTTTGTTTGTTTGTTTGTATGCCTCATTTTTCTCAATGCCATAACTCAAAAAGCTATGGATGGATTTTCATGAAATTAATATGAGTTGTTAGGTATATAACAAAGAGTAAATGAAAAAATTTTGGTAATGATCCGTTTGTTCGTTTGTCACTGTTTTTAATTTTATGCTTGTTAGCACAATAACTAAAAAATAATGAATGGATCGTTATGAAATTCATAGGGTTTGTTAGTAATGTTAAAAGACGTAAATGATTCAATTTTGGTGCAGTTCGGTTGGTTAGTTTGTATGTTTGACTCATGTTTGTCATAACGTTTGTTAACAGTATAACTCAAAAAGTTACCAACGGATCTTCAAGAAATTTGCACAAGCTATTATTACTACCAGAAGGCACAAATAATTTGATTTTGGAGTTTATACAAAGAAAATTATGGTTTCAGAGGAAATTTGAATTTTTGCTACCGTTGCCTCGCTTGGCGGAGGTATGCGCTCTCAGAGTGCTCTAGTTTACTTATTTATCAGCATTCATTTCTCCACGAGCGGGAGGCGTTCATAGAATAATCTATTACAGTTTTTATTTTAAAATATCATGTACATTCATTTCTTAATAATATTGCAGCTATGAATTTACAACCTAATCAACAATTAAGGCTTACTGCCATCCCACACCAAACTAGTAAACGGAATTAGCACCACAATAGTACGTCAGTGTATAGGTACATATATCACGCTGACAAACTTCAGACGTGATGCCATATGGAGTAGCAGGTACCATTTTCAGTTTTTGTGATGCAAGCCTCAGCAGACGAAATGTCCGTCCTTTTTGAAGAGAATTACAGTGACTTTAGAGCTCAGCACTTTCCTGAGCATCAAGAACAATGGAACGAAAGCATTATTATTATTATTATTAAAACTCCACGCCCGGGCCGCCACGGACAGGTAGTACAACCCAAATGAAGCACCTTATACCTGCTATAAGGAGCCGGTAGCGTACGTGACCTACCTGGGTTCAGGTACCAATGATATGTGAGTTCTCTTGCCTATGAAGACAACCTAACTTAGACCACTTGTAACTGCCCTAACCTATTCTTACCTAACCCAACCTGATATAACAAACCTTTGATATAGGCCAAAAGCTATACAAGGACCGGAATAGCTCTGCTAATATTGCACAAAAGCCTCTAAAATTAATCTCGTGAAGGTTAGCCCAGTTTTATAATTCTGTAGCTCTTCAATAATAAAAGTTTGTATTCCTCAATTATGCACAAATTACAGCCAGAATAATTGCAACGGTCAGAAACGAGGTCTCTGAAATTCATCACAAAAGCGTGGTGAATCAAACACGGGCGCTGCCAAACCTTCAAGCCAGTTCACACGTAAGTCTTTTGCCCTAAGTCCATACGTCACAACGTCATAATGCATAGCTATAGCTGCTTAATTTACAGTAATCTTCATAGCTTGCAGAGTATCTATTCATTCCGTACTTGACGAAATGTCCGAAACGGCACCAGCGGCACTTGCTACGCCAGCTGACTGCATTTGATGGTTGCATCATAGAAAATCCATTGAAGTACACACATTGTTTTGGCAATAAAACAACGAAATATTCGATCGTTCTGAAGTGTACACGTTAGGACAAAAAACGAGACGTGTGAACCCTGCTTACTAGATGCTAAATATACAACGGTACCAAGAAAATGGAACTTAAATGTCGATTTTTATTTTGCTTTTTATGTCCCAGCTGCCCTTGATTTCAAGATTCATAACACTAGAATGCACAGAGTTATAATGCAGACACAAGCATCAAGCCTACTGAAGCATGCAGAAAGAAAAAAAAATGTTACCTAAAACTATACCATGCCTGTATAATTTAGTAATTATATGTGATTTCCATCACCTCACTACCACTGAACAGAGGCGGTAGAAGTTTATTATGAAGAAAAAGGAGTTTATGGAATTACTGCAATAATACAAAATGAGTTACTCTATGTTCTAGTTATTACATTATCCTTATGTTTGGCATGTCCTTAAAGAGAAACTAAGCAGCCTAAAAGTAGAAGAGCCAGAGAGTCTTTAAAATTCATAGCTCGACTTGACCTGTAGGCCTCCAGGGTCCCTTTTTATACTAGATGACCTATCATTATGGGTACTGCAGCGGTCTAGTGGTAAAATAATCTAAACTTAGAACAGCGACCAACAAGAACTAAGCATTAGATCCAGACCGGCACTAAAACGTGTACTGGAAACAAATGTACACTTAGTATGTTGGCACATATTAACCTCGAGCGTGCGTGCTCAAGTGAAACTTGTATTTTAATACGATGGACGTGCGAGAGAGACTTGACAATGTGTCTAGTTGCACTCAACATGGATAGTGGAACAGACAGACAGGACTCACATAATAATATGCAATAGATTAGTGTCAGTATGCCACAAGACTCAAGATTATTATAGTTCCACGCAAACCCACAGCTCTCAGCAAGCAAAATATCGTGAGACGACCCTCTGACATGCAATGAGTCCTTAGCTTGAACAGACATTACCCTCGGGGTAGGGGTACGGACACACAGCACACGGTTGCCGCTTATATGTATAGAACTGTTTTCGTTTCACTATAGTGATCTATAAATAATAATAATTGGATCTACGAGTTCTAGTTTTCTTTAGTTCAGTCGTGAATCTGGTGATCCTGTTACCCAGGAAATTTTGCACCATTGAGGATAAATACGCCTGTAGTTTCATTAGAACTGTCGGTCATTTGGCGGCCTAGTAATGTTTTGTTACCATAGAGGCATAGGCCTTGTAGAGGGCTGAGGAGTGACACACTGTTTACTGTTTGCGCTCTAGCTAAAGCGGTGAATTCTTTCATCCCATGGAATGCAACGTCAGCGTTTCTAACATTTACGGTGCATTGCGAGGGTACTGACTTGACCAGAATTACTGTCGGGAGGTTGCAATTGTATCATGAGCCTTCCGCCTTTGACGCCATAGCTCTGGTAATTTTAGGCCGACTGCAGCAGTGAAGTCGTCATTTATCTGCAGCACAAATCAGTACACAGAGATTTCCCAGTCAAAGAGTGCAGTACAATTGACTGCACCTTGCATCTTTACCTTCACAGTTATGTGCTTCTGCATTTTACTCAATGCTCGACTGTTACTTTTAAATAGTTCCCTCTCAAACATTCTGCATGGACACCTTCTCATACATCGTATTTCCAGTGCAAGTAGCAAGTGACGAACTCCATTTAATCAACACCTACATCTCATGTGACTACGTGGCAGAAACAAAAATATGAAATAAGTTCAAAGTGACTTCCTCGGCGTTAGCAGCGACTTCAAACGGACTCTACAGCCACCAGGGGGAGAAAAATCCAAGACAACTACCGCTGTCGCCAGACGTTGAATTTTACAGACGCTATTGCCTCTGGGAAAACTCATAGGCAAAAACCCTAGGTTTCTTCAGGCAGTGCAGAGAAACCTGGAGGAAACTTCGCAGAGTGCGGCCATCGGTTAACTTTCTCCTTCACTTTAGGAAGGCTGCGACTTCCTTCTCTTTGTCACGCTAAGACGTCACGCCATAGGCAGGGACGCTTACCTTATCCTTGTCCTTCCCACCGGTGCATAACGATGCGTGAATGTTACTCAGTGTTGCGTTCTCTTTACATCATGCGCAACAGTTGTGCCCAAGTGCAACATACTACTGGAACAATCTATTACTCGAACAATCTATTACTCGAATCATCAATTTCTCGAACGATCTCTTAGGTACTAGAACGAACAATTGCTCGAACCAACTATTACTCGGAACGACCTAATCCTGTAGCGATGTTATATAAACCATACATAACTCGAACGATTTACTGCTCGAAAAGCTAATTACTTGAAGGAATCAGTGCGTGAATACTACTGAATACCCTATAACTCAGTTGATCTATTATTCGAACGATTCAAACTTTGAACGATTGTTACTCGAACGACCTATTACTCGAACACCCTAGTAGTCGAACGATCTGTAACTCGAACAGCTAATGATTCGACGGAGCGATTACAGGAACTAATAACCTCACGAAGAAATGGGACTGCACAATAACTTTAGCTTATTGAATCCATTAGCTTTTCTGCACGGGAGTGCGTGTCCGTCACCACTGCTTTCCGTACGTTTCGCTCGTTACTCAAACTTCATAGTCGAACTATCTTTTGAAGCCTGTGAATTTCTAAAGGCATGATGCAACTGAATGATTCACGTCTCTTGTTTTTACTACAAAGGCTCAACGGGATTTAAACCCAGGGTCTCAACACAGCGAGGCGCTACCGCAAGACCAGTGCTGGCAGAGTCTGTTAACGACTGGGGTTGCACCGTGCTGTGCTGAGTTCCTGGGTTCGAATCCCGTCCAGCATCTGAACCATTTATCTATTTATACAACGTGCGAAAGATGTTAGCGACGCTCGTGAATAATGCCAGGCGCTGATGGGACAAAAATCTTATTTGTCTTTAGTTTTTACATTTATTTATGTTGGCAACATCCGAGCTAGCGGACATTTGGATGAAGTTGCCATTTTGCCTCACAATTTCCCCCTATTGTAACGGCTTGGCCAGAACAAAAAATTCACGAAAGGTTCAATCCGTTGAGACGAGCGCCTGTAGTCGATAGGTGCCGAAGATTCAGTTGATATTCAAGGCTGCTCTGCAGAGCAAAAAGTTTGCAAACAAAAACCCAACTTTACTGGGATAAAAGTCAAAGAGTCACGAGCACAGGATCCTTCAGCTCCTGTAGCAACTTTTTTAGTGGTTTTAGTGTGCATAAAATCGAGTTTTCAAAATACCCTCTTGACGCTATTTATTTAATGTCAAATTTAGATTACTACCTATCACTACTCTGCTATTCCACAAATTAAGTTGATGTATATATACTGGGCTCAAGGTCGTGAAGACGTTAAGTCTGTTTATATTTCTAAGAAGTGTCAGTTTAACCGGACTTATCAAAGTAAATTATGGGTAAAGTATTCCGTCTCTGCCTTGTATTCATTGGTCTGCACTTACTGTCCATTTGTATTCATGGGTTGCATTTATTATTGGGTTACATTCATTGCGTCTGCATTCATCGTTGGCTTGCATTCAGTACAGTAGTTTGCATTCATTATTCTTACGAGAAATGCTACAGTTACAATTACCTAGCTGTGTTTTTCATTTTCATTCTTCCTACTTGAAGTATCAAGAGGTAGTTTGTTTCGTTCTCAAATTATTCCTAGAGTTTATTAACAGCTTCGAATTGCAATTTTATAACTTACATACGGATTTAATTTAACACAAAACTTTTCATATTCAAAAGTAATGCAAAATTGGGATCAGAATAATACCATTCCTAGTGTTACGTGGAAAGGCATATTTGGAGCAACTTTCACAAGTAGCACCTTGGTGTATAAAATAAGCCTCAAAGGCTGTTAGTACTGGTCATATCTTCTATTCATGAGCTCTAGAGTCTAGAACATAAATGAAAACCACAATTGGAAGACTTATCCTTTTTATTCATCATTTTATAGATCTCCATTTCTCGTAAGAATAATGAATGCAAACTACTGTACTGAATGCAAGCCAACAATGAATGCAGACGCAATGAATGTAACAGAGTAATAAACGCAACCCATGAATACAAATGGACAATAAGTGCAGACCAATGAATACAAGGCAGACACGGAATACTTTACCCATTAATTTACTTTGATAAGTCCGGTTAAACTGACACTTCTTAGAAATTTCCACAGGCAATACACTAAGAGAAAAAAGTTAACCCTTTAGTGCCTTAATTAAATAGAGTCCTCGCGGAAACACACAGCCCGCATCATGGCCTCTACAAGGCACTGAACCCCAAACAGACCTTGTTAGCTGGGCGTGGACACACAAATAGAACATCACACAACGCCCCTTTCGCATCGCTTGAGCGTGCTGCAGCACCAGTCTTCCGTAGGAAGATCACTAGTAATGTGCAGATATGGAAAACAGACTAGCGTTGCTAGTACGAGTTCACATAATAATAACCCGTACTGCAGTTACCGTGTATCGAAACATTACGTTCCATGGAATTGGGAAATTCGTCTAAATGCATAAATGTTAACATTATATGGAATTTGGAAATTCGTCTAAATGTATAAATGTTAACATTATATGGAATTTGGAAATTCGTCTAAATGTATAAATGTTTTCATTATTCTTAACTAGGTATAAAGTTACCTCACCTCCCGTCAAGCTGAAGCCAATTTGAACGGTTGAACTGGGCTTACATAAAATTTACCAAATACCCTGCAACCGCCTACCAATAGGAAGTTGAAGGCCAAAAATATATACATTTCTTATGTTCGTGGAAGACAAATTGTCTTGGTAATAAGACCTCTGCTGCATATCAGTATTAAGTCAAAGGTAGTTAAGCTATATTGAATGTACATCCACAACACCCACATGGAACTACGGTAAAACAATTTACTTCGTCTGACTGTTTCGTAACTCAAAGTCATGTACATTTAAGACACTGTAGAAGTATGTATCTAAAAACTCAAAAAGTTTGTCATGTCTGGTGCTCACTGTAACTATCAATGGACTACGGACCGTAACGAAATTTCGAGCAATTATTTCTGTTATTTTTAAGTTCACGCCAACATATCTACTGCCACCTGTCGCTCATTAACAGCAGTTGGCCAATGCCTTCACGGCCGTTAACGTTAAACAAAAGTTCCAGCAACAGTTGCGGACGTCGCTCGTAATAGTAACGTCACGTTACATGTTCTTTAGAAAACAATCATTGAACAAAAGGAGTGCCGCAAGAATTGCACAAAAATGTCGTTACCTAATGAATATATTAGTATCATACACATAAGTACAAATTAGTGTCTACTCTTCAGAATTATGCCTTTTTAATTAATTCTAATTCCCGTAAATTATCAAATATCGTAGAGCAGCATTGGCTAGGTCTTTCCTTCCTCAAATACTGTAGGCCTAATCATCAATTTTGTTAGAGTGCCACTACTGTATATTTATTATCCTTTAAGGATGCATAGACGCTAACGCTTAACTGGGTGGCTAAAAAAACATATTTTGTTTGACTGCGGGAAAGAAGAAGAGTTCGGTAACCCTGTTACTGCTAAGAGGTGCTTCAGACGTTTTCAAATCAAGTTTGGGAAAACCATAGCATCTTTCCTGTCAAGCAAACGAATTGATTTTGTGTAATATTACCAGCGGGATGGGAGGAGCAAACAAGTAATAAGCAGCCAACTAGCTAATAAACTGCGCACGATTATATATCACTAGGGCCCATGGCCGTCAAAAATGACGGTAATAAATACGCGTTGGCTTCGCTCCTTTTGGCTGCCAAACATTAAAGAAAAACAAACATGGACTTTAAGAAGTGGCAGAAATTTAACGTAACGATATCCTATAGGCAAAGAGATCTGTATATCAAGCCCACAAAAGTAATGAGTCTCAAGTACAAATACATAGCAGCTCTGCTCTATGTGGACAGCATCATCACAAAAAATGAAGGCATCCTATAGATTAAGGAAAATATGAAAAAAAAAGCGAACGGAAGTCAAGTGAAGTGACGCATTTGGTGCTACTAAAAAACAAGTACCGCTAATGTACCGTATGCGGAGCATGGGGAACAACATCTCTTAAGCCCATAAAAAAACATATCAAGATGTGCAGTTAACTTTTCAAGCGGAGTGAGCTTCAGAAAATACAGCGTGTCCAACATAGTCAAGGAAGGGAACTTATTGGCAGTTAATTTGAGACTTCAATTCCTTCCTATCTTGCCCGCTTTGTAATCAGTAGATGATCGTCACGGAGAGACCAACCGAACAAGCAAACAACCAACAAACCGTATTATTATGTAGCAAATGAGATATGTAAAAACTTAATGAGATTATTACTATAACGTTGCGGCACTCTAGGGCGATTAGCTGCAGACCTGGTTGAATCAGCTCTGCTATGTACATTACCAATTTGCTTTCCGGCTATTTACACCCACGCCGGTCAAGTTTCACTGCAGCTTCACATTAAAAAGTCGCTTTCACTTAAACACAATTGATCATTTCCCACTGCGCCACACGTGCTGTGCACCAAACCGGTCATGGATACTCACCATTGACGCGTTAGCTTTGCTGCTGCTTAGGATGACGGCGGCTGAAGCCCTGCAGGGCACCGGGGCTTTAGTGACCCCCGTAGACGCGGACGTCACCTCAGGCACCTTCTTCTCTTGCGCGACTTTTCCGGGGTCCAAAGTGGGCACGTGATTCTTGCAGAAAATTCGGTAGTCTTTGAGGGTGAGGGGATTTCTGTAAAACGTTTTGAGGTTCAGCCTCACCCCGCACTGGCAGCACTTGAAGCAAGATGTGTGGAAGAGTAAGTCTTTTGATGGCTGAAGCCTTTCCTGCGGGTACACAGGCTCGTTGCATCGGCGACATGGAGGGTGCAGTGAGTTGTTGATCGTCTTCTTTCCCTGCGGTGTTTCCTTGACTTCGCTCACCTTGAGCTCTGCAAGACGAGCAAGTATTGCCTTATCACTCGCACTCACCGCAGAATTCAATCTTACAACATCTCTTTGTTCCATGCTCTTACTTCTGATAAGAAACGAAAAACGTTTTGTTGGCTGCTGCGTCGCCGACGACGTTACGGAACAGGACACGTTATTCGATCCTTCACCCGCGTCACGGGACACTCCTCCGTTACAAGCTCTCGTTCCTTCCCCAGTTCCCTCTTTAGTGATAACTGTTTTTACATCTGGTTCGCCTTCAACAAACCGCTGTCTGGCAGAGAAATGGCGACGGTCCGTGGTGGTAGGAGCAGGACAAATCAGAGCAGCCATGCTGCCACCCTCACCCAAAGACTTCCAGTCAGAAACTGACGGCGTCAGATCTTGGAGCTCATCGGCACTGCCACTAGCGGACCTCCGCCTGTCGCCTAACTTCGGCACAGAATAATAATTAAAGGGAGGCAGCAGGCACGAGTAAATGGTCTGCGTAGCGGCAGACGCCATCCGAACTGATCCGGTTTTGCTAGCCGTACAATTTTCCATATTTTCTTCGGTATTTTTTGTACTTGACATATTTTGATTCATAATCACACTCACGGCAGGAACTCTGATTTCAAGGTGATCCGGAGAAGCAGGCTTCTGGCTCTCAGCCAACGTGAATGTCGCTGCATTGGCTACCCAAAGTTCCTCCTCCTCTCGCTCTCTTTGGTCTTTGGAAGGAATGTAATTAAATATGATACTTCGAGTACTACCTTGACGACTTGCTCGACTCAATGTGTCATCAGCAGAATGTTCCTCACATTCCTCTACGACATCTTCAGCAAGCAGCGCCTGATTAAAGGCCGTCAGTTGCCTAAACAGGTGCAAGTACTCTTGAAATCTCAAGTTTCGTTCGTCTATTCTCCCGGTAATATCGTCGGCTTCCGATATTCTGCGTGAAGATTGTGTAGAGTGAGAGTATTCTGAAGGAGGCGAGCGATCGGAGCTGTTATCGCTGCCCAGTTCTGTAACGGTGTAGGCGCTCGAGAACATGGACGACGCTGGTGTTATCGGTGAAGCATTCTCTTCACTTCTCAGCTCTTCATCAGGCGGCCGTACTCTCCACTGAAGCAACAGAGCAGGCGATGTTAGCGGTTTTTGTTCTTCCGAAGATATCTTACTAATATGGACAGAGGCCCTGTTGCCAAAATCTTCTCCATCATTCACCTGCTCCTGCGGTTTTTCTTGAGATGTTTCGTAGTATGCAAGCGTCAGACTGTTTGGTCCAGACTCGATTTCTTGTATGGTTTCAACCACCTCCACCGATTTTATTAACGCATCAACGTCTTCCTCCTCTATCGTTCCTATGTACACAACAGTTGGAGAGTATCGAGGAGGTATCGTTTTCTCCTCCTCTGTCGAAGTCTGAGTAGAACCACAAGGTGTAACCATGAAAACCTCCCCAGCAACTCCGACATTCTGGTCAGTAATGGATCCCCTATTAACCGTGACGTTTCTGCGGTCACCTTTGAACGACTCTTTCCTACGGAAAATAATTTTGGCTATCTGTTCCGTCACTATATCGCCGTCGATTGTTCCATCCTTTGTACCTGATATTATTTCCGCTTTCGGCCCAGCGTCAACTCCATTGTCACTACATGCGATGTTTAACTTTCTATCACTAAGTGACAATTCTGGATTATCGTTTCTCACATTGACACGTGATACACTAACTTTAGTATCACTTCCTTTGGAAAGCTTCCTCGCTTTTTGCGCCGTTTTGCTCTTCTTTTTTTCCTTGAGAAGTTGATCGTCAAATGCATCTTCGCCTCTTTGTATATGACACCCCTGGCTTCTCAGATATTCCTCCAAGTTCACCTCCACGAGCTGTAAGGGATCTGGGTTTGAATCAAGACTGTCACTACCGTTACCCTCACGCTGCACGGCGTCCCCTAAGCGGGAAATATTAACGATGGTGACGTTGCCGTGAGGGGAAACCCTTCTATCTTCTGCCACCATTGTCACGGTTGACGACTTTCCTGCATCAATGACATCGCAACGTCGGACGTATCTGAAATTTAAAAAATATGCATCAGCGTTACGAATAAAAATTAATGCATGTAAGCAAGTTTGAGTTTCGGTATACACAGAGAGGCAGATCATGGTAAAACCAGAACATGTAGCTGAAGCCGAGTAGGTATCAAATAATCTTATTATACGCTACATTAGGGCAATCCAAAGACAGGTCTGCGGGCTGCAGAAATTGACCAGCAGGTGGACCGCCTGTGGAGCGCGACCGCCTTCCCCTAAAATAAATTTGTACACTTTAATCAATTTTGCTTGTGAGCCTCGCACAAAACATGTGGAGCCCCGCAAGCGTACAGAATGTTTCATTTAATTAGTCTCGGAAACGCCTTAGTTCTTTAACCGAGTTACAAAAACATATAGAACCATGTATTACATATTTATGTTGACAAACACAATAAAATATTGTACAAGTATATTGGTAATACAGCCCTTTATATATGACAAAATATACATAAATTTTTTTATATATATAAACATAATAATTGTACCATATCACCGACTCTCCTTGCAACCATTTAGTCCTGAAGTGACCCCCAATGTCGAAAAAGTTGGGTAAACTTTTGCTAGTCCAGTCAGTAGACACGATGAACGACAAGATAAAAGAAAGACACCTTTAGCATTAGATTAAACTCTATCTTAATTGAAATATTCCGAGATATAACCTTTCCACCAGGAGCAAGAAAAGACTCGCAAGAGATGAAATTCAAGACTAAATGAAGTGGATGCGTATGAGCAGAGCTTCTCCGGGTAGTCAAGCAGAAGGTGAAAAAAAAAAGATCTAAGAGCAACAGTAAGGGCATTTAATGCGTGTTTTTGTGGCTACATTCGTGATCAGAATCAACGTGATCCTGGTCACTGAGAACAACAAAAAAAAACAAAAATTATTTTGTAAACGAAACAGAAACACGGAAGAAGGTAGGAAGAGGATTCCTTGAGAATTTTAATTAATTTTTTTTTAATCAAATCATCTGCGTACTGGCATTTTTTTTATTTGACACATTTGGAACACTGCACAGCTATATAACAAACGAAACTATAATTCTGGCATGTAATATTACAAACAATCACAATAATATTTTTCATTTATCTATCGCTAAAAATAAGAACTTTCATTTCAAATTTCAAATTTTTGCTTTTCCCCAGGCTGGAATCACTCTTTGATTAAGCATAATTATCCCTCGGGAGAAATCCCGCAGCGATCAATTTTTAGCACTGATTACGATTGATCACCTATCAGAATCATGTCAAAGAGAGGTCACAAAATATCCGACGGATCTTGCTGAATCATTCGCACGGTGGTCACAAAATGACTGCTTTAGTATCCCTACAGGCTACATACAATGAAAAATTCAAACAGAAAGGAATGTACCACAAGAGAACAAAGCCTCCAGAAAAATAAGGAAAACCAGCAGAAAAAACTTTAGTTCCAGCTAACAATAGGTTGAAGCAGTCGCACAAGTTTACGGAAATTAATAAAATCGAATCTTACAATTAAGCGTAAAAATTTTCATCAGAGCAAGCCCGAAAGTTTCAACTTCAATTGAAACAAATGGGTACATTTCCAAGTAAAAACTAATTAAATTGATGATAAAAAAATTAAGTATCTTCATTTGGCGTTTTCATGGATTTATTTTCGATGTCCTGATATTTACTACTTTATTCTACAGTAGAGGATATTAGAGCGCAGAAACGTGTTTCTAAAATTCATAAGAAGTGTAATTGAGTTCGAGCACGAATGTGAATTTCCATGAACCTGAGAGAGATCAATGCATCTAGCTATGTATCTCTGGTTTGCTTAGTTTAAGATTTGAATTCCGTCATGATTCCCCGGAGAGTTCACAGAATTCCTCACAGGTCCACTTCATATTTGGTGATGCTTTAATTTACAATACTTTGCCTTAAATTCTAGTGAAGCACTTTTCTGTTGGTAATCAAATGCTTCAAGTGTTGTGATCAGTCTGAAATTTAATTTAGAGCCCATCTGAATGGAAGCTTGTAAATTTGAAGTCAGGATCACTACCTAACATTCGTTGAAGTCTCTATACATGATACATCCTCGTATGGTTCATCTAAATTCAGTCTAAAGTTTCACATGCCGATGTAGGTACTGCTACTTCTAGTTAATAAGATATTAGGACCTTTCCAATTCTAGCATAAAGCTCTATTCAGCCTTATTATAGGTACTTTTCATATCAATAGCTCTAAAATTGATAATTTAGAGAGGCCATTTAACTGCGCATCAAGTTATATTGAGTTACTCCTATCAAATATTTTCTACAAAACCGAATGTTATTCGTTTTCTTTCTCTATTCTAGCGGTAACTGATATATAAAACTAGCGTCAAGGAAAATTATTTTCTTCGAACCCGAGGTAACAGTATGTTATATTTCTGCTTGAGGTAAAATTAAGGTTTAATGTACGTCCAAATAAAAGGACTTTTTTAATTGATGTATTTGTAACTGCCATTCACTGCAGTTGGCTTATAAGTAGCCGTGAAGGCAACACCGCTAATGCGACCCGTCGACGAGTTGGGCAACGCCAAAAGTAATCTCATTTTCTAAGAGACTTCGTGATACTTGGTCGAAAATTGTGTGCTGAATTTTTGCTTTAAAAGTGTTCTAGAACTATTCGTTAGTAATTAGCTAGTGATGGTAATTCTTTCCTACTTTCGTGTGTCGATCTCTTTCACTGAGCTCTATTCCTTCCCCTCTCTCGGTTTGCCGTATTCTGCCCATGTGCGTGGATCCTGAGTGTTAGAGTCTCGGGCTCTGCTTAGGATTTCTGTAAAAGGGCAAAGCATCTCTTTTCCTCGTCTTTGGCTCACACTATGCCCTGTGGATAGGAAAATTTCCGCTCAGTCTCCTCGTACTCTAACTATATTTGGCTCTATTCTTAGCTGTGCTTATCAACGTAGTTTCATGGAACTATTCGTATTCTTAAAAGGTGTTATCTGAATTTTACTACTTTCCTTGATACGGTAAACCCTTGTGTCTAGCTAGAGGGTTAGCCCATCCTATGTTATGGGGAGTAGCGCTCCCAAGGAATTTGTGTAGGTTACCTTCACCTCTTGGTGGTGAAGTGACAACGGTTCGGCATCGCATCAACGGAGGCCCGGGTTCGATTCCCCGGACGGCACGCTACGGATTTACACTGCGTGGAGCACTCCAGCACCGAGAGGCCAGGTGGTGCACGATGAGNCTTCTCCTGCTCTTCACACTACTGGATCTTCAAAATTCTAGAATTAAGGCAAAAAGAAAACCTCGATAGGTGTATCCATTGTACCCTGTATACGAGATAATAAATGATATTTGTTTTGTTTGTTTTGCTTAGCCATTAGTTAAGCCTTCGGGACGTCTGTCTTTCGTGCCCACTTTGATTCCTTCGACTTTCATACTCCTACTTGCCCATGCTTTATTCTGTTCTTCCTCTTCTTTCCCGGCTTGCTGTTCCCATGTGCATTGGTTCTGTGCAGGGACACCAGCGTGCGTAGGTTCTCCATTTCTGTCGACGTGCTATATGTCCCTTCCTTTTCATCTCTTCAACGAGCTTAGTACTTATTTAGGAAGGCTTAAACTTTCTTCTACTACTACTATTACTACTACTGTCTGGCTAAAATCGAATGAATAACTATCAGTGTTAATAGTATGATTTTTGTCTACAGGTCGCAATTACAGGTAGCAATAAGCCGATGTTCTGGGTTAACAGTGCATAAATGAACCCTAACAATTTGTAACCAACTCTACACAGTGAAATTACAGTATGCAATAGTGTGAGTCCACGATTTGACAATAATTTTAAAATCTGGACATGGTGTCAATTCCTTTCCTTTGAGCACTAAGCGACGCAGCAACCTTCAGCATGGACATCGTGCGCGGCTAGTGATTGATAGCTCGGTTGTCCAAACGGATCTGGAGTTTTTTTTTTTTTTGGGTGGGGGACCAACTCAGATACCGTTACAATATGTTTCGATGTAGAATCCGAATCTGAAGTCCGTTTTTCGCTCGCCCCTAGTTCTTTAGTTATAGGGAAAAAACATATCCCATTGTTTTCCTATGGGAGAAAATACCCAAGCGATGTCACAGTGCACTGGACAACGTTTTAAATAGGATTTTAACCTAACCTAACCTAACCTCACCTCATCAAACCTAACCTAGGTAAAAATTTTATTCAAAAGGTTGTCCAGTGCACTGCGCCATTGTTGGGTATTTTCTCCCATAAGAAAACAATGGGATAGGTTTTTTCCCTATAACTAAAACACTATCGGGGGCGAGCGAAAAAAAACGAACTTCAGATGCGGATTTTACATCGAAAAAATACATATATTAAAAAAATTCTTTTTTATCGTACATTAAACTTGATAATACCCTGCTTTGTTATTAACTAAAAGAGAATATGAGAAGATTTCTCATGGTAAAGAGCGTTACCGACGAGACTTTCTCGAAGCTGTAAACGACTCCATCGTAATGGTTAGTCGCAGGTGCTGTAAAAATACGAGGCAACTGCAATATCAAACAGGATCAGCGCACATACATCTATTCGCGTAAGTAAACGCAGTACATAGCTCTAGCCTTATCCAATATAGTGGAGGGGGCTTCATGTAGCTACACTTAAGAGCCAAGCACCTGCTCATCGCCCCCATTTTCCAATATTGCTACCATGTAACCTACATACTGTACGTACATCTCTCCCCTAGGACAGTGAAGTTCCTCCACATTTTATTGACTGTGACCATGGCAACCACGAGTGCATTGCCAAAATGCAAACTATATGCTGTGTACAATTTTACGCACACTATATTTGTACAAATTTTTATAAACAACAGTACGACCAAACATTGAAGATATTTACCGTACTTAACAGTTAATTCACTAAAAACTGTTTAATACATATACTACTGCTGCTGGTTCTTTTTGTGTCTGCTACATATACCATCTCCTGACAAAATGGTGCATTTTTACGTTAGCTTACATGCGGTTTCTGTGGTTTTTCTTGCCTTGAGTATGTTAATTGGGCCAATTTAAGACAATTTACATGAATAACGTTTCCGTCGCAAATGTTTACTTTTCGAGATATATGACCTTGAAGTTCCCATTGTTTTTCTATGGGAGAAAATAACCGACGTCATTATTGGCTTCCTAGCTACACAAATTCCAATAGGAATCTAACCAAACCTACCTAACCTAACCGTAGACAAGTCATTACTTGTTGCCTAAGGTTAGGTTAGGTAGGTACAATTGCATGACATGATCTTTATACCGTTTTTCAAATGCGCTATTAGATGTAGGGTCTGATAAGTCTAATGAGGATCTAATAAGGGTCTAATAAGGGTCTAATGAGTGTTATTTTCTCCCATAGAAAAACAATGGGAACTTTAAACTCAAATATCTTGAAAACCAAGTATTTGCGACAGAAACGTTATTCGTGTCAATAGTCTTAAATTGACCCAATAAACATACTAAAAGCCAGAAAAACACACACAAAATATGTGAGATAAAGTAAAGTAATACCGACAAAGTAAGGTGAAGGGATCCTGGCATTGAATGATAACATGCCAAAGGTCCTCTCTGGGTATGAACCACAATTAGGCCGCCCATTGCTAGGTATCTAATCTTTTTTAATAGACTTTTATTTTCTGAAGAAGATAATTGTATCACTATTATAGCTCATGATGAACTTAACCAATAGTTAACTAGAATGCCTAGTAGTCGTGGCGTAAGACCATCACCCGCGGTGGGAGCAAATTTCATCCCCGTCATGTTTTATGGCCAGCTATCCTACTTTTTTGGCATGGGTCGCAGCGTAAGCAACCCCCCAGTCTCCCTGCAAAAAAATTATAAGCATTGCTCAACTCATGGTACCACTCTTAAGGTGGACAGACAAATAAATATAAATACAAATATACATATATCTTCCACGAGAACATTATCCCCTCTTTCACTTCGTTCGCGGGTGATAAAAATTGCTGCAATTCCTTCGATAATTTTGTTCACTAAACCCCATAAACCAACAAATAATAAAACGTCATATTGCACTGAATAACATTGTGCAGAACTTTGCACTGTGAAAGACATAGCCATATTAGAGAAGCACTCTTAGAGATTATACCTCTGCCAAGTAACGCAATGTTAACAAAAAATCAAATTATTCCGGAAACCAGAATGTTTAAATTAAATATTGATTTTCACAAACAGTTGATCATTAGTAGGCTCCTACAATTTTCTTGAAGATCCAGCTAGAACTTATTGAGTTGCGTTGCGACAAACGTTATAACAAACGCATAGTCAAACAAACAAAAGGAAGAAAACGATCGTCACCAAAATTAAGTCATGTGTGTTTTTCAATAGTTTTAGCAATTCCTGCAAATTTAATGAAGATCTTTGTAGCATTTTTGGGTTATGTTACTGACAAACACAAAAGGAACTAGAGCACTCTGAGAGCGCATACCTCCGCCAAGTGAGCCAACGGTAGCAAAAATTCAAATAGGCTCTGAAACCATAATTTTCTTGCATAAACTCCAAAATCTAATCATCTGTGCCTTTTTATATTAGTAACAGCTTGTTCAATTTTTTTGAAGATCCGTTCATAACTTTTTGAGTTATACTGTTAACAAACGTTATGACAAATATGAGTCAAACATA
>LQNS02004412.1:482309-525275 GCA_001587735.2 Parhyale hawaiensis | reverse complement strand
TCTACTCTTTGTTATATACTTAACAACTCATGTTAATTTCATCAAAATCCATCCATAACTTTTTGAGTTATGGCATCGAGAAAAATGACGCAGACAAACAAACAAACGGATGGACATATCTTCACCAAAAGCTATTCATCTGTTCCTCCCACCATACCTAACAATCTCTGTAAATTTCATCCAAATCGGTTCATAACTTTTTGAGTTATCTTGGTCACAGACAAACAGTCAAAGAGACAGACAGACAGACAAACACGACGAAAACATAACCTCCTTGGCGGAGGTAATTAGAACGTTTCAGTGTCGTAAGACTATCACCCGCGGTAGGAGCAAATTTCATGGCCGTCATTTTTTATGGCCAGCTAATCCTAGTTTTGTGGCATGGGCGACATTGAGGACAGCCCACCAGACTCCCTGCAAAAAATAATAATAATTTTTATTGATAGACTTCACAATTAAAAATGGAAACAGGTGGACATGAAAACATCATGGACATAGCTCAACTCCTTCTACCTGTTTTTAGGTGGAGAACAAATTTGAGCGCCATCATTTTTTATGGCCAGCTATTCCCAGTTTTTTGGCATAGGTCACATCTAGGGCAACCCACAAGACTCCCTGCAAAAAATTATGAATATTGCTCAACTCCTTCGACCACTTATTGGGGGGACTGACAATTACATATATACAAATATATATACTTAAATCTTCAACGAAAACATTCTCACCTCTCTCACTGTGTTTGCGGGTGATAAACATGGAGAGAAGCAGACAAACGCACCAACAAATCATCACACCATTTCGGTCATTTGCTCCTCGTAATATTTCTAAAAATTTGTTCAAATTTCATAAACATCCGGTTATAAGTTTCTTAGTTATGTTACTAAGAAAAGGAGACATATAATGAAACAGACATTTGAACGGATCTGCACCAAAAGTTAGTCATTTCTTCCTCCTAACAAACCATAAAAATTTCGCAAAATTCGGCCATAACATTTTGAATTATCTTGGTGACAAGCTAACAAATACGGACATGGAAACAGACAAACCGACAAAAAGAAAACTATTTTGGCCGTAGGCAATGAGAACCAGCGTACCTCAAAACGATGCTTCAATAAATGCTGTACGTACGAGAAAGTATCGTTTCATATGACTGATACAGGGCTAATCTTGGTCGTCCCGTAAGAATAACCGAAGGTGGGACCTGCGGCCCCTTGCAGATTTAGACCGACCGGAGTTGATATTTTAGAAGGGCCGGGCGTACTGGCACCCAACTCACCGCGCTGTGTACGTTCATTGCTGTGCGGGCGTTGAAGTAAGCTTTCTTGCCGCATCACCGCCCCCAAAAGCACTACCAGAAGCAGTACCTAACCTTACCTAACCTAATCTACGATACACCGACTTGTGTCAAGGGCACGCTACAGCACACGTACCTTGAACGCAGCTCGCACGCACAGTGATGCACGTACACAGAACTGTGCGCCGGCACCCGGGCTGAGGCCTGGTCCCGGTCGGTGCATATATACTAGCAGGTGTACCCTTTATCTCATTTTTACCTATACATAATTCATTACAGAATTATGAACCATTTATTCACAAACAGTGATGAAGAAGTTTGGTAGTTTGAAGAAGTTTATAGATGAAAAGCATTGAAGTAGCAAGAGAACAGGATCTAAAGTTTTGTGGAGCAACTATTGTGTACAAAACAGTGCACTTGTTAGAGGTGCAACTCCTTGTCACGCTTATACTGTATATGTATAATTACTTTCCCGAAATACTCTGGCGGGGAGAGATCATAGTTTAGTCAAGTCGATACTCTGGGCGGCAAAGTTAAGTCAATATAGTAAGTTTGACCGTATAGTGTGGTCTATGCTTGAATGATTCGGAACTGCAAACATGTGCACTGATTTCGTCTCTTTGAGCTGCTATTTCAGGAGTTAACTCTTATTCGATTACCCTTCAGAATTACAAAAACCCACTCTGGTTCTGTAAAATGGAGTTTTTGTTCTTTCAAAGCACTCGGGTTGCTGATACTTTGCAAAAACGAATAGGATGACAAAATAAAAGATTTTGTCTGAAGTTTTGGAATATGAAGTCTTACAGGCTTAGCTTATGCCTACAATTAAGGCGTAGTAAAACGATTTCAGAACAGGGACAGGTATAATGGAATATTGGCATCGTAAGGTTGAGGTATTCTAGTTACTATCTTCAAACTAGGAAATTTTTCCACGATCAGGAAGAGAAGAATATATATATACTAATTGACACTATGTAGTTGTTCCAGCTTTGGCCTGAGAAAGCACTTACGAAATCATTCATTGGTGCCCAAGCTACTGAAGTAAGGGGCAACAAAATAATCTTCATTAATTATAGATTTCAAAACCATCCTAAGATTACATTACCTGGCTGTTGTCGTAAATGATATCATTCCCTAGTAGATTGGTAATTCATTAATTAGTTCTTAATTACCACCATGAAAGTATTTATTATCACGATCGAGACTAACGCAAGAAGCAGTAATTATCTAACAATATTTTTTGTATTGATATTGGCTAAGGTGATACACTGGTGCAACACCCGTGTTTATTGATTTTAATTGGCGGGAACCTTAATTAGAAACAATTATCAATCAATAACGCAATAGGGAGCGACCAGCTGTCAGTGCTCAGTTCAGTGCACGCGAACGACATAAGTTGCTCGGACACAAAACCCAGCATTCGATTGCAATGTCGCGACTGCGGCTTCAGCCGATGAATTAAGCTTTTACCCAGGAAATACCGGTAACCATATTTGGTTATTTCTATCATGCAATTCCTACGAGTACGTTTGTTATCCGACCGATAAATACCAGAGTACTTCATAAGCGGTGGTCTGCAATGTTATTACTGTACCTATATGGAAAGGTTTGCTTCTATGTGGTTTGTATAAGGCCAATTTTTTTTTATTCTCACAGGAATAACCACAAATGGGCGCTGGCGGCTGCTTAATGATAACTTAGAGCCCTGGCGCAAGAGCGAAAACGTGGCATATTTGCGGCCCCGGCCTTTCCATTCCTATCGTTGGGTCGCAAACTCCAACGTCCGCGAATAAGCCTATTACGTCAGTGTACATAAGGTATTGTCATGAGTAGTAATACAGATTACGCACTAGAGCACAATCACAACCATCTAGCAAAATATACGCCCTTCCGACAATGACAGCGATAAAACCTCGGTGAAACAGAGCTCTACGGGCAGTTCATTNGAATAAATGAACTGCCCGTAGAGCTCTGTTTCACCGAGGTTTTATCGCTGTCATTGTCGGAAGGGCGTATATTTTGCTAGATGGTTGTGATTGTGCTCTAGTGCGTAATCTGTATTACTACTGTCATGTACTGAAGCGATAATCTTTCATCTGCCGAGACTCTGCTCTAATATGCACATTTTTTTATTCATACTTGTACGAACTATAACTAAACGCCACAGTTCATCTATGTAGTAACTACACCATTATAAAAAACTAGTAAAAGCATACCTAAAAGGGCAGATTTGTGATGGGGTTTGGGATCGAAATGAGGTGAGAAATCCCGCAATAAACCATGCGTTTTTTACAATTAAAAATTCGTAGTGGCTTTCATAGGGTTTGCCGTTTCTTTGAAGTCTGCACATTGAAGAGCACGGTTCGTTACTAAATAGCATGTTCAACAATGTAGAGACACTTTTTGAAACGGAATCTATGAATCTAATTTCTCACTGGGGAACCAAGTTGACCTGTGCTGCACAGCAATAAATTTTATTTCATAAATCTGTGATTCTTCAGAATGTAACTATGAACCCTCAGTGTTTCGTTCGTTCTTCATTATGACTTTTTCGACATCCAACGGCCAGTTTTTGTTCATTCACCTCAACTCCATCTCATTCCCATAAGGGATCTCAAAAGTTATTGCAATTCGACGCTATTTGAAGAAACCGAGCCAACCCCAATTGGTCTTGAGAAAGAATGAATCAATTGACGACGATCGTTTGTTTAAATTGTAAGGTTAGTAACGCTGGCGACTCTGTGTGACCAAATAGCCCACTTTCTCGCGCGTGCAGAGTGGCGGCGGTGAGCAGAAGCTACAGAAGCATACAGTGCGTGGTCACGGCACCAAAACCTCTCTCTTTGAGGCGACCGCATCTTTAGTTATTGCCTCATGATAGCAGCGGTCAGCCACGGCGCCGCGTATGTAGCGCTTCAGATGGAGCAATTCTTTGCGTCGCTGAAGGAGTCTGAGTCATAGAGCAAATTTTTGCGATAGATGAACTTACATGAGATAGATAAACGTGGTTTTCTGTGCTTGATACACATGAATATTGTTCATGAATTTATTAGGAATGATCTAGAGAAATTTTTAGTGGATATTGTACAGAAAATTTTTATGCATGATATAGAAAATAAATTAAGGATGGTACACATCTACAGGAATTTATAAGTTTCATGAATCCAAGATCCCTTTGTTTTTGAAAGGTGTAGACAGATCGGCTAACCTAGAGGGGGTCAGTGTTAAAACAGTTAACCCTTTACCGCGAGGTTGAAAACGCTTTAGTAGGAATAGTGATTTTGATGTAACAATGTATGGTCACTTGGCCGGTAATACGCTAACTGTATCATGAATGTATCTTTCAAGGATTTAGAAGCAAAAGTTTATTTACACTATTGATAAAGTTTAAGTAAAAAATGTTTGTTCCATGTACAGACGAATTTGAATGGGAGAGAAGAACATGGATTTTTTACATAACTGAATTTAATTTAGATAATGTGAAACAAAAGTACTCAGTTTGGTCTTGAATGATTATGAATAGTAACAGTATGGAACTACACTGAAGTCATCGAACAGCATTTTCCAATACTTAAACAGACATACAGATTGCTCGTACACGTAGATATGTGGTGTCTTATGATCAAAAAAGTCGTTTGTTATTAAAGAATTTCTTGCCATGTCTTTAGCTTAGAGTGCAAGTTGTTTGCGACTGATGAATATGTACTTTATGTGATAGATACGCATGAATATTCCAACAAAAATTATTAAGCCCAAGCTATCCTTGGATACAGTTAGACTTATGCGTTACGGAATCATGAAAGTTCTCACGACTGATGAATTTACCTGAAACATAAGATTATTTTTTTCAGGTGAATGAGCTTGAAAATCAAGTGGAAGTTAGATGATTATTGCATGCATGCAAAAATGATTTACGCCGCTACTGAACTTTACCTTGAACTTTGGAGCTATTTTTGTCACCCCACTCTGGCGAAGCGACAGCGGTGCTGTGTAGGCAACAATGAGCTCTATTGCGACCCCACAAACAATGTCTCTTCGAGGTTTAGTGTTCAGCTGACACTTGTTTTGAAGGTTATGCTATACTTTAAGCTACGAGCTTCTGTAAGGACTCTTGTGGCGAAAGTCAAATCTCAGATGGTATATGACTATCGTTTTAACAATACATATGTGAACTTGAGTATCGTATAGAAACCTTTTAAGCTCCCAGGAATTTTTGCTTTACTGATGGAGCTGCGGTCGAGCAGCTTTATAAATACAGGATTGTTTATTTTTGCTGTAAGCAAACGTGAATGCTGAAAAGTATTTCTATGTATTTACGATGACCTGAAAAGTTCATTTCTTGTGATTTGTGATCTTAAATGCGATATATTATGAACATTGAACAGTGAAACACCGCAACCTTGGCGTAACTTGACCAAAAATTGAGCCCTGTGTGAACTAGAACCTTAATAGAACAAAACACAAAATCAATAATGATAATGCGTTGTATAAACTTCGACGTTATACCAAAATTTGCTGTAACGTCTAAGCGAAAACATTAGTACGGCAGACTTTAGGAACATCTGGTTCCTGTAGCTGACTGGAACGTTCTCTGCAAGTAGAGGAAAGGTAAATCAAACGGGTAATGATCGCTCTCTCTCTGTACGACCTCGCACATTATCGATCGGTGTTCCCCGCTTGACTTAACAAGTAACCGTATGATAGTTTGTCTGATTATGTATTGCCTCTGCGCAATGTTGGCCAAGAATTGGCGACCGCTGACCGATCTGTCATGTGTGGTCAACTGCGCAATCGGAGCAATGCAAGTCCGTCCGAGTCCTTGGCTGCATAGCCGCTGCGGAATGAAAAGGGCGGACGGGAAAGGCAAGAACGCGGACAGTTCTTGCGGAATACGTAGCTGAGGGTTCTTGCAGAACCCGTGCGCATAGTTCCTGCTTGGTTGTGGCTGTTGCAGATGCATTTAAGCGGCTGCTACTTTGTTCTGGTTGTCCCAGATCCTTAGTCAACAGTGAACACTTCCTACTGGATTTCGGTATAGTTAGAAGATTAAGTACTGTGCACGCTGTAGTATTGTTGCTTCAGAGCAACTGTGGATAGTTTTTCCTTGATTATGATCGTTGAAGAAAACCAGGGACAGCTCTCGCTTTGCTAGAGCTGTTGTAAGACCCATACGGACTTTTCTTGCCTGTTACGGTTGTTACAGAACCCATATGCACAGTTCATATTTCAATATGATTGTTTATAAGAAATTTAAGTATATAAGCTTGTAATTCCATTGAAAAGGCCTTAGGAACCCAATGATGATTTTGTGTTGGGTATTACGATTTCCGCAATGCACTTGAATTACGGCTTAGGTGCATTCTTTTTAACCTCTTCGAAACTATAACAGCCATATTCAATGCTAGCTGGCTAAAAGCGTATGCTGTATAGCCGTTAAAGAAATAGCAATGCACTCATTATTCAACACCAACTGTTGCGAAATTATTGGGAAAATTTCTTTAACTATCACAGCTGCTAATCTTACGGAACTGTGGAAACTGTTTCAGACTCATTATATAGCGGACCGCTCAGGAGCAGGGTTGGCTCCGGCTTCCGTTGTTTTCTTACAGGCAAGTCCCAAGAAGTAGCATGAGGACAGTTTTTGTAGAGCTGGACGGTGAGACACTTCCTGCAGATATCCTGACAGTAGATATGCGAGCGAAGTCACACCGTTCAGTCTATAGACTCTAAGACAATATTCAGCATGCTGTATATATATATATATAGTGAAGCAAAAATAGGTTGTATATAGGCAATAATATGAGACTCTACTCGTGTGTCTGCATCTTAAACCAAAGATTTTCTAAGAACTCAAAAATTTCAGTGTCCTTTAGTCAGTGATACACCAGATAAATAACACTCTCGAATTTGTCGACGTTAATTAACCCTATCTGCTCCAAGGCGGTACACAATTGTACCGCCCTACCGTTTTTCGGTCCCAGTTCTGCTCCCAGTGATATTCAGCGCCCAAACTTCCGTGACTTTTCTCAATTGAACATGACTATCAATAAAATTCTAATATACCAGCACATTACAGCCAATAATATAGATAAATATAAATATTTCAGAAAATTAGATGATAACATTTCCGTGTAGATTTTCTTTATATACAAAACAAACTTTCAAATTATCACTAAAAGACAGCAACAAGGCTAGAATTGAAAAATAGAAGCGATTATACGTTCAGCTTGTGAAAGTATGAAAATTGCGACAGATGTGCTGCTGGAGTATTCACCCTGTACTGTCCGGAGATATTTTCCTATATTCGAATTTAATTCACATCAAAACTACTCTGAAGCATTATTTTTTTAATTAAAAAGGTGAAAGAACAGTTCAATCAATGACTTTTGAGACTATGAAGAAAAAACTCTGATATTGATAAAGTTATAAGCATTTTTAGAGGGCGGTACAAATTTGTACGGCCTTGGCGCTCAAGCGGCTGAAATAAATTGGTAACGGATAGGGTTAAAGTGACGAAATACTGTAATTATCGTGCTTACAAAATGTTGTAGCATTCGAGTTTACGCATCATCTACTGAAATGCAGCGCATTCCCCAAATAGCACATGATTACCATGCTACAAAAATGTAGGAAAACGCAGTAAAATAATCGCTCTCTTATACATAACATCTTATTCATTAAGTAACGTTAACTTATAGTAATAGCCTAATAACGTGACACTCTAAATGAAGACAACCATTGCGTTTGGTACACGCGGCGAGGCAATACGTTTACGTCTCCGAACTCCGGTACTTTCTAGCCATAATTTAGAGCAATATTCTGCATAGCGCCACGCAAGCGCGTGGACAAATGGCTCTGAAACAATTCTTTATGGCTCAGTGAAAGTTAAGCGTCGCAAACAGCGTGCGTTCCGTTGTGCGTATTTGCGTACATACGCGTTCGGTCCGCTACGGTGTTACGTGAGCAGGCAATAGTTAATACCTACTAGAGCTGGGCCCTTGCGGCCATACCATGGCAGTGCTATAGGCCGCAGCCAGGGACATACCCTGCTGGGTAATATCTATACTACGCTTGACTGTCTTCACTTTCACTCATAGGATTAGGATTAACGGAAAAACAGTAAGGGACATATTGTCAATAGAGGATAAGGCGAAGCCCAGGCTCGTTAAGTTCTTGGTATCTATAGGGAACGACAATGATAAAATATAGGTTCCTACGAAATATTCCTAAGTCTGAATGTTGGAGAAAGAAGAGAAGATAGGTAAATATAGCAGCAAACGTCATGTGAGCGCCAGCATAGACGGGAAATGATTTCAACTGCTGGATAAAGATAAATGGTTACAGGTCAAGTCGGACCCCTGGACAACTCAGACCCCCCAACTCAGACCCTCCCAACTCAGACCCCCCAACTCAGACCCCACCGACTCAGACCCACCCAACTNACAACCAATGCCTCTCATTATTGTACACTTTATAAAACATACATAGCTCAGCTACTCTTCTCCTGTGGGACAGGTTCACCAGATCATTATCAGCACACAGCCTACTGGCTGAACTAACAAGTCGGTCCAACAGACCCAGCGCAGACGGTAAATGGTGTGACACCGACAACAGAGCGCACAACAACCCAAGCCAGTTCTGTACGCAAACTGTCCAGCAGGCAGCAACCCCGTTGCCTCAGCGAAGCGACCAAGCTTACCAGCAATCAACTTCTCGAACACCTTTGACTAAGCACTTTTAGCGGGCGGTACAAATTTTTACGCCTTGGCGCTCAAGCGGCTGAAAAAATTTGGTAACGGATAGGGTTAAAGTAACGAAATATTGTTATTATCGTGCTTACACAATATTGTAGCCTTCCAGTTTACGCATCATCTATTGATATGCAGTGAATTCCGCAAAGAGCATATGATTACCATGCTGCAAAAATATAGGAAAACGCAGTATAATAATCGGTCTCTTATACATAACATCTTATTCATTAAGTGACGTTGACTTATAGTAATAGCCTAATAACATGACACTCTAAATGAAGACAACCATTGCGTTTGGTACACGTGGCGAGGCAATACGTTTACGTCTCCGAACTCCGGTACTTTCTAGCCATAATTTAGAGCAATATTCTGCATAGCGCCAAGCAAGCGCGTGGACAAATGGCTCTGAAACAATTCTTTATGGCTCAGTGAAAGTTAAGCGTCGCAAACAGCGTGCGTTCCGTTGTGCGTATTTGCGTACATACGCATTCGGTCCGCTACGGTGTTACGTGAACAGGTAATAGTTAATACAAACTAGAGCTGGGCCCTTGCGGCCATACCATCGCAGTGCTAAGCCCGCAGCAGGGACGCCCCCTGCTGGGTAATACCTATACTACGCTTGATTGTCTTCACTTTCACTCATAGGATTAACGGAAGAAGAGTAAGGGACATATTGTGAAAATAGGATAATGCGAAACCCAGGCTCGTTATGTTCTTGTTATCTAAGGGAAACACTATGACAAAATACTCTACGATCCTACGAAGAAGTTCTAAGTCTGAATGTTAGAGAAAGAAGAGAAGAAAGGTAAATATGGCAGCAAAAGTTTTGTGAGCGCCAGCATAGACGGGAAATGATTTCAGCTGCCGGATAAAGATGAATAAGTAAATATTCTCAGATATTTGCATCAATTGATAGACATCCTGGATATCTCCCGAGGTGAAGAAATACTTGAATCATGGTTTTTTACCCGGTAAAGAGCTACTTGTGCTATAGTTCTCTCCACCAGGTGTAGTATATATGGATCACATATCTCTATACCGGGTGGAGATAAATTTTGAAAATAATCTTAAATCTGATTTGCAAAAACAAATTCCCAGTAGTGTCGCAAAGCATAAAAAAGAATGCCAGCTTCAGCAATAACCAATGAATCGGAGCACTGACAGTCTTCCAAAAAATGGAAAATACATTGCAAGGAAAGTTGTAAGGCTAGTACGGCCTAGGCAAAACAAGTTAAACTCTTTTGGGTAATTCATGGCAGCGAAAAAGGATTAGGCAATGCAACTACCACCGGCTTCATTTCAACTATGAAGACCGTAGGGAAAGCGAACACTATAGTTAGTTCGTGAACCAAGAAGACTGGAGGTGTCATCGATTGACACTAGCCAGTTCAGCTAAGACTATAAGTTTAAACATATCCGGAACTTCAGAAAGGTGGAATGGTTTCACAAGCTCCAATCGTGTTGCACGGAACAGAAATAAAATGATTTTGTTACAGACTGCCGAAAACTTCATTTAGCGGAGTAAGATAGAGTCTTCTCCCTTCTCAAGAACAACCGTCATAGCTTGATTCAAAGTTGGGGCACCAGCCTTCTTCACTGAAGTTCCGAAAAAGTAAAGCTCAAGAGATTATAAAATTAAAGCTCAAGAGATTATAAAATTAAAGCTCAAGAGATTATAAAATTAAAGCTGAAGAGATTATAAAATTAAAGCTCAAGAGATTATAAAATTAAAGCTCAAGAGATTATAAAATTAAAGCTCAAGAGATTACAAAATTAAAGCTCAAGAGATTATAAAATTAAAGCTCAAGAGATTATAAAATTAAAGCTCAAGAGATTATTTTGACTTTCCTTCACCATACCAGTGTTGACACCTTTAATATATAGCGAAGGTGCAACAATCCAAGGCAACTCACGTGTTAAGCCACCGAGCAAAGACAAAGTCGTGGGCTTGGATTCTACCGTAACGAGAAAGAAAAAAAGACTCATTAAATTTAATGTGTCGTGTAGAAATGACGGGAGATGGCAGCGGAAGACGTGCACATTAGTGGCTCAACTACCAACATAGAAATCTGTCGCAGGCGTCGCAAAGAGATCATCGAAACGCTGCGGCTTTCTCTCGCCAGAGCTCACAATTCGCAGTATCTCATAACCTTACATGTCAACACCGCAGAAAGTTGTGTTGGAGTCGCGCTACATCACGCGACTGAGCTCTTGTGTCTGAGCTCACGTGTAGAACTCTCTGCTACATGTATTTGAGCTCAATTGTAGAACTCTCAGCTACATGTATTTGAGCTCACTTGTAGTACTTTCAACTACATGTATTTGAGCTCACTTGTAGTACTTTCAACTACATGTATTTGAGCTCACTTGTAGTACTTGCAACTACATGTATTTCAGCTCACTTGTAGAACTTTCAGCTACACCGTTGTAATACAGTACATGTAAATCGGAACGTAATTTCCCGTTACATCTATGTTGTACACACGTACACGTATCCAGAGAAAATGACAAGCTAAAGGAAATAATACTTTGACATATTTTTATCCGTTCTATTACATCTAATTTCTGGCAAATAATACATAATTTGTCTGCAGCAACGTACTTGACTCATAAATTTCTCAGTTATTATCAAATTTCTTGCAGTTAGCTCTATATTTAGCAATTGTAGCTAAAGTTTCATGATTACAGCAAGAGAAGGAAATTTAATCAGTTTTGGTAGTATGGTAGTAGCTTTTTGCCTTACTTAACAAAAAATATAGCATTTCATCGTAATAATTATTCCAATCAGTTAGCGACTACAACTAAATCTTATACATATGTCTATATACAGCTTACCAAATCACCTAAATCACCTACTAAATACAACAATACTAAATACACCCTACTAAATACAACTAAATACAACTTGACTTTGGTTATAGGAAACCGAATAAGTTTTTTATAATCCATCAACATAATTCATGCAAAATTGTTGTCTTCAATTAAGTAAGCTGTTTTTTACTACTAAATAACTGGATCATTTTACCCTCGAATTCAAATGATTTAAGTATGACTGTTAAAATGACTGAAGTTTATAAAAACCCCAGTTCGTCATATTTCTTAAACTGTTCAAAAAATATTGATAACACTTTTGAAAGCAGTTTCAGTTATGTTACATGAACCTTTGGTTATTGAAAATTAAAATAATATTTCATGTAGTTACCTTCCCTTTCTTAAAGGTGAAATGGCATAGCTCTGCAAAGCATGCGAGTATTTGACCATTCAGTAGAAAAGGCAAGTATCCAAGTATCAGATAGAGCTGGACACTAACATAACTATAAGCTAATTTTATGTACCTGAGCTATCTCTCCTTTTGATAAATTGTGTCGTGAGCAATAGACATATTAAAGTTCTGTGAACTTTTGAATCTAATACACTTCACCAAGTAATAGAATTAACTAATACATTTGAACTCTCTCAAGTTCAATTATATAATTTAACCCACTTTCATATAGCTTGCCGGAAGAGTTTAACAGAATGAACAGGTACGTAGGTTTTCAACTAGGCTTTCAACTAGCTGTAGCTTAAAATCAGAAAATGAATTATCTAAGTTGAAACCCAAACAAATGAAATAAATTATTACTAGGTTGTAGGCATTGGTGCCTTAGACCGGGTAACGAGGCAGGCGGTTTGGCAAGGGAAAGTTTCGAATTGCGTGAGAAACTGTCAACTGTGCAAACGTGTAATGGATTAGCGAGACAATGCGCGCAATGGATCGCTTTTAGCAGACTTGGCATTCTCCTTGAACTTTAAACTTGCCGTTCCCTGCTCTCTATCGAACTATAGCCCTGGCTATAAAACAAACACTACACTTTCACACCCCCAATTTTTTTTTTTTTTTTTACTTCACTGCAGGCAGTTTTCAGTGAGCATTCCTGGCGCAAGGTGGCGTACGGGGACGTAGGAGCACAGAATCCAAAATCTAAGTTTCGCCCACTCTCCACTATTGAATTGAGAAGAACGTGGTTTCATCCTAAGCTATTCCTATCGACTCCACTGTAACTAAAATATATAGAAATCCTGACTTAATGTAATTAATGGAACTCGAGGTATAAAAAAAATGAACAACTGCGGTAGTAAGGAACGGAAAGAATGAAACAACTCATGTACTTCATGGTTACTTCTTATGATTTTGATGGAAAATTAATATTAAAAAACATAGTACTCTTGGCGAACGTTCAGAAAACAATTTTTTAGATATAAGGGTAACAACGGTACTTTCCGCTGAAATTAAATCATATACTAATTATAGAAAAATTGTTTTTATAAACGTGCATTAGCACAAAATTTGAACAATACCATACATATAATTCCCAAACTAGTCTGTTAGCGATGCCAGCATCTAAGAGGGTGGCAGTAGGGAGTAAGGTATGACACAGTAGAAATAGTTATCACCCGCGAACAAAGTGAGAGAGGTGATAAGGGTTTCGTTGAGGATTTCAGTAAATTTGCTTCTAGTTATATATATTTGTCTGTCCACCTAATATGTGGTCGAAGGACCTGAACAATCTTCATAATTTTTTGTAGGGAGTATAGTGGGTTGACCTAGATGTGACCCGTGCCGAAAAACTAAGCCTAGCTGACCATAAAAATGACGGCGCTGAATTTTATCCACCACGGCGAATTTGCCTCCACCGCGGCAGATCGTCTCACTCCGCGAGGCCTCCCATTTTCCCTATGTTATTATTAAGAGATCTGCACGGGGCGGTCAGCGCGGCGCCAGCCTTGTTGGACACAGCATCCATATGAGAAACTAGGATTAGCTGGCCATCAAAAATGACTTCGTTGAATTTGCCCCCACAGCGGTTGATGGTCTTACGCCTCGAGGCGTTCTAGATTATTATTATTATTATTAGCTATAAATTAATGTAAAATTACGGTATTTAGTAGCGTGAGTACATGAAGCGAAGGAGCTAGGAACCCACCTATTGGGCGCCAGCTTGAGCCAGAAGGACTTTCAATCCCACGTTCTACAGCACACCGTCATATTCACGCAAATTGTCACTTTTGGAAACGCAGCCATTACACGAAGTGTCACCTCGTCGGTGTCTCCATGTGCTCACGCTCTTCATTTGCATAAAAATCGACAGTTGGTTGCTGGTTTCAGAAAGCTGACCTTGAGGCCATTATCTGTCGTAATGGGAGGAGAAAAGAAACTCTTAAGTTTGCAGTTCAAATGAATGGCAGAAACCATTAGTGGACGACTGGCAGTGTGGAATACCTCGGGTGTGTAGTAGGCAACAGCTTTTTAACCCCAGGGTTTATTATTAATAATAACAATAATGGTGAATAATATTGATCGGGTACATTTTTTGATTATTGAGGATGATCGAATTGTATGACTACTTTCTTTCTTATTTCACTGAGGCGTTAAGCCTACTTTTGAGTTTATTTACATTGCTGAACTGGGATGTCCTATTGTCACAAGGAGTTTATTCCATTCATCAGTGAAGCGATTTTTTAATGATTTTTGACACAATTCAGAAAATATTTGTTTCCATAAAATCGTCTCTGAAAGCGAGCGCAGACGAGCGACATTTACGCTGATTTGACAGGACAAAACTGTATGCGCATCAAGCTTGCCACGATATCTAAACACACACGCAGTGGTCGGTCCCTGCTGTTGTAATGTTTTAGGGTCAAATTATTACGCGTTCTTTGCGCAGAATAGAAATGGTAAATATCAATTTATAAAATTTCATTGCTTGTGGACACGGCGGTTTTTTTTTTTCATCTACTGTACACAATAATCAGTGACTGGAAGTTTTGCACAATTTTGTAGCTTGTAAACGAAACTTCAACTGTACGTTTTCTACTGGTTACCGTAGTTGTACCCTTGAGGTAAATTCATTTTATCCTTTTAAGACTGAAATTGAATTGCCGCCATAAGGTTTTCAGAATAACAGATGGGTTTCATGCTGTAGTAGTGAAAAAATAACTGAGAAAACTGGACTGTAATTATAGTTACTTTGAATAGCTCGAACGCTACGAAGAAGTTGGACCTAGACCCGTCTTGCCGAATTCGCTCCTCCCACGACTTTTCACCGAATCTTGTAGAGCTTTTGTTGGCGAAATGCCACTTTCGGCAATTTTTGCTTCTTGTCCGCATTGGACTTTGGTGAACTTTTTGGTGTACATCGTGCGTATGACATTAAATTTGATCGTACTGAATGCTTCCAAAATCTATAGCTGAATTTGAAATATTAGTCCTTTCAGCTAATGTATGTAAATCAGATTTTTACGTTATGGTAACTGCACTTATAGAATTCTTGCCGGTTCGAAAAACTCATTTCATAAAGCAGCTTTTAAAGCAGCCGAAATTTATGCTAAAGTGAAGCTTGCATCTTGTGTAGCCTGATGAACGGTGGGACGTCTCTGCTGGTCTCGGTACTTTTGGCACTTCACTTACGCTTACGATGGATAGAATGTCCGAGGCGTTTCTTTTAATAAATAATTATTCGTACTGCTCTCCTTGTCTTTGCCTTTTTAGTAAATTTTCGATAAAGAAAAGATTTGAAATTATCATAAAAAATAGAACGATAATTTTAAAAATTACCCTTAGATATAAGGACTACAGCTTCATTTAATTTTTTTACAATGAAGCAACTACTCTATATAGTATTTATCAGCTGTTAAATGTGTGAAGCTTCCTCTTGATAATGGTATTGTGACTGTGAAGTATATTCGATAGAGTTTATAAACCTGAAAAAGTTGATTGCCTGTTTTTTTCGTTTTTTTTCTTTCTTTCTAGTGCTAGCTAAGGATTCAACCGAAGCTACTTTCCTTAGTGGAGAAATACACGTTTTTCGTCTGTTTGTTTGTTTGTTTGCAGCTAAGACTCTTTTTCCCGGAGCAATACGGCAGGACAAAAAAGCCTTGTCGCAAAATAACGCAGTCTGGTTAAAACAGGGTTAAATTCAGCGGTATAAATACGCCGGAAAATTAGATGAGGTCGCGACACCCATATTTCAACTCAGCCTCCTTCCTTCCTATAACCGCGACCTCTTCCCGCCGTGCGGCACCAGGGCGCCGCTTCCAGACAGGCCGATCTTATAAGAGATGGGGCGGAAGAGCGACAATCAGTCGTGAGATTACAGCCAAGAAAAGTAGCGACAAAGACAAGGCTATCGATAGATAGCAATGTGCGAGTGTGTGTGTATGTTTGTGTGCAATGCCTGAGGGTGTGTCGTGAACTTGCACGCGCTGTACGAGGTCACAATGGATGGCTTCAGCTTCATAAGAACGGTTTGTCTTATCGCACTGGAATGCTCTATGAAATGCTTACGGAGAAAATTACACTAATGGAGGTACCTAATTAATATCAGTGACAAGCATTCGAGGAAATAGACTATAGAGGCTTGATTATATCGATCACTAAAGAGCGAATGAGGAAGTAATCTTCTGTGATTTATTGCTATTTGAAATATTGCAAAGTATAGTTGGGGAAATGAGATAAAGGAAGAATCCACCGGTGTGCCACGATGTCAATAATAACTGCGAAGAAACTTTATTGGTAGCTGTTCACTGTTCTTGCCCTTGGCCGTGATTCTACTATACAAAACATGTAATAAATCATACACATCCGTCTGCGTATATCCGTGCACATCACTGAGATTCATCTTCAATTTTGTAAGCATTATTAATTATACTTTGGCAGAGAACTGCACAATCATTTTTTTTTATTCTTGTGTTTACAAGAACACGAATAAATGCATGTTTCAATCGCTCAATTCACCAACACCTGTAGTCACAGCCCTATGCCTTAGTCTTGTCCAAGATACGGATAGACTGGCTATTACGGGAGATTTAAATACTGCCACAGTACCAAAACTCGACAGATAAACAAGTTCATTACTATAGTGTTAGATTCTCCAGTGCATGAGGTCACTCATTGCATGTTTGTCTATAAATCTCCGTGCAGGTTGGCCACACCTGAATATTATAGGTCCGGTACACTGGGCCCATTATTCGCAAGTGTGAATTATCCAGGAGGGAATTACATACTCAGCCCAGATATAACGTACTTATAGTCTCTTATGAGTATATTTTCACTGTACCTAGGAAAGCGGTCTCGTTTTAATTAAACTGATGAAGGAGTACCAAAATTTTACCCAAATACTGTGAATCACAAAACTATATTTTTTAAAATTGTGAAATTCATTATGTGTTAAAATCAGCGAACAAATAAAGTCAAACTGGCCAGTTGGGTTATGATAACTGATCGCTTAAAATAGTGACTATATGTTGTTTTAATTTTAATTACATTCACATTTATGTGATTAATGAAACCCCATACTTATATAATTGTGTACATAATAATATATCAAGACGAGAAGCACTGGAAGCAAGTGGAGACGCCTTCTACTAGCCTGTGAAATTAAAAATTCGAGGCTTGACTTGTCTCAACTCCAGACAGGTGCGCTGGATTCGACAAGTTGAATCGAGCTCTAGCTAGTGCTAACCCGTAACGGGTACCCATGAGACTTCCAAACCCCTACGTTGCTCCGTAAAAGCTTGCTGCTAGCTCAAAGTAATCGGTTTGCTTCTAACACTGGGAATATTTTCAAAAGGACAAGCCTTCGTGTTTGCGGTTCCGTGTAAGTCAATCCTCGAAATACTCTTTTCACAGGCCAATCAACGCGCCCCAAATCTACCAGGGAAGCAGTTTCAACGCGATAACGTCATTCCAGCCCTGGCCCAGTGGGAGGTCAACAGCAGTTACCAGATTTGGTTTTGAAGCATGTAATGAGACTGTGACAGACGAGTGGTAACGGGACGGAGGTCACATTTGTGTAGTGAGGCAGAGTTCAGAGGTCAACTTCCAAGCACTGTTCTCCGACCTATCTAAGCCCTTTTGGCTGCCGAGGTTCGTTAGAATAGGAAGCAGAAATCTAAAGTGCTTGGTATGACTTGGATATTAGTGCCCACATAACAAATATTATTTCGTATTACAGTATACCTAGTGCAGGAATCTCAAATGTAAAGTTATAGGTTGGAAATTATTTTAGAAGCTTAATGCAATATTTTTTTTTTTTTGGACCCCACAGCAAAGTAGCCTGAAACTGACCAAATTTGTACCGTTGGGTAAGTTTTTAAGATCGCTGCCAGCATACTATCTTTTTTTTTCCATTTACGGTATATTGAAGCAGTAACTCTGAAATCATATGGCTTCTCTCATGAGACTTTATAGGCTTATTGGCTACGTCGAAGCTTATTGGCTACGTCGAATGCTACTACTTATTACTGCTCATGCTTGTACTATTTGTGAGCTAGCGTTTGCATCACCTTTTAGTACTCGGCGCGTAGAAAAATTCTATTTATGGCGGCATTACCAAGGTACTAAGTACTGCTTATATTATTACTATTATTACTCTAAAGTGCTGTGAGTGATGGGAACACTGGTGTCGTTATATACTGCGTCTAAAGGTCATGCTAGAGAGTTTAATTGGTCTGCAAAATTAAGTCTTCGAAGCTTGACGTGTCCGGAACTTCCGGAACTGCCCTGGTTTCTGCTCACTTAATCGAATTCCAGGCGCTGATCCTTACTCTGAGATTCTCAAAAGCTCAACCCTTCTGGCTTCATCCGGTTCAGCGAAATCTGGAATTGCTCACAACATCTTCAACACTACGCAAAGTGGTGAATCCAACGCTCCTATCTAAAGCATCGGTACTTCAACGTTGCTAGCCTATCCAACAAGCCTCCAGTGTCCTATAGAGCCCTCTCTACGAACCGAAGCCTAGATGGCGACTTCGCTCTCAGGATCGGTTCTTGAGAGCACGTTCGATTTGGTAGCGAAGTCAATCCTTCAACACGTGACTTGACCGAAAGATTTTACAAGTGCATCAGCTTCGAACCGCTGATTCGAGTTTCATGCGTTGACCCTTTATCGATTTCCTGTAAGACTTCCAAAAACACAATCCCACTTCTCAGAATGTAAATTTCAGTCATATCAACGTAATCGGGTTGCTTTTGACACCTGCGACCTGATTCAAAGTGGCGACACGAAAGGGCCTGTCAGCAATTTCTTGGCTTAGATCGATCTTGATGGCCCAGTCGAACGCGCCCTAAATAAGTCTATCTGTTATCCTGTAGCTAATTACTAATGCAGAGTCAAAGCTGTTTACATAGGTAGGACATATGTTGGTCATACTTGTACACCGAAGTTACGGTAACTTCAGTGAAACATCGATCTGGGCCAAGTCAGGGAGACCGTCCAGGGGAATAGGCAGTGGTTTTTTTTATATGAATTTTTTACAGGATTTGGGGCTTCACCAAGGAGCTCTAATAGCCTTTACTGCACGATTGGACATCCCCAAGGAGCTGTAACATCTCTTTCATCTTCTCGATCGGCGCCACATTCCATGTAAGCGTCTCTCAAATTTCTACACTTCTCTGCACTGCAATCGTGTGAATGAAGCACAGCTGGCAGCCAGGCAAAGGTTACTGCAGGCGCTGGAAGACGACCGCCACTGGCACACAAGTTGCGTTTCGTTGCGTAAACGCGCCACCAAACGCATGCGTAGCGAACGAAGAACTCCACCTGAGAATTTGCGCCAGCGAACCCTGCGGTGAACAGCGAAAGGGTTCAACCAAAAATGAAAGGGGCTACCGACTTCCTATGAATGTGTGAACACTTCGCGACAGCAGCGGAAATATGCGTTGCGTCATAGCAGTTCTGGGGAAACATCGTGCGAAACTGCGCGCGCACACACAAACACGGCACGCGTTTGACATTTACGAAGTGCAAACGGTCGCATTGGAAGACTTAATGTGAGCTTTCTTCCACCATACAACGAACAAGAATGGAGCTAATTGAAGAGAGCAGATTCTAAATTAAAGGGAAGGATACGCATGGTCGGTACAATTGCAGGACAGGTGAATATGACGAAAGACGGAATCTGTAACCGGTTTGAATTGTTGACCATTAAAAGTTGACCAAGCAAAATGCCAGTGACTTGAATGATTGCGAAAGGAAGAGTGACAGCTGACCAGTATCGACTTTCAGAGATGCAAAAGAGGGACAGTCAGCTGTTGTCAGATGTTACTCTCTAACGATGAAATCTGCTTCAGAATGTTGTACTGAAAAAATGCAAACTATTTACCTTTCAAAAAGACTTTATGATCAAGTACTCAAATTCTGCTTTTTATTGGGGAGGGGCTCAATTATGTTTTAAAGTAAGTGGAAACATGAACTACCGAAAATCAGCTCCGACTTTTCGGGTACTCCAAAATAATACACGCCCAGAACTCTCATGTTTTTATACAAATCAATTCGAACAGAAGCAACATATACTGCATATAGTACGAAGAAACGAAAAACTTACTTCCTAAGTACCCGCAACTAAATTTGCCCTGGCTTTTTGCGGCCTGTCGCTGCTTAATAATTTGTTTAGATTTTTGTTAAAAGTCCCTCTGTGTCCGAGCATCCAAATTCAATAATAATATTTTTGAATATCAAAAAGATTGTATAACATAAAAACACTGTATCGGTCATAATATTGTTACCTATGGCCACCTTCTTTATTCGATATTTCAGGGAGAAAAAAAAAAAACATAGATTTCTCTACAGTACAAGACTTTTCAGTCTTTTTCGTCTTGACACTCTTTTCCAAAAGAGGAGATCCAAATGTTTGGATCATGAAGTTATTCTTAAAGAGAAAACGGGCACAATATATTTTGCCCCCATTAGGACCACGAAACCCCAACCCCCCCGGGAGATTGGCCGCACATCACTCCCGATGGACGCCTTGAAGCACCAGGTGTTCCATAGACGCTTGGCTGGACGGCAACTATGCGTTTCGTCGAAGTTGCGCAATTCTATGGGAGAGCGAAATGCCGACCAAATGTCCTTCTACCATTAGCTTTTTTTAATCACATCGATAAATAGATATGAAGGAATCTCCTTTCAATAAATAAACGAAGACTGTAGAGCGAGCTTAATCCAGCAGACGACATTTATCGGACCAAAGTGCTATTGGCCACTCCTCTGCTGCAATGATGCAATAAATGTATGTAAAAAAAGAAACATTTCATGTCATCAAACTGATACACTCTACCAAAGTTGAATTGTTGTCGAACGGACTAGCTAAAGCTCCACGTTACGTTATTCCAAAACATACAACTGCTCATGTTACAAAAATCAACATGGTTAATCATTGGTTATTTATGAGGCCGTATAAAGGATGGTTGGAAAAACAGGAAAGAGTAATGATTATATTTGAAAACATTTATCACTGGCCGTTACTAAATGTACTTTCAAACTTCGTAGTAACGCACTCGTTGCTGGAAATGTATCGAACTTTTGCATTTATTCAAGTACAAACCATTTTCTGAATCATCAGTTATTCTTACAATAGGATACGATCCAAGCACTCTTTGTTAGCCATCAGTAGTTTATTACATTTCTATTCTCTAAAGTTTTCAAACGGACGGATTTTCTTTAGCAGCGTTTTGGGCTTCCCGGTGTTGCAAATGCTTCATTTGGGTTGTGTTACCTGTCCGTGGGAGCTCAAGCGTGAAGTTTTAATAATAATAAACGATGCATTAGCTCAGTTTCTCAGACTTAATATCTATTAGAATTCTCTTTCAAATATCTGTCGATGCACAGTCAGTCAGTACAGTAATTAATTCATTCGAACAATGTTATTTTTACTCGTTTAAACTAGATTCATATGAGTGACAGATAGCTCTATAATTTTCCTCTATTCATATATAAAAGCTCATTGTTTCATGAGTAAATACAAAACATCATGGCAACAGCCACTCAACAACTTATTTTAGCAGAGACTTCGATTTTCTAAGAATCTCTACTGTGTGCGTGTATATCTATGGCAACTTTGTAAGTAGAAAGCCGTCTCCGGAGAATCCGCAGCCGCGAGAATATTTCCGTGAGAAAGGTACGTTGATATCTTCATTATACGCTACTGATGATGATAATGATGGTGATGACCTAACGCAAGATAAGGACTGACGCAATATAAGATGACACCAGCAAATACGAAGGAGCTGTCATTGTATCTACTATGTCACTCCTCGGCCATTATTTGTCATCGATTCCTTGAGAAAGAGTTGAGAAAAGGTGAAAGAAACCTATACGTCCTGTTGTGTACAGCGTTGCAAAATTTATTTGTCCTCATTTCCTTTGAAATGTGTTGATAGTGGTGAAAGAAACTCCATGTCTTTCTGTATACAGCATTCCTAAATTTATTATCTTTATTTCCTTATGAAATGTGCAGAAAATGGGTGAAAGGAACATTATGTGAGTTGTGTATAACATGACAAATATAAAATATATTATTTATCATCATTCCCTTATGAAATGTATGTCAAAGAAGTGAAAGAAACCTATGTCGTGTGCGCAAAATACTAGAATTTATTTTTTTTATCGTATTCTGACGTATCAAGTGCAGGGAACAAATAAGTAAGATCTCGCCATTGGTGCATAGGTAAACGCTTTTACGGAAATAACTACGGTGGGTTGCATTTACAGTAGCTTCCATTTTTGTCTTTGGACACCTGAATTATGATGAAACATGATGAAATTTTGAATTTTTTCAAGGAAACTGAGCTATAGTTCGAACAATGATATACTTGTAACTATACTAAATCTGTGAATAGGCTATTTCCAAGTTTTTTTTAAAAGTGTCAGTCGATGTTTCGCTTGACCATACAAGACTGGCACAGATGTCTCCTCGTGGCCTACAGAAAACTGGTCGAGAATCCAATCGTATTATTAAATGTAAATTTTAACCTCTGAAAACGTTTCAAGCGATAGCTAGTTTCAATAGGATAATTAACAAACTATCATAAAATGCATTACATGTCTGTATATGTATGAATATATATTGAGGTTCCGTAAGAATTAAAATAGGTGAGAATTAAGTCTTGGTGTTCAACTTTTTCCGGTGTTGTACTGCTATAAATTCTTCAGCTTAAGTCGCCTGCAAAATGTTTACGTCACAGAAACAGTTATATTCACTGTAAGTAACGCCGCCCTGTCTACATTTCTGTCGTCTTCGCATAAGCCCAACTTGCTGTTTACTGCCGTGAACATTAGTAGTTTTAATTCATGAGAATATGAGTGAGTTTCCTAGTTTTACCAATGTATAAATTAGGCCTTTGGCTGGAAGAACTTCTCAGTGGCTTCCAGTATTTTTCTCGCGAAAGATTTTGCAATCTTCCACTGCCTTCCCTCGGGTCAGGGATAGAGTTGTTAAGAAAGCAAAGGCGTTAGCTAACGCGGGCTCATGTACCGTTAAATGTTCGGTTTTTACGAGTGCCAACCTCCCCTTAACAGCTCGGGCAACACCGCATGCCAAGGATGCTGCAAGGTTATTGTTCTGGAAGCTGCATGCTCTCCTCTGCTGACTCCAGTCGTGATGACATCTGCTTCCCAAACAATGTTCTTATCCGCCCCAGAAGTGTTTTACCTGTTTAGCTACTGCCGCTGCCGAGAATTCTGGCAAGATTGATCTATCTTGAGCCATAGATACGTTAATGGAACTAATGTCGCTGACACATAATAAATATATTTATAGTATACTGATACGAGAATGTTGATCATGAGAGAGAAATAGGGTTAAATTTTTAATTACAAAATATCTATATACCGTTATTGAAAACTCTTTTTCTGCTTACGAATAATAGGACTCTCAGTAGGTACCAAGGATTAAGATGCACTATAAAACTGGAGGCTTTACAGCTCATTCTCTTTGGAATTTTTATATATATAAATTCCCTTCCAATGGTAAAAACGTATATTCAGTTATGCAACTTTCTCTGTAGAAAATTTGATTTGTGTTATTTGTTCTAACACATCATTGACTAAATAATCCTTATCCTCGGCTGCAAGCCTATAATATTATTCAATTTATTTTACAACTAATTTGCTACAATGTAAGTATAAATACTTGGTGTCACTGAACGGTTATGTGAGTGAGTTTTATTTCTCTTTCTGTTTCGCTAACTCCATTGTGCTAGTGTAATACTGTAGTTGGCCGAATATGTGAGAGCTTTCTTGTTTTTGAAAGTACAAGAAAAAATAAGAAACAGAGGCAAATCAGGTGCGGGAGCTGATATCTCTTGTTTCAATGCTGCTGATGCGAGTGCTTTGCAGCTGGACGATGTATATTGAGACAGCAAATTCAGTAGAATCATAGAAGCAATAAATAAAAGCAATACTGCTAAAAGAAGTTTTCACCAAGCGAAAATTCATTAGAGTTTCCAAAAAACGCACACACGCACACTCTAAAACGATAGGTACTCATGCCACGGATGTACTATCTAAGTTCTGCTAACTCCCGATACAACACAGAATGTCTACTCGATCCATATTCCAAAAATCACCATATTAGTTCCGTCTTCGTTTCATACTCAGAAAACGCTTCTTCACTAATCAGTGGAAGTAATCTATAATTTTGGGTCAGTATAAAGATGTGGTTCTCTAAAATGTAGGGACCGGCGACAGTGAGCTAGCTGCAATTCCATTTTTTAACTCAAGTAGAAAAGCTTCAAGTAGAAAAGGTAATTATTTTCGTAAAGCATACGGACAGTTCCAACGTCTAAAATATATAATATACATTTCATGCTTTTTTTGAGCATTCGCCACAAGAGGCATAACCATAACTGGACTCTAGACCCCGGTAGACGTTTTTCAAGTCTATAGGCATGTTCTCTTTGCCCATTTTAATCAAGATAATCTGCTCCACTAAGCGCTGACTTGTCAAGAAGTTCATCCTGATCTTCTGAATCGCCACATTGGTCAAGTTTCAGAAGTTCATCGCAAACCGCTCACGCTTAAGAGAACTGGCTTGGACTTCTGCCTGTCTTAAATATAAGCGGTTTGTGAATTGTGCCCGAAACTCGATCCAAAGCGACAAATCGAACGTTCAGTATTGAACTTTCATGCAAGCTGAGGTTAATCGGAGTAGCTCAGCATGATCAAAGTCCGTGAGTCAAAAACACCTTGGTCTGTGTCGGTCTGGAATTCTTTTCCGGCATCGGCTTGCGGTCGTGTCAGCATGCAGGCGTTAAATCAGCTATTGATGGAATTTTGTTATATATTCTTTAGCAGCGTTTTGGGCTTCCTGATGTTGCATAATGTTTTATTTGGGTTGTACTACCTGTCCGGGGTGGTCCGAGCGTGAAGTTTTAATAACAAAATAATTTAATTTTTCAAAACAAAACTGCCACGTTGAGCAGTAATGGCCCTACTACTGGACCTTGCAAGTGATTTTAGAACGCGTTCGACTCGAAGCCAAAACGAAACCTTCGAGGCTCCACATGTTCGAAGCCTCAGACAAAAGCTTTGGCCTTGCAACTTTGGACCGAGCTGCAAATGTTAGAAGCAACTCGATTACGTTTAGCAGGCATATAACTCCATTTTACGGAACAAGATTGAGTTTTTGGAAGACTCAAGGACATCTGACTTAAGGCCAATGCCTGAAATACAATTCGCCATGCCGAAGCCAGGGCATGAAACTTTGGACAGGTGAAGCCTTAAATGGCTTACTTTCGAAGCCCAGTCGAACGCTCCCTCACTGCAGATTTTCTTTAACAACCTCAAAGACACTAAAGTACTCACTGCCACTAGTATTACTTACACTAGTAATCTAAAAATAATTCCTAATTGGGTGGTCAAGGACTCATATGGAGTTGAATTGAAAATAAAATTCAATGAGAAGTACATGATATTGTAGGAAGAACAAAAAAAAGAAAGAGATTGTTCAGCATTTTCAAATAAGTTAGAGACATCGAGCTACATGTTTGCCAAATACGTCTATTTCCCTGTTCTAGTGTACTACTCCTCTGCTTGATATTACGTTTCCATATGTTTCCAGAACACAAGAAAAATTACTTAATTTCTCTATTGTGCTCAAGTATAATCAACAGCAAAAAGTGATTTCAGACTGATTTTCACTTTATGATTAAGAAAACAAACAGCACTGGAGCTTGTGAAACGTATTACCAGTTGGTGAAAACAGCCGACAAATGTCATTGTGGTGTACCGGTGTTAGTGAAGACCGACATGGCGGTGCCCAGGGGGTTCTTCGGACAATTTATGTACTGCTAGGCCGCGGTTGCCCCAGGAACCAAAGGCTAATTTTGCTACTTTTATAAATAAATATACTCGAGTACAAAAGTTGTGACCGCACAGAAAGTTGCAAGACAGGCGACCGTGGTGGAAAGTTGCGGTGTACTGGTTGGTGGAGTGACAGTAGGTAGCTGCCGCACAGTGCTTGGCAGGTGACAAAAGTTATACTCTTGGCAGGTGGTTGACAGGCAAGAGGAAACACACTGGACTAGTGAGGAAAGTGTACTTGCCAGCAGCTGCGTGAAATGTCAAAGGAAATATACTAAAGGTGGGTGAGAGAGGAGAAGTCCCACACATATGGCTGCCTCTTGACTGTTGAAAGGAGGCATGTGTGAACAGGAGAACTAAAGATAGACTTGACTGGTAAGACAGGTCACACAGTTGATTGGTGCTTGTATAGAATTTATACAGATGTTTGGCAGGCGAGAGAAGTTAGCAAACAATTCACATGAGAAAGAAGTCACACATGAACTTGATAGGTCAGAGAAGTTACCCGGATGCTTGGCAAGCAAGCTGCTGACGGCAAGTCTATAAACGTTTCAGTCATCCTCCTATTCAGCAATTCGCGGTAGCCGTAGCGTCTGGCGACCTAAGTAAGCAACTGGCCAACAGTAGCGCCAGGCCCCGTGACACACATTGCCATGCTGCTCCGTGGGAAAGTGATGGGAACCGCAGCGATCCGTGCGGAGACCCGCAAGCTGCTGCGGCGGCGTTGCAAAGGCTATTCGCACTGTCCTTTCAGGATCTCTTGTTTCGCCAGCAGGGCTGGTGAAGTTAGCAATGCTTTCGGGGACCAGAATGGGAAATACTAGAACCACTAGACGGTATAGGTTCTAGTACTTCCCATTTTCCAATGATCATAGAAATAAATTGGCAAAGCTGGTAGAGATACCGCAGTACGTACAACAGCTGGCGTGCTTGGCGGATATTTCTACGCACCTCAGCGGACTTATCGCAATGCCAGGGGGAAGACTTAACATTGTGGTTGCCAATGAAAAACTGATTGATTTCAAGGAAAAGCTGGAGTTGTGAATGAGACGAGTTGCAAGCGGCAATTTCTCCAATTTTTTTTTTTTATTAGTCAGTAGTACAAGAGCTGACGACGGTCTGCTGGCCCTAACTGAAGCTTCTGAAATGATAGATCACCGCCAGAATTTCCGCAAAGCAGCTCATTTGATGGTTACGAATTAGTCGGTGAAAAGAAGCAATCACATGAGTGGATCAGTGATCCACTCTTCTTCAACCTCCAGAACATGGAATATCACGATTTGCTAAAGGAAAAGTTATCGAATTGCAAAACAACCAGGTAATTTGTATGGAGTTGAAAAACTGGCAGACTTCTGGGCTAGTCAAGTAAGAACGTTGCTACTGAAAGTAACTAGAGTGCTGGCTGCATTAGCTGCATACTTTTGTGAAAGTGCGATTTTTGGTTCTTGTTCATGTCGAGACGAAATTTTGTAATCAATTTGGCCCCCCGAATACGACATGTGAATTGGTCTGAACAGCAAACTTCCTTGATTTCACAAGATCATTGAACTCAACCACAGTCTATTCACTGAATATGGAATGCCGAAAGTTTTGACTGAATCATGATGGTATACTAATAAAGTTTTGTTCTAATAATTGTGGATTCTTTCGTATTGGCGAGCAGAGCGAATGAAAATATAAGTTTGAAAGCTTATTTTGTCTCCATTTGCATACTTTTCTAAATTTCTACATGGGGTTTAGACGGCGTTGGCAGCTTTCTGTCTCAGGTAGAGTCAAAATATCATCCAGTTTAATGTTCAGCCTCATGGTAATATTATTATAGTTTTCATGTATCATTTACACTCGAATTATGACGAAATAGTTTCACGAAATAATTATTTAAGGTCGCTGGTTTGTATTTCACTTATAAATGAACTGGATGTATCTATGTGTGTAAATAAATACGCACGTAAATCAATAGATACTATGCCTAGAACAATATTTTAATAAATAAACAAATGTACATTGATCTCCGTTACAATGTTTTAATAATTGTGAATCAAGAGAGCTATGCATTCCAGCTTTACTTTCGACGTATCCGTCAAGATAACGCATTACACTTGAAGCCGTCTGCCGTTGCTGTCATCCCTACGTACTGAGACGCGGAGTCAGCGTCAGGCAACTTGCCACAAGCTTCCTGGATGATAAACACAACCCCCCCCCCCCAAACAGGATGAGAGGATCTCATCCTTGAGCGATAATATTAGGGTGAAAATCATCACGAGTCTCGTGCTCGGAGATGCTCAGCCTTGTTAGTCATAAAATGACAGGCTTTTCACCTCACGAGCAGGTTTTCACTTCGGTCCTCTCTTAAGGAAGCAACTGATACACAATCTGGTGGCTCGTTTCCGTTGGTCTGATGTATCCGCCACTGGCAAATGAGAGACTGCAATTTCTCTAAGAGTGAGAGTGTAATTTAATTTCTACTTATGCGAAATTTTATTCAAGGTAAGTTGCATTTATAACCTTCTTATTAAAATTACCATTTCGCTACAGCAACGGATTAACAGGAGTGCCTGCTAGTGCATATTAAGCAACTTCGTTATAGTAGGTATGGTCGTGGCACAGCCTCTCCGGACTCTCATAAATAACTGCTCACCAGGTATTTTTTATATACATACTTGTTTGCATGTGGGTGCCAGTTTTGTGTATTGTGAAGTAGATATCGGTAAAAACATAGAAATATGATATAACCTCTCACTTTTACTCTACGAAACATTCACTGCAGAGGCAAATGAATTCAATCTGTAAATTCAACTGCATTATGTATCATTATATACATTTCTTAAAAACTTTTTATCTCTGATTAGCGGACACGCTAGTTGAACACTAAATAAGGTTATAATTTGCAACAAATTTTGCATTGTACCAAATTATTAATAATTTTATTATGTACTAGATTAGTCACACTAGCTAGACTCTAAATGTAATTTTCATATTTTTCGTTAGCTCTTCTTTCTGTTAATTACAACCTAAGGCCACGATTTTAAAAAAGCATAAAACTTATAAAAACAACAATCGGTGATATGTCATCGCGTTGCAACAAGTTTTTTGCCACTCCCATTGTAACCTGAGATTATATCATCAAGGTGTCAGAAGGGCAAGGTCTCCTTATTATTTAATAACGAACCCACCGCTCCTTTGCTACAGGGACCGCAAACACAGAAATGAAAATGATGTCGTCATTGCAGGTAATCGATGCAGAATTGCAGGAGGCTCGATTCAATCAAGGCTGTATCGCGTTAATTGAGATGCAACTGCTTTGGATGAAGGTCATTCCTGTTAGGGAAGAATTGTAGCGGAGGTGATAATACCCTCAATGCTGTTAATTCAATAATACCCTCTGGTACTGTTAATTCTATAATACCCTTCATTGCTGTTATTTCTATTATACCCTTCAGTACCATTAATTTAATAATATCCTTCAATACTGTTTATTTAGTAGTACTTCTCAATTCTGTTGATTTAGTAGTACCCTTCAATACCGTTAATTTTTAGTAAAAAGCACCTGTAAACGATCTTAACTGATTAATGATCTATTGATACCATACCATATAATGACCTTTAGCATAAAACTCAAAAGTATAACGATCTGTAGCATTATAATAGTTTATAGTACAATGGCATGTAACATATACTCTTCGGCACATTAATACAATAATTTCCGTATGATACTCTTTTCACAATTATGCCCCTTAATGTAACAGACGTGAGCATTATGCTCTTTAGCTATATCATTTGATATTAAAACTAGTATTAACACACACCTACATAATGTTTTTAAAAAAATTCACGGGCATCATTCACTCAACTGTCCATCACTTATTCAGTATAATAACTTTTGCACCGCGTTTCAGCACGGTTTATATCATTATATTACATTGATAATGATAGTTAATAAAAAGTATCAATATTATATCTTTCATTATGATACCAGTCATTGTAACACATATTCATTGATTCAACACCTTGCAGTCTACTGTCCTTCCCTTTGTTTTATAGTAGAATATAGCAACGGTAACTACAATTTCACCCTATAATTTCATTAGATCTAAAAACTAAAGCTGTAATAAAATCAGGTCTATTAACGGTGCTGAATATAGCATTTGGCCTCTATCTGATGACGTCACGACACTCAGGGCCAGACAGACCCACTGACAACAAAATGACAGTGCTATCACAACAGTATTGTAGTTCGAACTCTTCGGCTCAAGCCCTTCCCTGACATGTAGAGTTTATTTTCACTGAGTCTAGACTCCCTAGAAATTACCTTGATTAAACTCAAGCCAGACAATAGAGAACTCATACACGGTACTGTTGCCCATACATCCACGCTGCTGATGATCTACAGCGGGTTGTAATAATTCCAGTGATTTTGGGGGAATTGAAGCATTCCCGCGGAAAGTAACAAATCTTAGTTCATTCCAAGCTTCCCTTAAGCACGACATGGCGGATCCGGAATATTCAGGCCAGAATAGTTCTTTCGGCCCAGACGGTATCGTCACATACTGCTCTGCATTATTAAATACCAGCAGCTGCCTGTTGCTACTCTCTCCCAAATCTCTTACAGTTGCTCCGATACTCGAACGCCCGAGGCACATTTGCCAATCCAAAAGCATAGGCAATTTCTATTTTCCCTCAAATTTGCATGTAGCTACGTTAGTGACATTGTGGTTAATGAGATGTATTTTTCTAAAAAAATTCTATACAGTATATACTCTAGATTCACATGTACTAGCCAGTCCCAAAGTTTCGAAAGTTTTGGCTATTCCCCTAAGTTTGTAAATAGATAACTAATTACTAAGGCATGTCTAGACGTTAGTCCTTTGAACGCGTTCACTCATCCACTCAGTCCAATGTTTTGTAGCGTCGTTGTCAAGACAACTTTCTGTGCGTCACAAAAAGTTATTAAAATGTTAGCCGTGAAACCAGTTTCCTCAACAATTGTCACTTGGCAAGTTAGGGATATCTCTTCAAATTCATAGCGAAGTAAAACTCAGAAAATGGTGCACTTTTCTACTGTTTCTACGGTACAGTAACGCAGAGATGAACACGTTGAAAAGACTAACGTATAGACAGGTCTTTATGGTGATGAGTAAAAAGTATTGAACATAAAAATTTAGAAATACATTTTACTAAGAGCTGAGTGTCCTTGGCGGAAAGATCAAATGGACTAACTTCAAGTGAACAAAAAGAATGGAACTTTTTTATCTATTTTTTGTCTTGAGCTGCATTGCTCATCTCGGCTAATTGTGAGAAGTTGACTCGCCAACCAATCAAATCCACGATTAAGATCCGACCTTCTGATTGGCTACTGCGTCGCAGTGATGCTAAAGGTCATTGACAGGGAAAAAAAATGCGACAAAAGTGACGTTTTGAATTATATGAATTATTGCTTAATTCATTAACATTTAACCGTGTAGAGCCCATTGGCTGCTGATGGTTCTCCCCAGACACAGCTTCCCTTTCTACATGCTGTAGGTATGTGCGGGTATCTTCACGGACTAGACCACTTCTGTTATTTATAAGTTTTGAAGCTCCCGCGCATGTAAGGGTATAAGAAATAACTAAAATGCATTCGTTTTTGAGAGAGTGAAAGCAACTGCAAATAAAAAGTAAATTCCTAGTTTCAAAAAGTACAAACCTAGTTTCTGTATGCAAAGTTAAAATTACACAGATGATACGTTATTATGGGACAACAAAATCGTTAATACTTGCATCTGTTCTCTATGTTATCATAGGAAAGGCAATATCCTTTTAGGCTAGACTAGGTTAAAGTAGATTATATTTGATTGGGTTAAGCTAGGTTGCGGTGGGTTAGGTTAGGCGGGCATAAATCAGATACGTCACGTGCAGTGAAATAGAATATTCGTGCATACAAGTGTGCAGTGCCTGGAACGGAAGGGGCGGTAACCTGCAGGCATTTAAGCAAAGCTTAAAGGCCTTGTTGTAGAATAAGTTATTCATCTTACTTGTACGAAGGACCCACAATACATTCATTATGTATGTGTTTTGTTTATCCTCACCTAAGCAAAAAAAAATGCTTTACCTTTTATTAATAGTAGGACTTCATCACAAGTCTTTTAGGACACAAGCAGATGGCCCCGTATAATCCATACCAGTGCACACCGCTGCTTAAAAAAAGTTTAAAGTAACATTACTTGTCATATCATTAAAAGAAAATGGTCTTACCTGTAGTGTGTTGGCACTTTCGGAAGCTACATCCTTCTTGGCAGCAGAGTTCGAAATAAACGATCACTGTTCTCTAGCGACAATGTTACGAAACATAATACTATTACTATCTGTTAGTTTCTAGAACTTTCTGTTGTCACCTTAGATCTGCATTTCATTATCATCTTGACTTTCGAGTAGACTGGGATCGTTCAGAACTCCAGTGTTCAGTTGGGAGTTATTGAACAAACTTTTTTTCTGAACAAACAGTGAATTACCAACATTGTTTAGGCCTCATAACATGACTTAGAGTCTATCTTCAAGACCACAAATTTCTAATTCAGGTATGCTTGAGAGTTTTGTTAAGCAAAAGCAAAATTTTTGCTTTTTTTTCTCAGCAAAGTAATAAAAAATTTGAATGATTTTCAATACATCAGTTGCAGTGAAAATATATTCGTCGTTTTGGGGATTGAATGGCTGCAAAATAAACCAACTAAGTTCAATAAAACAAAATAAAATAAAAGAAAAAGTAAATACATTAAGTTGAACATATTACCCGTTATTTATTATGATAATTATCTTTCGTTTTCCATAAATAAGTGATTGATCGTTTCCTCCATTAGAAAAATGAACGAAACCTTATTCACTATTGGAAATAGCACTATTTTACTCATCGGTATAGTGACCAAAAATGTAAAAAATGCTACAATTGAAGGGCAGATTGAAGGGATAGACACTTGTGGGCCAAAACCGCCCAAATACGAGAGTATAATTGTAGGGAGGCTGCAGATTTCCGGCCTCTGTACGCTTGCCTGCATCTGGGCTGCGTGCGCCCACCTCTGGCAGACAGTCGGACAGCCGAGTCGCATCACAAATAATTAAAGATACAAACACTTAGAAAACTAGGCCATTTATGGGTATCTTATTTTGGAGTGAATGTCTTATCAACAGAGGAGATAGGACAGGCTGCATGGGATACTTGCACGATGTGCTGAAGCACCAATCATAGTTTGAAAATAATTTTTAAGATTCGATCGGGGATACAGAATAAGAGGCCTTTTCCAATCGGTCATATTCCATTGGGATAATTTATTCCAATTATGGCCTGATACTGTGCAAGGCTTCAACTTTGAGCAAATAAGTCGCCCCTTTGGATCTAGTGTCAGGCGTTAGTGGATAAGATTAGGTAGCTGGCAGTAGACGGACCAATAGACCCATTACCAGAGAGGGGCCGGGACTTGCGCACCGGCCCTCTATGAGCTATTGCCATTATGTCAGAATTGTTTAAAGATCTTAGGGAGAAGAAAATAAACTCAGCGAAAGAAATGATTGTGCAAGCGCTACTAGCAAGCCAATTACGCCTGTGACGGCTAATCTCGTCACTCAGTTATGGCAAACGTAATGCGATTCATGCTCGAAACTCGATACAGAGTGGCGAATCTTTTATTTAAGACTTAATTTTTTGATAGCTTGGAACTTATCGGGTTAGATTATCTCTACGGCAGGAGACCCATTCAACAGGCCGCGAGTCCACTTGTCATTTTTTTGAGAAAACTACTAAACACACCGAGTGACCTCTTCCCTTTACGGTTGCTGCCCAATAACTGTTTCTCATACGGAGTGTGCGAGGTCTCAGATATTGGGTTGTGGACAGTAGAAGACTTTGAGTATATTGTCGTGATACTCATATTAAAGAATAACAATATTAACATCAAAATAAAGTATCTACTTCTCCCTGAGAGAGATTTTTATAAAACAATGTTAATTCACCAAAAGTTCAGAGATCTAGATCAATATAAGATAACAAAATGAAGCTTACAAAGTACTCGTAAACAGCAGTTCCGTGGCACTATCATACGACACAACGTATACATTCTCTACAGAAGATGGAAACAGGAGCAGTAATAATGAACTTCCAGTAAAACATCAGTGGTTTTGTGCATAAGTGAATGTGTATAATAAGACAGTTTAGGTGTTTGCAAAGGCTTGCCAGTCGACTTCACAATCATTATGAAAAATCTGTTCCTGTATTTTCGTTATGCAGAATTGCTTCTTGTTGTTTTTCATTACCTCCGCCGAGGAGGTTATGTTTTCGTCGTGTTTGTCTGTCTGTCTGTCTGTTTGTCAGTTTGTCTGTCTGTCACCAAGATAACTCAAAAAGTTATCAACCGATTTGAATGAAATTTACAGGGATTGTTAGGTATGTTAGGAGGAACAGATGATTAACTTTTGGTGGATATATGTCCATCCGTTTGTTTGTTTGTTTGTCTTCCTCATTTTTCTCAATGCCATAACTCAAAAAGTTATTAATGGGTTTTTATGAAATTAACATGAGTTGTTAGGTATATAACAAAGAGTAAATGACTAAATTCTGGTAATGATCCGTTTGTTCGTTCGTTCGTTTGTCACTGCTTTTAATTTTATGCTTGTTAGCACAATAACTCAAAAAATAATGAATGGATCTTTATTAAATTTATGGGATTTGTCAGTAATGTTAAAAGACATAAATGATTAAATTTTGGTGCAGATCGGTTTGTTCGTTTGTATGTTTGGCTCATGTTTGTCATTACGTTTGTTAACAGTATAACTCAAAAAGTTATGAACGGATCTTCAAGAAAATTGCACAAGCTATTATTACTATCGAAAGGCACAAATGATCTGATTTTGGAGTTTATACAAAGAAAATTATGGTTTCAGAGTCAACTTGAATTTTTTGCTACCGTTGCCTCACTTGGTGGAGGTATGAGCTCTCAGAGTGCTCTAGTTATTGTGTAGTTTCGTTTTCGCAGAATCTTGCCTTTTCATCATTTGAATACTTGAGTGTCATTTAAAGAAAAATTTGGTTTTGTGCTGTTTTTCTACAGTATTTTCGATTTTGTACTTAAATTTACAAAATTTAAATCAAATTTATTAAATATACAAAGTCTCGACATTGCACTTAATGTCATTGAAGCACTAGAGCAAATCTTTGCTCGTTCTTAATTAGCAAGCCCGTTTCCAGCGCATTAGTTTATACAGCTCAGCAAACATAAATACGGAAGTACCAGCTGTACACAACTAGAAAAGAATGAACCACAAACACTGTCTTCCTGCTCACGGGTGAGCAAGAAATCACGATCACAAACACTGCACAGGTCAGTCGGCTAGCAAGACAACATGCGTTTTCCCTCTGGAAGAACCAGTCACGGTCCACGACACACAGAGCGGCGCACGTCCTTCCCCTACCGCGCCTCGCTGCATTGTGTGATATTGCTGTCGTCAGCGGCGTATAACCACAGGTGGTTGAACGCTTTCCCTTAACCGTGACATGCGGTCACTTCCATCGTAACCACGAGTTTGAAGATGACCACTTCTGTCGCTGCTAACTCAGTCGTTATGCGAACATTTTACTGCGTAACTGCAGTTCTTTTACGCCGTGAACGTGGAGAAAATTTAGGGGTCCCGATACAGCATGTGGCCAACCTTACTACATGCGTTGGATTAGGTTAGTTTAGTACACATTCGGTTAGGTTTGGTTCGGCTAGAATAGGCGCTTATTCCAACTTATAGATATATCTATAGTACCTGAATTTCAGGCAAACCGGATGCTATACCGCATACCAATTTAAGACTCGCTAACTAATTAACCGGAAATAGTAATTTCGTGATTTTGGAGAGACTGGAAATTCAAAAATATCTTACTGACCTCATTTACGCTTGCCGAAGCTTTCATCAATTGTCAGACTTACAAATTCTGCAGAAATAGCAACGCAAGATATAATTCGTCCACTCCCATATGATAAAATATTTCAAGTAAGAGAATACGTACTCGTAGCAGTGGATAAATCAAGTACAGGTATTGATTGTTATTGTTATATTGCTATTTCATACATTTTTTTCATCTGGCCGTATAAGCAGAGAAAATAAAAACAAATTCCCCGATAAGCTGGCTCCGTATACGAATAACTTTGTTTGGGCTGGATGTATGTGTACAGTATATCACAAATTACCATTGTTATTATTGAGAGTGTGATAAAAACTGCCGAGGCTACAATTTTGTCTAACAGAAATTTAATACAGCTTACTATTTATCATTATAAAAAGTCACAGAAAGCCAACTACAAGCCAAATTAAAACAGTATTTTCTATTTATCTAATTACCAAAACGTTAACTTGAAACATAGATAGGAACAACCATGCTAACTATTCCCAAATTCCGTCTCATGCAAATGTAATCTTAACAAGTGATGAAATCTATATCGTATTACTCAGAGTTGTGCCTAGCGGCGCTAGAGCTAGAGCACGCTAGTAGCGCCGCTAGTTTTTTAATAGCGCAGACACTAGCGCAGCTAGGTTTTGAAATGCGTAGCATTAGCGGTAGTGCTGCTAGTATTTCTAAGGTCTAGCGCTAGCGCTTCTACTTTCTTTCACTAGCGCCAACAACTGTGGTATTACTGTACTTAAAGTAAGTTTCTACCACCAATGAAAGTCAAAAAGGAAGTGCGTTTGCATTCACCCTTAAGAAAAGAAGCCGTTGAACTATTGCAGAGCTATGACTAAAGCCGCTACTGGCCTACTGTTCATAAGTCCATGCATATCGAAAGAAATGAAAGCATTTCGTTGGACATAAAAGATGGACTCCAATAGCTCCGAAAACTACAGTAAGTGAAGCGCCTCTTCTCACGGTCTCGAGCAAACCTTAATTGTTTAGCATGCAATGTTCGGTTGTATGCTCTCTCTCTCCCTGCAGATATTTGTAACAACATTCGAGAAATTGGAGCTAAACCAATTGCAGGCGGATTCTCACTTCAAGTTTCAGGGCCAAGAAACAGAGCGCTTTGAGCCGTGTTTAGTGAATGCACCTACTTAAAAATATCAATACCAAAATACCAACGACAAGTCAGGTTACCCATCTAGAAATTGTTCAGCTGCGGTATCTAAGTGATCCAACCAGAACATGCTGGTTTTGAGCCAAAAAAATAGTGCGGCTTATAATGACAGCTTTAGTCCTCAACATCAAAATATTACCTCTTGAATCTTTATAATTTACACGAACTTGAGAAAATGCTGTGTGGGTGGAATCAATCCCACTTCTTGCCCCAGCCCTCTCTATCATCTATGAATCTTTCGGCCGATAGACCTGCTCTGCCTTCTACTATTGATATCGTACAAAAGTGTCAAAAACGTTGAACTGGTAAAGAAAGTACGCGGTGAATTTGAATACATACCGTAATTGTCCAAGATAAATCTCAAATTACTAATATAACGACCACCAATGAAATAAAATTTAACTTTTCGGTATGAATAAAAATTTCATCGTCAGAAAAAGGGAGGAAACTGAACTTTACTATTTCGGGCATACCATTTGTCCTCCTACCTTACCTTCTCAAACGAAGTTGACTTTCTACGAACTTTCTATAAGAATAATGGTTATCCGCACAATCTTCTGGACCACTACTGGAAATTGAAACTAGACAAACTCTTCAATCTCGGCATTAGGAAACCTTCCGTCCGTAAATTAGACTTCTTTCACTCGCTTCCTTAGTACACCAAAGCCTCTGTTAGTGCAGTAAACACATTGAAATCGTTCCTCTCTGAAGCCTACCCACATATAAACTTCAAATTTTTATACCAAAACTCATTCACCATAGGGTTCTACTTTAAATTTAAAGACAAACCTCCCATACCACTTCGGTCAAGTGTTATCTACCGTTTCAAATGTAGAGAATGCAATGCCTCGTGCCTCGGTACCACTGGACAACATTTCAAAGCCCGCATTAACCAATATTTAGGTGTGTACAGTCGAACCGGTTTACCACTTGTAAAACCTTCACATTCAGCTCCCTGCCTACATCCCGAGCAAAACAACCATCTCATCAGCTACAATAACTTCTCAATCATTGACTCTTCTGATCCAATCGAGCTCAAATATTAGAGTCCCTCTACATCCATAGAGCAAGACTCAACATTAACATTATTACCTCAGCTGTACCGCTCCACACAATCTACGATTAACTCCGCATCTGCCCACTGTACAGAAGCCGGCATCCGACTTCTTCACGCAGCTCTGTTCATTCGCTTTTTAGACTCCCCGCCCACATCTATGCTCCCCTCTCCAGAAAAATAACACGAATTTTTTATTTTTTATTCATAGGTCGTATATTTTCATTTTCCCCCTTTTTCTGATGATGAAATTTTATTCATCCCGAAACGTTAAATTTTGTATCTATAAGTCGACTATATATTAGTTACCTTAATTGTATAGCTTAAGACAACAGAGAACCCATAAAAACCCTCGAATTATATTTATGCCTTAACATGAGCGACAGCTACATATGTATATACAACGGAAAAGCATAGTGTGTGAAGGTGTGTTCGATTGAGCGCCAAAATTAAGCCTTCGAGGCCTGACTTGATCGAAACTTCAGGCAGGCGCGCTGGCTTCGACCCGCTAAATTGAGACTTCCAGAAATCTTGCTCAGTTTTCAGCCGGCTAAATGCAATCGTGTTGCCGTTAACACGTGCAACACGGTGCAGAGTGACAACGCCAGAGCGACCACAAGAAATTTCAAAACAAATCAAGCCTAGCAGTCTTGTTTTCACCGCCCAGTCAATCACGCACGCCCTAAAAATAGCGAACCTTAGCCCCCAGACAGAACCTTCAGTTTGGATACCAGAACAGTAACAAGAAGCTGCTGTTGAGATTTTTATTTTGAAATACTGCAGTTGTTTCAGTAATAGAACGCAACAATTGAGCAACTTGCGTAATGCCGAAACTAGAAGATGTGGCTAAAAGGCCTGGGCTACAGTACGCAGCCCATTAAGCGATGATGAAAGTGCTTCAGCCCTTCAACACTGTCACAGACACAGCGTACCAATGATCACAAATGGGCTTGTGCACATGGCAGTATTTTGGTACCGGTACGCACTAGTACTGCTGAATATCTCAATTTTCAGTTGTGTCCTTGGTAGGAGAACTGTGTGTATCTATCTAAAAATTTACTACTAATTTGTCAGCCGGCACATACTTGGTTTAGCAGGAGTCACTAGTAAAATTTCGGATATATCTTCAAATCTGGTATGAATTTGGAACTTAGAGAACCATGAATATTTCTACTGCTTCAAGGAATTTGGACGCTGAGTAGTAAGTTTGGGGACCAATACCCGCCTGTACAGTTACAGCAGCTACCCAAAGGCATGCATGTTTTCATTCACACTTCAAGCATGACTGCCATGGACGGTTGCAGTCCCGCGCAACTGGTGCGCATGCGCAGAAGCTCTCCAAAAATGTTCTCGAAAGTGCCGACCGCGAGCAGCGCACCCTAGCGTGAAAACTAAACAAATGCTGGTGCTTCTTTTGCTTCGGCATCTCTGTCTAGCTTTCTATTGACTTTTATTTCCATTTCTGAGATACGAAGAAAGAGGAGATTTTCACTTTCATGCAATGTTATGTTGTTGGTGCGGAGGCGTTACAGTGCGAGAAAGTAATGAAGTAACGATGCGCGGGTGCATGGTAACCGGTGCGGTAACGCTACCGGTAACCTCAACCTTAATAACATTAATACCGTTCTGATAATGCTATGGGACGAATTTAAGAAGAAGAAGAACTACGGCGGAAAAAAATGAATCTGTATCCTTGATACATTTTGAGGCTTACATGACTGGCAGCTATAGATTGGCAAGTTGCCTTTTAGGTAGCACTGGCTTTTTATTGATCAAAATTATTTTTTACCAGAAACAAAACGTATCAGCAGCATTCCGTTGCGTTCCTTATTGCTGCGGTGCTCTGATATACTGCAAGGTGCGTCAAATGCAGATCCATCAGCAACCCTCAGAGCTCTGCTTTTGTCCACGATATACACTTATTATGACTTCATGTTAATATGCAGGAGAAAACTCTCACTGATATGCTGTTTTGATAACAAGAAAGTACCATTGACACCTGGCATCCAGTATCTTGTTGCAGAAAATTACGAGATTCACCAAGACTTCTTAACTGGACAGTATTTGGCGTCGGTGGCAGCTATGGGCGGATCAGTTTCCTCGGATATAAGGAATAATAAGCGACGGATAGTGATGCTGGGTCTCGATGCAGCAGGAAAAACCACAGTTCTTTATCAAATGGCTGGAGATGTGCCAATAATTCCCATTCCTACCGTTGGCTTCAATGTAGAATCCTTCAAAATAGGTCCTTTAGTCCTACAGGTGTGGGATGTCGGAGGACAATCCTCTTTGCGGAATATGTGGCTCTAGTACCTCCAGGAGTCAACCCACGCAGTGATATTTGTAATTGATTCTGCTGACAACGATCGAATCCCCGAAGCAAGAATTGAGCTCGAGAATCTGCTGGAATCAACATCGCTTCACCGGACGGCGCTTCTGGTCTTGGCGAACAAACAGGATCTTCCCCAAGCTCTTACGCCAATAGAAGTGGCAGAAAGTTTGGGAATTTTGCAACAAAGATTTTAGAGATTAGGTTAACTGCAGGTAATGTCAGTGGTAGCCAAAACTGGGGAAGGTATTAGAGAAGCTCAAAATTGGTTAGTGGCGACTCTGAGAAAAGAGTGAGAACGTGTGAAAAATGGCTTAGGCCTATATAGTTCGCTGAAAAACCCGGCATTTTGAATTAAAGAGTGCATTAGTGTAGTATTCCGGTCCAACTGATTCCACCATATTATTATAAAAACAGAGGCAGCTATCAGAAAAACTTGAAATGGATTAGCGGCAATATTAAAAAGGAAGTGCGTAGATTTTGTTTAACCAAAATAGTACATTGTTGTACTGTCACTCGCTATATCGCTCCCCAGCAGTATAAACTGAAACACTTTATTCAAAAGAAATTGACAAGCATGAAATGTCCTCAACAACTCCCAGCAACGATATGAAATTTTTCGGTCGGAATAACTAGTAGGCGCTGGCAAGTTTTACAGTAGGCATTCTACACCGTATTGGTGGTATTGCTCAAAACTCTGTTTCAATAATCGGATTCTGCAGAGCATCACTAAAAAACTATTGAAAGTAAAAGAAAAAATAATTCCACTTTCTAAGATAAATAAACAAGAATTAATTAAAGTATGATAGAAGGTTTCGATTTTCTGAAAAAAAAAACGTTTTCCTCTACTTCAGTGGAGTTAGAAGATATTCCGAGGTGCTTTATACGCAACACAATCAACAATCCTGCAAAAATTTTCCACGTATATAGCAATGTTTTTGTTCGTGTTTCAAGCACTCATGAATGTTACAAGTAAAAGTTTAAATTGAAATTAAAAAGATATTGCATCAAGTCTCTTTTATTTCAAAAATTAATGCCATACTCTCGAAAAACCACTCATTTTTTACAATAGCTTCTAAAGAAGAAGGCTGTATAATAACTGTAAATGGCCTTTAGAAAAACTAGCCTATAGAGCCTGCAGTATAACTCTGGCTTAAGAGAAAACACTCCTATATGATGTCACTGCACATCGTGGTGTAATAAACCCTTATTAATATAAATATACAGCTTCCATTAACACATTAAATGAAGGTAATAGATGGAATCAAAGCATTTTTTTGCAACGGCAGCGTCGTCAAACAGATATCGCATGTAATACAAATACTTTAAAAAAATATGCAACCGCATGCCAGTTTACGTAGAGCATTAGTGGTACTTGGCTCCCCTGATTACTCTATATCAGTAGGTAATACTAGAAAGCCTCGTGGCGTAAGACCATCACCCGCTGTAGGGGACAAATTCAACGGAAGTCATTTCGATGGCTAGCTAGACCTAGTTATCACCCATGAACGAAGTGAGAGCGGCGATAATGTTTTTGTTGAAGATTTAACTATATATATATATATATTCTTCAGATGGCATAAATGTAGACTTAGAGTAGAAGCAGTTAAAAAAATTTTGATACCCACGAGTCGCATTTCGCTGTTCTCCAGCTCATCAAGTTGTAAACTGTCGCCCTCGGTATATCTGTCTGTCTGCAAGGTGCAGTAATTGGAGTCTACGCAGCGGACTGTAGTTGAAAATTGACGCAACACGTGCTTGATTGAAAATTTCATTTATACTTTTGGACCATCCGGTATCAAAGTTACATCTTCTTATGGTAACCTCTCTAAATTCTGTAAGATTTTAAGAACTAAATTTACCAACTTTGACCCTCCCACCTGATGATCTAGAGAACAGAAAAACGCGTGTCGTGGGTATCAAAAATTTTCTAACTGCCTCTAATCTAAATACATTTATTTGTATGTCTCTCCACCCAATAAGTGGTCGAAGGAGTTGAGCAATCTTCATATTTTTTGTAGGGAGTTTGGTGGGTTACCCTAGGTGACCCATGTCAAAAAAAAAACGGGCCAAGTTGGCCATAAAAAATGACAGTGTTTAATTTTCTCCACCGCGGTAAATTTACCTCCATCACGGCCGATCGTCTAGAGAACGGGGCATTCTATTTTTTCCTATGTTATTATTGAAGAGCTAATCAATGGCATGAATGCGGCTGTGCCCTAGCCTCGATCATCGAAAATGACTTCGTTGAATTTGCCCCTACTGCGGGTGATGGTCTTACGCCGCCGAGGCGTTCTAGTTTTTAATATATATGCTGTGTTCAACAAGGTTGCATCGCTA
>LQNS02004412.1:441365-482302 GCA_001587735.2 Parhyale hawaiensis | reverse complement strand
CCCTTTAGGCTACGTTACGTCCATAAGAATAACATAGGAAATCAAGGCTAGAGCCACGCTGACAGCCTCGTGGCGTGATACGATCTGCCGCGGTTGAGGCAAATTCGTATTAGTAGAGGAGAATTCAACTCTGTCATTTTTTATGGCCAGCTAGGACTAATTTTTTGTCATGGGGTCACATCTAGAGCAACCCACCAAAATCCCTACAAGGAATTATGAAGATTCCACAACTCCTTCGACCACTTATTGGGTGGACAGACATACAAATATATATATTTACTCAAATCTTCAACGAAAACATTATCACCTCTCTCGCTTCGTTCGCGGGTGATAATAATAAACGAAACAATAACATCACTTCGAGTTTGCCAGGTCATACAATACCGATTGTCGATTAGCAAGGCAGCAGTAGACAGACCAATAGGCCAACTTTCATTCCAATTTAGAAATATGCGAGAAAGAAAACAACGTAGACAAGAAAGGGTGAACAGCAAATAAACTTCCAACTTAAATCACCGCTCATGCGGTTCAAAATCTGAGTTATCATAGGTTGCTGTTTAGACTTTCTTGCCTATATAAGTTCTCTCCGAAAACGCCCAGGTCTTACATATACAAAGTTAACAGCTGCAGCCGATTATACAATTTGGCCGGTATTTATGTCATGTTCCATTGGCCATAATATTACGGTTTTTAAAATGATAAACTAGAATTATGTAAAAAGGGCACCTAGGTCCAATAGCGGCTAAGTGTGAACTGCAACAAACGGCTGCCGTGAGTCAACGGATTTCATGATCTATTCAAGTGGTTGGGCCGCTCTGCGCAGGGAGGGCTTACAGTACTTCTACAGAGTTTTACATTTGCACTGAGGTCAACTAGACTGTAACAAAAAGCGCCCTTTTCTTTCCTTATTTCAAGCATAAAATTAACTGATGCCTGCAAAGCAGAAAAATATTCCGTGACTAGAATGACTTCGTCCAGCTGGCCAGCCAGTCCTCCAGTTCGTCCAGCTGCAAAAAAATAAAAATAAATAAATAAAAACAAACATTTGAGCTCCAAATGACGTGATAATGAAACTTGAGGGTTTCAGAATGCAAAAGCAGCTATGAAACGCAGTTGTTATAAAAAAATTTTGTGCTGAGTTGTCGTATCTGCATCAGGGTGTGCCACTTAGCTAGAAGGCTTTTTTATTTCGTTGAGGTATACAGTGGTATGAAGAACCCTTCTAGAAATATAACGCAGCCTGGCATGAATAACGTTAGAAACTTATGTATTGTCTAGATGCTATAACGGAACGTACTAATAGGCCTGTAACTTCTGGAGGAATAATCGTTATTAAAGTAATATATGCTTGTGATAAATGACTTGATTCCTGAGATATAGATTGCTGTATCTGTGCGCAATACGCTGCGATACTCAATTGATTCATAAGCTTAAGCCTTTCAGTCAAAACTCATTCATGCCATTCCGGATGGAATATTTGAGAGGCTGCATAGAATGATGATAGTGATGCTGCAAGAGGAGAAGAGTTCATTCGATTACTAAGCTAGCTTGTAATTTCATTACAATTGCGCACAATTCCGAATTAAAAAAAAATAAATAAATATTTAAATGCAGCCACGCTGAGGCTGCAGTGCGTCAGACGCTTGCTAGTAATTCGAAATTTGGTTAGCGATCTGCAGCAGCCAAATGGCAAACCGACGCGTAGATAGACTCAGATATTTCATGAGAAACTTTAAGTACCGCTGGATCTTGGTTACCGTTGGCAATAAATATTCTTCTAATAAGTATGTCAGAGTAAGTAAATTATGAGAATACTAGTGGCCCATGCCGTCATTATTAATGACGGCACAAAATTAACACTTCACCAAAACCCCCGCCGTCTTTTGGGCTTCCGCATTTTTCCCCTATCTATTACTGAAGAAAAAGATTCCAAGGTATCCAACTTTTTTTTACATTTTGGAATCTGAATTTTCTCCTATGTTATTAGTTCTATTTTTCCCCTCTCTAATACTGAAGAAAAAGATTCCAAGGTACCCCACTTTTTTTTTACATTTTGAAATCTGAATTTTCTCCTATGTTATTCCTATAGAGCGTGACAGGAAAGATATAAATATATAAATAAATAAAAACACGACGTGAATTATTATATAGTAGATAAACGTCCGCGATTTAATTAGCAATGTAGCCAATAAATCTCAGTTTTCTTTGCAAACAGTGTTTGTCTGTACAGCTAACCTAAAGTATACAAACTAATAAGAAGTCCATACATTGTAACCAAAAGGCCCCCTGGCCCCGTGGTAGACAATTTTGCCGTCCAGCACGACGAAGAGCCGCTCAGGGAAGGCAGCGTAGCTGGTGCTGGCAGGGTCGTCGATATCGTCTACCACCACAGGGCAAGAGGGAGGCTCCAGCTCTGCCAGCAGTCGGGCTGCTGCAAAGCGCTCCTGCAGAGTCCTGCAGAAGATTTGCAATTATTATTCCTGCCTCTGGTATTAACACTTCAAAGAGTTATACCGACGGTAGCAACGGACGCTGCGCGCTGCACAGTTGGGCTGAGGGTCCCGAGGACGATCCCCAGCCCAGGCGCGGTGTTTGTCCCGGCCTCGGAGCGCTGAATCAGCAAATCTGCTGGTCCGTATAGCTATCGCGGAGTTACCTACCTTAGGGTGGGGGGTAGCGGGTTTTTGAACCTTCCGTTTGCGTACCATAGTTCATAGTGACCCGTCGTCGGCTGCAGCTGCATTTGGTCGTCTGGGCCCAGTTGGCTGATGCCTGCTGCACGAACCAGTGCGTGTGTGTATCCCAGTGAAGGGTACAGTCAAAATTAACTTTATCTTTTACCTTTAGTTCAAAATCTACTCATATTGAGTCACTGATTGTTTCAACCTCTTTGAATCAAACGAAGGCTTCCAAAACGAAATGCACTAGACAATGTACAACAAATATATGGAATTCTTATTGTTTAGCATCTGGTCTAACACGCTTTATGCTCTAAGTATAGGCAGCAGGTGCTCAAAAACCTATTACTGGATCCCACAGAACAATATTTCGTGGTCGCTTCGCATTTTTATTGAGTTTATACAGTACCTCCTGAAAGGAAACACATAATTAAACAGCAGCGTAGAGATACTAATTTCTCAGGATAGCATGAAGAATTTTAGCCAGCACGCTCAAATTAATAACTGCTGGAAAAAATAATTGCATCGTACAAAAAATGGCTTACTTGTGGGTGGCAATTTCCCTGTCGCCCACAACCATCCACCCGTCGCTGGGGTGCGCCTGCGCCACGTACACCACCACGAACTCTGCCACCTCCTTGTACTTTTTGACCAGCTGTAATAATATCAGCGAACAATTATTAACATATCAATATCATCGTACCATTACATTAAACCACGTCCATGGCTCGGAGGAGGTACGGTAAGCTGGACTAACATCCAAAATGTATTCTGACAGGCACTGAATCTCAATTTAACATTTCAAGAAGCAATTTGTAACTTAATCCGGGTTTTAATGTAAGCGCTGATGTTGAGAGATTCGTGAAACTTTTATAGACTACAATAAAGCTCTTTGGTGAGAAAATAAAAGTAAAAATGTCTAATCCTTCAAGAAGAATTACTTAAGTTTTCCACTTTTTTTAAATAAAAAATCCGTGATACAGCTACCCTTCAGCCTAACATCCGCTTCTGTACAAAGCTAAACCACATAACCTAAAAAAGTATTGCATAAAGTGTTCTGTAGCCCGGAACCTTGCACCCCTTGCCGTGCTTTGTGTGTGTCAACTAAGATGTAAATGGATGGCGTATCGAAAGGGTTTCCAGTTTCGAAACTTACTCTTCTCATCTTAGGCATCACTTTATCCGCTGATTCTCTAATCAAAATAATTGTTTCTTCTATCGTTTCTAATTTAACATACTTGTGCTTACTACTTGATTAGCTCCAGTTATGCTTACAGATAATGCTGCCTGCAGACAAAATTTGGTTATGTTCATAACTTCTCCTAGCTGTATCTGGCCTCTTGGACCTGCATAGACTCACCTCGAGTGTAATGCTGTTGTTGAAAAAGATATATGTACTGGTAGGCATACTCGTGGACCTGTTTTAATGCCTGCAGGTTTCTAATAAACAGTTATTATTTTCTACCCCCGTCAAGGAGGTGATGTCTTTGTTAATTTTATCTGCTTGTCTGTCACAAAGTAACTCAAAATATTATGAACGGATTTATTATTATTATTATTATTATGCAGGAGACTGTGAAACATGTTATGAGAAAAAGATTATTAACATTTGTTTGTTTGTTTGTCTGCCACTTTTTCTTTGTAATATAACTCAAAACGTTGTGGGCGAAATTTTAAAAGAATTGCACACATTTTTTGGAAAGTTACGAAGATCGTTGTGATGATCTGTTTTTATGTTAGTTTGTCTCTATGTTTGTTTTTAAGTTTGTCAGGAACATAGCTGAAAAAGTTATGAACAGATCTTCATTAAACTGCTGCTAATTGTGAGAAATGTTAGAAGACACACAGGACCAAATTTTTGGGATGAACGGTTCGACCGTTAATGAGTTTAATTAATATCTGTCAAAATCCTTGTCAGATTATAATTAAAAAAAAGTTACCGACGGATCTTGAAGAAAATTGCAGAAGTCATACCGCTATCAAGGGGTACATATGACTGAATGATGGTGATAAAGAAATGGAAATCCTACTTTTAGGACCAATTAAAAGATTTCGATAACATTGGGTGAAGTGTGCCCTGTCAGAGTGCTTTTTCTATATATGATGAAAATCAACGCTTGACATCCTACCTATCATAAAAAAAAGGTAACCAGATTCAACGCTTACATCTTTGAATTTGGTCAAAAATCTCAAAAACGGAGGTCAGGAGCAGGAGCCGAAGTTGAGCACCAGGGGACGTCCCTGAGTGGCCAAGCCCAGCAGACGGCAGCGCCCCCCGTCGCTCAGGCGGTACACGGCAGGGTTGGGGGCATCGCCCCCTTTTGTGGTGGTCCGGTATAAATCTGCCAAGGCACTACATAACAAAAATCAAGTAAAAATTGTGTGTTCTCTGGAAGTTTTGGTATAGCTATGAATATTATTTTCAGCTTCCGAAATTTGTTAATCGATACCAAATTTATGTCAACTAATGTAGTAAGCTTAATACGTCTTCGTTTGTTCATAACTGGACTTCACGTCATCCTCTTTAACCTAAATAAGTCAAAAAGGCACATTTACTTCAGCCAATTGCAGCACAATTTAATTGCTTATTTGCTCTAAGACTAGCACTAGTAAGCCCATCAGAACAAAGCCATTTGAAGTAATGAGCTGGCCCTATGTTCAGCCGTGGGAGCTACTTAGTCAAAAAGGTTCTATTAAGTCTTATTGCGTTTTTACACGAAGAAAATAAATCCCCATCGGGAATTGTGAGATGATTATACAGTACTTATATTATTCGTTACCAATGATTAAATACTATTAGTCATCGGGAACTGTGATTGGCATAATTTCGACTCACATGCCGTTGAAACTTGGCTAAGTTACTCAGCTACCTACGTAAACCTTCTTCAAATGATATACTTGTAAAGAGATTTAATAATACTTAGGTAGATTTGCCGCTTTCTAAATAATCTATTCTGGCACTGTAAGTAATGAGGGATGGAAGGAGTTTTGTACTTTTCCACGGATAAACTTAGTGGGCGATAGCAACATACAGTATATAATATGATACTTGATGGATAAAAGTGTTAATGATTCAGTACGACCTGCGTACTAAAATAACTTTACTTAGAGCTGCCTTGAACTTTTTCCAATTTTGATGTTACTTGCCAGCAATGAGTAAGAAAAAATAGACTTCACCCACCAGTGAATAAGCTGTTTCTGACGTGCAAGAAAAAACTGGTAAGCGAAAACAGCTTTCAATCGCTTTGGAGCGACAGGCAGCAGAGCCAGCAGAGTCAGCGTCACGTTGAAGAATATTTGGTATGTAAGACTGACGAACAGTCTTAAGGAGCTGACTATTGAGTGAAAACTCATTGTGAAAAAGAGTTTCAGTTCTTCATTACAACAGCGCCTGTATCACCTGCAAATGAATAGAAGGAAAACACAAATTATAATTTCATTTTAAATGACTGCTTATTTTTTTTTCATAAATGCTACAGCAGATAATGAAGGGAATTGGGTTAAGACAAGGGAACTTTGAAACCTTAAACACCTCCGCAAATTATTTGCCAACAGATTTTAAAATTTGTCAAGTATAGAAGAATACAAGGCACTCAAGGATTTTTTCTTTTTTGTTGCTGATGTTGTCTCCATACCTTTTCGTTCATTTAAGAATACGTTTCCAGCAGTTAACGATGCCACCATACTATATTCACAGCTGCATCTAACAATGTAACATGTTCTAATTTCAAAAACAACGCCTTATTGTCCAAAATTTTATGTTAGGACGTTGCTATTTTAGAAACACAGTTGTGATTACTTCCAATTGTATTGAAATACAACCAGTTTAAAAAAACTGCATTTACTTATATTAACAGCTTTCTCCGCTGTTGAAAAATCAACAGTATTTATGGACATGCTGTACATTATTCTCAGACCACATATACTAGTTACTGTAATTTGTAATCAGTGCCAGTTTACTCGTGGAGAGAGCTCACTAGTTCATGTGATTTAATGCTGCACCCATTTTCTTTGTTTGGCTGCACACTCACAATGATAACTTGTACTGAAGATACATACAGGGTAATAATACAAAGTACCTATATAGTGTCAATTTATTTATTTATTTATTGCGTGTCAAAACATTCATTTTTTCAGTTCTGGTTAAATTAAAATTTAGTATCTGGCTTATTAAATATTTCCTTTACAAAAATTTAACAAAAAAATTAATGGTGAGCAATTGATGAAAGAAAACCGGGCATTGCAAGCCTAAAAATCTATATTTAGGTAAATCTTTGCCAACACTTTGTTTCTACACCCTGTACGAACGGAGTACACAGAGAACGCTCTAATTGATGCAATGAATGATTCAACACAACAAAAAAAAAACAATAATATTTCAGTGCTAATAGTTACAATTATGAGTGGAGTTTGCAACCCCTTGTGGTGTGAAAAAAAGGATGGCTTACAAAACAGTGAACTCTAAACATAGCAATCGTATATTTTATTGTCCCCTTCCAAACACAATCGTGTGCTTACCAAAAATTGGTACAAATATATCAACCGTGAAATCAGTTCTCCCAGTCATTTATTCATAAGTTTCGGATTGTACTACAAATATTATGGGAAATAAAGCTCAGAAAATTGTCAACTTTTCTACAAAATAGGCGGACACGGGCAACACTGCAGAGAATAGCTGTGCTTCAGCGTGCTCATTTTATCATTATGTGAACACTTCTTCGTATTCATGTGTGTGCATTACTAGATTTCATCAACTCGGCGTACTGTTGCCCTTCATGAGTTTGTCCTGGAGTCGCCATGATATCGTACAAGCCAGTATTCCCGTCCGTTTGTTCCTTGCTCCATCACGTGTAGATATTTGGAATAATCTTGGTGGTTCTGCCTTCATTGTCGCGGGCATTGGCGGCTTCGGGCAATCTGTAAGCGGTAATACTATGATGTTTAATTCTTTTTTTCTCTCTCTCTCTTTCTGGACTGGTTACGTGGTGGGTTGATAATCTTATGGAATTTCCTCCGTTTTCACGTCGTCAATCTGGTGGGTTTTAATAATAATAACTAGTAAGTGTCGTAAATACGTTTTCCACTCGTTTTTTATTATGAAACTACCTAATATAGTATATAAATAATAAAAATTAAATATACTTAGAATACCCGACTGCCGGCCAAATGCATTGTACACAGGCAACCCAAATACTGCTCTACAAGTCTGTACTGAAATCCTACTGTCACCATTTCTTTATCATATCTTTATCATATCTTTATCATAGTGGAACCCGACCAATATTCATGACTTACGAGCATGACTTGCGTTGTTACGAAGTGGAGCATGGTTCGTTTCACTTTTTTTACGTGACCTCCCATTACCTCGTATAATAATAGTCAGATGAGGTGCTAAACTTCCTTGTTGGTTAGCTGCCTTATTCGTAGGACGCCGCAGAACCATACATCAGTTTGCTCGAAAATTGTTTAAAAGTACACACCCCAAATATACATACCACAGAAGTACATAATACCCCCAAAAGTACATACCCCAAAAGTACACACCCCAAAAGTACATACCACAGAAGTACATACCCCTAAAAGTACATACCCCAAAAGTACACACCCCAAAAGTACATACCACAGAAGTACATACCCCCAAAAGTACATACCCCAAAAGTACATACCACAGAAGTACATACCCCCAAAAGTACATACCCCAAAAGTACACACCCCAAAAGTACATACCACAGAAGTACATACCCCAAAAGTACATATCCCAAAAGTACACACCCCAAAAGTACATACCCCAAAAGTACATATCCCATTATTCTTGGCTCTCAACTCCAATTGAGCGGCTGATATACATAGTGCAGTAACACCTTAGAATTTATCTAAGGATTTACTGCAGTGGTCACATCAGCCCTCCAATTGCCATATACGTCCCATGACTGAAAGATGAACATTCATTAACTTTTATTTCCCAATTAAACTAACGACTTCAACCGAAAAGCAAACTATTCGTGGTGATGTAAGAAATACTTTTGTTAGCGGGAAACAAATTCACAAGAAGAAGTTGTTGCTATCATTGAATTTTAGTACGCCAGAAATGCCCCAAAATTTATCAATGTTGAGTTCACTGCTTCCTGTCTAATGGCCTCATGCATTAGCTTCAGGCAAATAAATGCATTCCTCGCATCGCCATCAACAGTTTGCTTTTTGTTTGAGATCGCTGTATTGACTGACAACAATTTTAGCAAAATTTAATCAATTAACTGTAAACCAGTTTGAGAGGCATGGGTGATCAAGGAGAGATTTCACCGTCAGTGACTCGCGTGAAAATTTATCTGTGAAAATTAATAGCGGTAAAGTTATCGCTTGGTAAATTTTGCGAATTAATTCAACGAAACGGTGAATTAACCGAATGTTGCACTCATCGAAGGGTAAATTCATGGAATAGTAAATTCATCGAACTGTGAATTCATATAAATTCATTGAATGGGAAAGTCACTGAACAGTAGTTAAACGAATATTAACTGCAACTGTGCATTTACCATAGAACGAAGTTACTATTCAATGAATTTACCATTCAATTAATTTAGTAGTTGATGTATTAATCATTCAATGATTTTACAATTTGATGTATTAACTATTGAATAAATTTACCCGGGATGAGTTTAGCGGCTCTCTAGGTATATATTTAGTATAGTCTATACTTCATAGTTGCGTATTGTTATTTTGTAACATATTCATTTATTATATCACGAGATATATCACACGTGTATCTTTCCGGGCCCAGTGCCTCTCTGACGCTTGCGGTGAGAGGTCACACAGTACTACAAGTGTAGCTCTTCTACCGCTGCAAGCCACTGTAATCAAGGTTCCTGAGTGTGATCAAGGCATTTAATATCATTCGATATATGATATTTTGAACAACGGTATAGAAGTAGGAAGTTTATTTCAAGTTGTTATATGTGTCCCCACTGAAAATAAACGCAGAGATTAAATGAAGTTTATTATTTAATAATAGTACCTATGTCCTTATGCCCGTCTCTTTTTTCATCATGGCGCTTTAAAAAAAATATCACGCATTTTTTATTTTCAACTCAAAACATTACCTCTATGGAGAACGTCTTACTGATGAGGTATTATTTCTACGTATATCCATGGCCGGATGCTCAAACACCTTGTTAAAGTTACTAGCATCGTAACTGTACAGCTGCAGGCACAAATGCTGCCATGTAGCTGCTGAAGTTTACATTTTTACTCCTCGATTCAACATCCGAGTCTTGTCTATCATTTAGGTATGCATCTGGTGGACGTTCAAACCACTTTGATCATAATTTTGTGAAACTCAGACGAAGAAAGCGACAAAATCTGAGCCGTGATATCGGTACTTCTTGAAGGAACTGTACAGTTTACGTAACCGTAACTTTACAAGGCATTTGTGCATCCGGTCCCTGCTTAATTTACATAACTGGGAGAAACTTGAAAACGATCCAACTATCCAGACTACTGGAAATTGTATTAGGGTCCCAGTAGAACACACTAGAAACTCTTCTTGCGTTAGTTTCCGTTTTAACGATCCTAATAACACGTTTCCCAATCGTCAAAAAACATGTAATATTATGAAATTTCCGATAAATGGAAAAAAAATTAGAAGTGCCTGGTGTAATGATAATAAGTTATCTTCAATCTAAAGAAACTAAGAACTTATTGAGTAATTGAGGCAATAAAACTCACTGACGATATATTGTAACTTTTACTAAGATTACGGCGATTGTACAATAGTCTCCCCAAATCACAAGTATTTTGTATAATTTTATATTGGTGCAAGGATGTATAAATGAAAAATAGACGGTGCATTGTTATTTTTATTTAGTGACAGAAAATAAAACACAACAACACTCGTTCGTTCGAAGTAGAAGATAAAAGAAGGAAACAGACAGTATACGATACAAAGACGGCCTGGTAATGAAAGCAAAATAAGAGAGTGAGAACTGTAATGCTGAACGTCGTCCAACAGAGACCACCACTCATGCGATTTGATGTCTCCGTTTTCATGGGCTTGCAATGCACACTCTCTCATCCAAACTCGCCTTCAGGTCGAACTATAAATAAATCCGTTTTTTATGAGTACCGGTAATAACTCTAAAGAAATAGCAAGAAACAATCATATCATAGATATCTGCAGAACTATCCGTGTAGTATTACAGCATTAAATATGGTTGTAAAAAGTATACTGATTCTCAGTTGGACTATCCATTCGCTGAAGTGCAACATATTCCATCAACCAAAGTAATAAAAATCTAAAATGTCGGATTTATCCCAATGATCGCTTGCGAAACAACGGTCAAAAACTCAAGCATAAAGCTCGAAGAACAACCTTAAATCAGCAGTTCTTTCCCTATTTCATAGTCAGCATTTGGAATAGACTCCCTTCCGACGTTGTTGGTGCGGAGTCGGTCAACTCATTTAAAAATCGTCTTGACATACATTGGGATAGACATCCTCCACAGCTAAGAACTCCTTCTCCACGAATCGCAAGCACTTAACGGCCAAAGCTTCCCAGGCCATATTAAGCTGACTTCGTCTCACTTCCGCTCCATCTATATATTGAGGCTCCGCATACCAGCGGCCATCGATCATGCTTGCGGGCATTCGTGACCATCGCTTTGGCGTAAATTCTTCTCCCCCTTCTTTTTTATTTCTCCTTTCTCTTTTCTCTTTCGTCTTCTATTTTTTCTCCTCTCGTTTCTTCAATCCTCTACATCCTACTAACATAATGGCAATAGCTCATAGAGGGCCGGGGTGTATGTCCCGGTGTCTCTTTGGGAATGGGCATTTTGGTTCGTCTACTGCCGCCTATCTAATCTAATCTAATCTAATATAAGTTCTAAGTTTGTTCCACGAGAAGTAATTAAGTAGCGGAAAACTTTTCTATGTAGAAAACTAACTCGTGCTAGTAAAATTTTATCACGGCTTAGGAACTCTTCCATCTGGACAGCCAATCCTCCGCTTCGCTTACCTGCCCAAGAATGTGTAATTGGATTAAGTAACTTGAGCACTCTGAGAGCGCATACCTCCCCCAAGCAATGCATAGTAACGAAAAACTGAAGTTAGTTCTGAAACCATAATTTTTTTTCGTATCAACACTAAAATCTAATTATTTGTGCTTTTTAAAAGTATAAAAAGTTTCTGTAGTTTTCTCGAAAATCCGTTCATCACTTTTTGAGATATGCTGCTAAAAAACATTCTCACAAACATTCATCAAACACACAACCAACCTATCATCACCATAATTTAATCAATATCTTTTAACATTACTAACAATCCCTATGAATCTCATAGAGATCCATTCATAACTATTTTAGTTATTGTACTAACAAGTATAAAATCAAACTCACCGACAAACGAAAGAACAGATAATCATAAAAGTTTGATCATTTACTCTGCGTAATAAACCCAACAAATCTGTAAGTTTCATAATAATCCGTCCATAACATTTTAAGTCATGGCAACAAGAAAAATGAGGCAGACAAACAAACGAATGGAAGGATCTTCACCAAAAGTTAATCATCTTTTTCTCCTACCACACCTAACAAGTCCTGTAAATTTCATTGAAATCCGTCCATAACTTTCTGAGTTATCTTAGTGACAAACACAACGAAGCATAACCTCCTCGGCGGAGGTAATGGAGGGTGACCTGATCAAGAGCCCCACTCCCAGAGCAAAGACGAAGCCCGAGCTACGGTCCCCTCTGAACCGCCACCATTGTGTTGATATGCAGCACAACTCACCAACGTCATACAAACAAAGTAATAATGAGATGAGTATGCCAAAAGGAAAAATTTTACCGGACTGGTTATTGCACCGGCGAGTTCAGTTAGACAGATTGTAGTAGATAATTTTAAATATCAAATCAGGTTTGACGTCGATTGATTAGCTGCGGAGGAGAGAATCAAACATTTAGAGAGTGCTACCCCCACTGCTTGTTCAGTCTGTTTTGGATGGGTTGAGAGGCTTTGCAAAGATCATCTTTCAACGAAAGCTTCTTCCAAATATTTACGAAAGAGTACTATCCATTAAAATTGGACCACTTTCGTAGTCTGTGCTTTAGTCGGTTACTATTGCTTTTAGGATGAATAACTTTTTACACTATCCTCAGCCTTGGCTTCCAATACAACCAAGTGACAGGTCATGGAATGAAAAAATTGTGGATTTGAAAGAAGAATGAGCGGGAGCTACAGCGCGCGTTGCGCCTTGTGAAACAAATGTTGCAGTTAATACAGTTACCCCAAGTGCACAAAATCCCTTTTTATCCCCCGTGAGCGAAATAAGGGAGGTGAAAATGTTTTCGTTGAAGATTTAAGTAAATATATATTTGTATATATATATGTCTGACCACCCAAAAAGTGGTCGAAGGAGTTGAATAATGTTCATAATTTTTGTAGGAAGTTAGGTAGGTTGACGTAGATGTGACCCATGCCAAAAATTTAGGTCCAGCTGGCCATCAAAACTGACGGTATTGAATTTGCCTCTGCCGCGGCAGATTGTCTTACACCACGAGGCGTTCTACTACGTGAATATAAATTTACAATTGGAAAAATCTTGAAATTCATCTCCTCATAACAAACCGTAGAGTCCCATGCCTTATAATCAAAAAACTTCGGATCTTCATTGTAAATCATATGAAGATTCTTTCATATGTAATCCAAAAATATGTATCCTTTTAGCCTAATGTAATCAGTCTCCATCTACAGTAGAAGCATACGTCGATAAATTTATCAGAAATAGATACCTTGTGACCAAAGGGTCCCTGGCCACCATGGTAGACAATCTTGCCGTCCAGCACGACGAAGAGCCGCTCAGGTAGGGCTGCGTAGCTGGTGCTGGCAGGGTCGTCGACGTCGTCTACCAGCACAGGGCATGGGGGAGGTTCCAGCTCTGCCAGCAGTCGGGCTGCTGCAAAGCGCTCCTGCAAAGTCCTGTAAAACATTTATAATAAATAATATTAGCTGCTCCGTTGACTGACTCTCCTAGAATATTTCATAAAAATTCATGTCACGTTCATCATCAACTAGATTTCAATGAGTGTTTCACCCTCTTTGCACCGAATGAACTAGTCAAATAGAACGCCTCGTGGCAGAAGACCATCACTCGCAGTGATGACAAATTCAACTCCGTCATTTTTAATGGCAAGCTAACTCTATTTTTCAACATTTTTCACATTTTAATCAACCCACTTAACTCTTTGCAAAAAATTATGAACATTGCTCAAGTCCATCTCCCTCTTTTTGGGTGGACAGACACATACATATACAACCCTAAGTTTTCAACGAAAACATTATCACCTCTCTCACTTCGTTTGCGGGTGTTATTAATATTAAAAGTACAGCTGACTGGTGACGTAAGAACAGAGGAAACTCCGTAAGGTTATCAGCCCCCACACAACCAGCCCAGCAACAAAAGCAAGATCGAGCGAATTAAAGTTACAGAATCACTCTGTTTACAAACTGATTGCAACTGTAAATGCCAGCACCAACAAAGGCAGAGCCATCAAGATTTTTCCAAACATCTTCACATGATGGAACAAACGAACCAGACTACAGACTTGTACGACATCGCACCGGTTCCAGGACAAACTCTTGAAAAGCACCAGTACGCCGAGTATGCCGCGCCCGAGTAAACAGATCCGGAAGAAAAACTCCCGGTGGATGACTGCAGCAATTATCTATATATGTACTAGAGTGTCCGCGCTGTCATACATTACAGCCAAAATTCTCTGATGACCAGTCTTCATTCAATGCCAAGCTTTGTTTCGGTGATACGATGAAAAGTAATATATATATATATATATACATATATTGGCCCGCAGTCGATCTTGCTCCTGAGCTCTGTATCCAGGATGCTCAATGGCGCCACATAATTCGGAAGTTTTTCCTCATATTAAAAGTTGTTATGCTGAAAGAAGAACCCAATTGGAGAAAATTATTTTGCGTCCAAGAAATCCTCGTGTTCCTAACCCACCGCTTGGCCGCTGAAAAATATCTTACTATTTGCTTCGAGTTTCCAGAGAGCCTTTGTGCCATTAGGTTGTTGAGTGTCGAGTGCTATGCTAGAGATAATAAAATTTGTGAACTAAAGCTTTGTTTCGATAGTAATAAACTAATTAGGTGTTGTGCATTGTGCCCGAATGGCAATAAACTCGACTCTAAGTTACCGTGGTCAGCGACCACAGCTTAGTTCACTTACCACAGAGAGCGAAACTCCAGCCATGGGAGGAAGTAAAAAGGGTAATAATAAACGCGGTTCAGCTCAGGGATTTTAAGCCCAAGAGGTGATGTCAATAAAAATTTTGAAACACAAGCAACGCTTGGTTTAAGTGAGTGTACTTTGTGTCTGACACCAATGCAATGTAAAATGATTCAGTGCGTGCTCTGTGAAGGGCATAGCTTTCACGTGTCTTGTCTTGCTTTAAATCAGAGCAGTAAATATCACACGCCAGTGTGTCCTTCTGGGCTTAGGTGCTCAGGTAATGAAAGGTCCACTGTGAAGGAACATTGGCTTTGTACCTGCTGTAGAGGTTATACTACATACATATAATGCAGTGAAAATTGTTTGTACAAAATGTGACTTTCTTTTCTGTGCTGCTTGTGCAAAGTTACGTCAAGGCCTGATCGACATATGCAAAAAATTTCCCAAGAGCGTAATGTGGAATTGTGAAAGATGCTTATAAGTTCCAACGCAAATTAAAAAAAAAAACTAGCGTTTGATACAAAGGAATCAGTGGGCGAAAGCCCGAAAACTGCAGGAGAAAAACCGTTTCAAGAGTATGCGGGAAACGGTGATCATGATGTGGAAGCAGGCAGTCATGAAATAGCACAGAAAACTGTGAAGAAAAGAAGTAGCTGTCGAGAGGACTGGACATCCCAACACGAAAAGAAACTACGAATCTGCAAGTACTATGCCAAAAACGAATGTAAATATGGAATTTCATGCACAGGGTGTAAATTTTTCCACCCAAAGAGGTGCCCTAGGTTCATGAAATACGGCAGACACGGTTGCAGCACTACGCAGGAGTGCGATCTGTTTCATTCCTGGCTGTGCCAAGAATCATTCAGAAATGGTGCGTGACATGTCCTGAAATACATCTGAAAGGAACCATTCGAACGGCTCCCACTGACCACCATAGGCACACTCACGCGGTACGAGGGCAAAGTTCGAGGATACCGTGGCAAAACTCAGAGCGCATAAAAACCAACAAGTAAGGAGGGTTAAATTGGATGAGAAGCGTTAGGTTAGATAGAGCAGTGTTTCATGAGAAGTGTTTAGTTTGAAGAGGTGCGTATGATTGATGAGAAGCGTTACATTAAATGAAGTGTATTGGGTTAGATGTGGAAGGGTGAGAAGCTGTACGACATATTTTAAGACATATCCACCATTGGATGCATGACTAGTCTTTGCAGGCGATAGCTACATGTTAGGATAGACGGACATTGTTCAGTTAGAGTTCGTCAGGGTTAAGTGACCGGCGTTACCTTAGACGGTGAGGGTAAAGGTAAAGTTAACTTTGACTGTACCCTCCATTGGGAAATCCACTCGCACTGGTTCGTACGGCAGACATAGACCAACTGGCCCCAAAGGAGTAAGTGCAGCTGCAGCCGATGACTGGTCGCTAAGAACTATGGGGCCGAAACGGAAGGTTCAACCCCCAGCCACTCCCTCTACCCTGGGGCAGGTACCCCCACGATAGCCATAGGCACAAGCCAATGCGCTGATTCAGCGCGCCGAGTGCGTTGAGGAAGACTACGCCTGGTGCGGGAATCGATCCCGGGTACCTTTAGACAACTTTGCCAGAGCGCAATGTCCGCAACTACAGTGGGGGTTAAAAGAGCTAAATTAGGTTAAAATTATTGTAAATTTTTATAGCGTAGCGTAGGTGTGTACATTTTAAAAAGTAAATCCATTCGATAGTATTTGACTGTGACAATTTTTTTATTTTTCTTGAAGATCCCTTCATAACTCTTTGAGTTATTCTGATGAAAAACATTATGACACAAAATAAGTCAAACACACAAACGAACCAACCAATCCTCGCCAAAATTAAATCATTTATATCTTTTAGTATTACTGACAAGGCTTGTAAATTTCATTAAGATCCATGACTTTTTAGTTACTGTGCTAGCAATCATAAAAAATTAAATATCGCTACAAACAAACGAACAGATCATCGCAAAAAATTTGTTATTTACTTGTAGTAATATACCTAACAACTCAGGTAAATTTCATGGAAATCCGTCTGTAACCTTTTAAGTTATAGCACTAAGAAAAATAGGCAGACAAACAAACAGTTGAGCGATTTTCACCAAAAGTTGTTAATCATCTGTTACTGTTAGCATGTCAAACAATCCCTTTAGATTTCACAAAGATCCGTTCATAACATTTTTAGTGATCTTGATGACAGACAAAGAGACAGACAAACAACAACAAAAACTTAACTTTCTGGCCAAGGTAACAAACAAACATACCGACAGCCACGATAGCTATGGAAGCAACCAGCTCTCAACGCGCCCCAGACCCTGCCATCACCAGTACGGGCTTTGGCTGAAAAGAAAAAGAAGGGAAGGGCTAGAAAAGAAAAAAAACAGAAGGTGGTACTCCCTAATGGGAAAGAGAGGAGCAGACTTGGGAAGGCCGAGTACCCAGCAATGGCACCAATCTGTTCATCTCTTCTCAGGGATGCCGGTGATCCAAAAGGTGCCATCCGCCTTTAGAGTGGCATTTCGTCCAACTCAGGGGCTACCCAGAGCCTGAACCCAAAGCTGGCTTATACGATGGCCAGACAATGGGTGCGGCCTGATAACGCGTAGAAATACCCTTTTTGGCAAGTATCTGATCCAACTGACACTTGGTAGCGACTATTCAAATAATCTTTTACTGGACCCCACTGAACTACATTTTGCGGTTGCTTCATCTTTTTTTAGATCCTAGTCAATACCTCCTAAAACAAAAGACTTTTACGCTAGACCGTGGCTTCAAAATGCTGAAAATACCCATTTTGCAGCACAGCATTATCCACATTAACTAGCATGCTTTAACTAATCACGGCTAGAAAAACATTGTTGCACTGCATAAAAAAAACTCACTTGTGAGTGGCAATTTCCCTGTCGCCAGCAATCATCCACCCGTCGCTGGGGTGCGCTTCCGCCACGTACACCACCACGAACTCCGCCACCTCCTTGTTATCTTTGGCCAGCTGTACAAATAACATCAGTGTGACATTATATTGCAACAAAATCATCCTACAACTATGTATATTAAACCAATAGCATCGTACCATCATGTTAAACTACGGGCGTGGCTAGGAGGTGATTACACTAAGGCTCAAGCCCAAGCCGATTTCAGAATCACCCGAAATCTATTCTATATTTCATGGACAAAGCTCCCATAAACACAAAAACCATTCATAAACGTTATTTCGGGTTTGCCAGCTCTAAGGTGGTGGAATCTAGGAGCATTAACAGACTATATTGAAGCTCTTTGGTCAGAATATGAAACTAAAAATGCTAAATCATCCTAATGGAAACGCCCATTAATTATTGACGGGTGCTACGAAATCCGTTAATCCGTCAGCTTCAATTCAACTTATATCAATTTGGGCCCACACCAAGTGTATCGCTGTTGCTTTGAAATATTATGTGCTGGTGGTACACACACTTGTTTACCTAGTATTGTAATGCCATAGATATAATATATATGCATATATTATATTCTTTATATAAAGAAGCTGTTAATTATTTATATATGTGACTATATTCAACGATTGACTTTCTGTCCATCCTAACAAAATCTTTATTTCATTCAGAGCTTACTTTGTTGAATCTGGCCAAAGATCCCATAAATGGAGGTCAGGTGCAGGAGCCGAAGTTGAGCACCAGGGGGCGTCCCTGTCGGGCGAAATCCAGCAGACGGCAGCGCCCCCCGTCGCTCAGGCGGTACACGGCAGGGTTCGGGGCGTCACCCCCTTCTCTTGTTGTCCGGTGGAATTCAGCTAGGGCGCTGCAACAGAAAACAATTTATAATAAAAAATTCTGGCTCATTTAATATTCCAACAGTCATGAATATTTTCTTAGCTTCCGAAATTGGTTTCTTCGGGTCACAATTCTTGTTAACTAATGTGGGAAGCTGACCCGCACGTTCGTTTATTAATTTTATTACAGAGCTTCACGTCTCCCGATTCTGTTGGCTATGATCTCGTGAAATTTATCGAGGACATTATAACCTAAAATAGCGCATCTACTTCAGCTAATTACTGCTCAATGTGAACGTTATGTTACCATCAGAACAACACTATTAATTTAACCATTAAAAACATAACAGCTGAATTAATGAGCTGGCCCTTCCGTCAAGGGTGCTATTTTGCCACTAGGGTTATTAGTACAGGAAAGAATCAACCATGCCAAGCGGTCATTTTAAAATGATTATCTTATATTATTCGCCAATAATGAATGAATACTAATAGGCATCGGAATAGTGCAATTAGCCTAATTTGAACTGCACATGCAGTTGAAACTCAACGTAAGTTACAGGGCTGCAATGTAAACCTTCCTCAAATCTTATACAAAAACCGAACGGCTAGTAATATGTAGATATATATATATATATATATATATATATATATATACTGTTTTCTGCATAAATAATTTTGGCGATTCAAGTAGTGCGTGATTTGTAGATATTTGCCCTTTTTATGCCGATGAAATTACTCGTATAGTATATGATACTGTATGGATCAAGGTGGTAATCATTCACTACGACCTGCTTACTGAAAGAACTTCTCCAATTTCGACATTACTTGCCAGCAATAAATAACAGAAATTAGGCTTCACCTACCCGCTATTGAGCTGCTTCTGACGTGAAGCAAAGAACTGGTAAGCGAAAACAGCTTTCAGTTGTTTTGAAGCTCCAGGCAGCAGGGCCAGCAGAGTAAACGTAACATTCATTAATATTTGATATATAAGACTGGCGGACAGCCTTAAGTAGCTGCCTATTGAGTGAGACGACATTGTTGAAACAGAGATTCAGCTTTTCATTGCAAAATCGGCCTCATCACCTGCAAATAATTAATATGCACTCCTGCGAGGAAAACAAACATTACTCTATAATCAGAATTAAAATAGCTGTTTATATAATTTCTTCATAACGGCAGATATATAATGAATGGAATATGGTTAAAACAAGAGAACTTTGAAACCTTAAGCACTTTCGCATATTAATTGAAAACAGGTTTCCAATTTAGTCAAGTATGGAAGAACCCTATTCACACGAGTATACCTTCCGTTGCCTGTAGTATCGACATATACTTTTTCATATTCACTTGTGACGGTTGCTAATAGTTGCCGGAAGACTTCATACTATGTATTCACAGCTGTATCAAGTAGTGTAACATGTTATAAATTTGGTAACATTGCTCTATTACTAAATAATTAAAGATACGGTTTGGTTACTCCCCATTGCATTGAAAAAGTAACTGTTTGAAGCAATGCATAAATTTACTAAAATACTATATGTTTGAAGAAATGTAGATATCTACAAAAATAATATCAGTTTAAAGAAATGTTTTTATTTACTGCTTTCTCAAGTTTTTAATAATTGTTTGCATACGTTTATACTTAGAAATCTTAAGCTGGTTCATCTGTAATCAGTGCTAGTTTGCCCATAGAGAGCTCACAAGCTGATGTGATTTACCTAATGCTTCACTCTGATTCATTGGTTGATTGGATTAAAAATAAAAGTTGTACTAAGCATATAGAGTGATAATACAAAGTGCATTTAATCTTTTATATTCTAAAATATGCTTCAAAGCTTTAAGTTTTAAGTTTAGCTAATTACATATTTTACTTTTTAAAACTTATTAAGATAATTCATGAATCGTGATGAAAAAGTTCAAAGTATTAGCTGATGAAAAGCGCAAAAACCTTAAATCAAGAAAGATTTTTGAACTTTTCAAGTCTTATGTTTGCTGATGACGTTTTGGTGAGGAATATCCCTGCGAAAAATGAAAGCTGCTGATCCAGTCATGCGAGCGTTCCTGCTTTTATATATAGTAATACTAAATTGTAACAATTTTGTAATTCAGTAAATCACGGCACGTGATCTGTCTTCATGTGGTAAAATTCATGGGCAGCTAATTATGTTAAAAAGTGAACCAAAAACGCAATTTTTTCTTCTTATTCTGCTGAAAATCTTTTCAACAACTTTACCTCAGTGTGGAGTTTTTAAAGTAAATCACTGCAAACGGTGTTTCATCACCCTGTACGAAGGTAGTACACGGAGAACTCTATTGCTGCAATGTATGAACACAACAAGAAACATTATTATTTTAAAGCTAAAACTTGCAGCTATGAGTGGATATCGTAACTCCTTATGGTCTAAATTAGATTACAGCAGATGTAGCGGTAGCACTAGTCACAGAAGCACTTTAAAATATAGTTCGCAGTATAGATTAATGTGAAAATTTTATTCTGGAAAGTCAAAGGATGGTTCACACAACAGTGAACTCTAAATAAATCAGTCGATTATATTAATGTGCCCTTTTTAGGTTAAGGTAAGTAAGAATGTTTGCTAGGGCAGAAAGATCATTATCAGCGCACAGCCTGCTGGCTGAACTAACAAGTCCATCCAACAGACGCAAATGAGTGTCAGCAGCTGAAGCCCAGACCGGTGAGCAATACTCCAACACAGGCAGCAAAAACGCATAAAAACATCTGCGGGCAACCTGACTATCACCAAACACAGAATTACCTAACGCAGGAGCCCAATCTTAGTGGAAGCAAGAGACACCAACCTCCTAATATGCGGCTCAAAAGTAAGCGTCTCATCAAAGACAACACCAAGAATCTCCAAGAGCTAGACTCCTGAAGTAATGTCATCAATCTCCAGTTAGGGATGCTGCGGTACAAGTGTCCGCTAGGTCGTGAGTGACGGCGAACTCACAAAAGTGAGTTCTGTGTCTCAAATTTATAAAGCACGCACATCTCCAACCCTACACGGCTCGGCTGAACGAATGCGCTCAGCCCCGCGGCCCTGGGCAACAGACGAAAAACGAAAAGAGAAAAAGACAGAAGAAAGAAGAGCCCGTGCGGACGGCCTCTTCCGTCTCCATCTGCTCGGGCGAAAGTAGGAATCCCGCGGGAAAAGGTCGGCCACCTCGATCGATGGCTAACCTCGCGGAACAGAAGGGGAAATACAGAGAACCTACCTAACTTAACAAACTGTCCATCTCAGCAGGAACTGCAGCCAGCTGCAACCTCCCCCGCGGAGAAGGCACTTGGGACCCTTGGGTTCGTGAGGCCCAAATACCTATATTGTGGCAGGGAAACGGCCCGCCAGAATATACCCCTGAGGGTTGTGTCCTCCTAAACACCATCGTGACCCTACCAGAAAAGTTACCACAGTATTAACCACCAAGTTGGTTTGCCCATTAAACTTCATTAGCATGTTTGGGATTGCTCGTCGAATATTAAGGACATCAGAGCTCAAAAATTGTAGACTTTCTGTTGGTTAGGCGGACCGCATTGGAGAGACAAACTGTATTTCAGTATGTTCATTTACTATAACGTAAACACTCATTTATATACATGTGTGTGTGTGGTGTGTACGTGTATGTGTTGTGTGTGTGAATGTGCTTTGTGTGTGTGTGTGTTGTGTGTGTGTATGTATGTGTTGTGTGTGTGTGTGTGTAGGTGTGTGTGTGTGTTACTTGGCTGCAGCGAGTAGAGAGTGCAGTGTGTACGTATTTCACTCGTTTTTGTTATCATGAAACTAACGAATTCAGCATAAGAATAATAATAATTGAATGAGAATATACGAACCTTACTTGACTTACCCTAGCGCAGCACAAATTCACTCTACCCAGACTACCCACACACTGCTTCGCAAGGCCCTGAGACCCTACTCTTACCATATCTTTATCTCTGATAAGCCTCTTGATGCTCAGCACAATAACTGCTTAGTGGAATCCGACATTAATATTCATGACTGATCCGAGGATACAAAACACCTGAAAATGATGCAAAACGAGCAATGAGCGTTGTAATAATTTGGAGCATGATGCGTTTCACTTTTTTACTTGACCTCCCATTATCATTTATGACAATAGTTAGGTACAAAACTTCATTGTTTATTGTTCAGCTGCCTCATCTGCAGTAAGTCACAGAGCCACAAATCAGTTTTCTCATGAATTATATAGAATTAAAGCATGGTGAACCATAATTAAATTGCTTAGTTCACAGACTCCGCTCTACTTACCTGCCAACTCCAATGGGACGGCTAATATGTCTAATGCAGTAACACCTTATGGTTTAACCTAAGCATTTACTGCACGTGTCATATTAGCCCACCAATTGCAATACAACTCCTTCATCTGTTCAGCAAGTTAATCGATCGGGAAAATCATTGACCGGTAACTTAGTTGAATGGTAAATGCAACTAAGTATTTACCTACAAAGAATTGCCAATGCGGTGAGGGTGCATATGAACCTATATATGGCCCCACTGTTGGCTCACGCACGAACCCCCCTTCTGGTTCATGATGTTTGGATGTTCTGTGTCAATACTACATTGTTTTTAACCCATAGATGATCAAAATTATAGAATATATTAAGGCTATAGGAGGAAACATATATATTTGAATTGCTTATAATAAATTTTTACATCAATTTATTCAAATTAAACAATTTTATCTATGGTATAGTTACCCCTAAATACTTTTATCACAAAAAAACTTAGATTTTTTTTTTAGGTGAGAGCAGCATATGCTAACTAACATCCAATGCAAATAGTGATTTAGTGAGAGTTCAAATAAATTCAAAATACCCAAAAGTGAAAACTCGCTGCGTATGAATTATGAGCTGAGCTGGGACGTCACGTGACTGTGACACGAGTAATTATATGTTTGGCGTATGTTGTAATTCCTCTGCCGTTCTGTATGAACTGAAAAACAATAGCCTGGAAGCCATCGGCATTTACAATATTAATTCAGTACGTAATATAGTAAGTTGATGCCATTTTAATGGCGGGGGGGGGGGTGTTTCAGGGCGATTTCACACGGGGTCCGTAGAAAATTGAACTTTGGGAACCACTGAACCGTTCGATGAATTTATCGTTCAATGAATTTACCCGCGATCAGCTTAGCGGCTCCTTAAGTATATATTTAGTATTGTCTATACTTCATTGTTACGTATTGTTGTTTTGTAACATTTTCACTGATTTTATCGCGATATATATCGTTATATTATGTTACTAATTAGTTGAGCAGCTGCCAGAACAGCTTCATGAAGCTTCTACCGTGTGTGTCCGAAGGCAGCGGGCAATGTCGCTAATATGCGTCCATCAGGAACCAGTTCCCTCTGACACTTGCGGTGAGAGGTGGTACAGTGCGACTAAAGCAGTTTTTCTGCCATGCAAGCCACTGTAACAGAGGCCGCTGAGTATGATCAAGGACTCTCGTTTCATTCGATTTGGGTTTTTTGAACAACGGTATGCTAGTACAAAGTTTATTTCAAGTTTTTAGTTGCATCTAAATTTAAAATACAGGCAGAGATTAAGTCAAGTTTACGAATTAGTAATCACCATGTTTCTATGCCTGTCTCGTTTCCTTGATCATGGAGCTTGTCAATACGATATTATTGCTATATCCGTTTAGTTTACTTAACACTGAGAATCTGGAAACAATCTGGGCTACTGGAAGTATGTATTAGGGTCCCAAAAACGATTACACTAGGAACCCTCCTTGAATTAGTTCTCGTTTTTACCAGCATTGCAACACCGTTCCTTAATCTATTAATCTACTGAAGTGTCAGTAAGAATATAATATTATTAAACTTCTGATAAATCAAAAAATGATTTAGCAGTGCAGGGTGTAATGATAATAAGCTATCTTCAATAGGTAAAGAAACTAAGAACTTCTTGAGTAAGTGAGGCAATAAAACTCAATAGAGATACATCGAGACTTTTACTAAGATTACGGCTATTGTGCAACAATCTCGCCATTTTAGATTGGTGCAATGATGAAAAAATTAAGCATACATGTAGCTCTCGACTTTTACGAGAGATGCGGATCGAATGAAATCATAATACTCAAAATACGTTCGTAAGAGTCGAGATCAGATCGTAATGGTCGAGAAATAAAATTCTATTTTAAGCTGGGACTACTTTAAGTTAGCCAGAAGAACTTTTTGTTATTCTACAACAGTGTAAAGGAAATACATATAAATGCCTACTAAGTTTTTACGTAATCAAAAAACTGGCTGTTAAATAATAGATTTCTTCATCGAAAACGTTCACAATACCTGGTGAAAGGACAAATCGTAAAATTTGAGCTGAGTCTACAAAATTATCTTCGTAAAAGTGGAGTGTCGTAAAAGTCGGGACACGTAAAAGTGGAGTGTCGTAAAAGTCGGGACACGTAAAAGTGGAGTGTCGTAAAAGTCGGGACACGTAAAAGTGGAGTGTCGTAAAAGTCGGGACACGTAAAAGTGGAGGGTTACATGTACTCGAGCCAGATTCGTAAAGGTCGAGATATGGTCACATATATTGTTGCCAAATGAAATCTGGGTTTTCCAGCTAGATTCTCCAAGAAAAAATGTTAAATCTCTTTATGAGCAAAAATGATACTATATAGCAATATTTTACATGAAAAAATACAATTTAAATTACATTACTTATGCAGTACATTTAAATCTGTAGAGTTGTTTAAGGGTTATACAAATTCAATGTTTTATTCGTTGATACCAATTTTCCAGTATTTCTCGAAGTTTTTACGGCGCTAATTTTCTTCTTAATATTTGAGAGGAGTTAACGAAGCACTGATAGAAGCATTTGGTTTGTTTCAATTTTAAAACGCCAAAAAACTGCTAAATATTCTGTTCTGATGATATTTTTCCTGCTAGATGCTAAAACCAAATTTATAATGCTACATCACCGAAAATAAATAATAGATCCGTTTACTTCTCATGAGGATGCTGTGTCCAACAAGATTAATGCACAGCACCCCGAGGCTCTTTTACTTAATACTGACATAAGAATAATACTAAACAATAACCTAGGAGAGAATTAATATCTGTTCTGCTGAGAGTTACTCATAGATTGCTGATATGATATTAATGAGACGATATTGATAGTATTTTCCATTAAGAGAAAGGTTGGTTACAATAATGCTATATATAGCACTAAAAATGCTAAGTTAGCAACACCAACACTGGTTCACAGTAATATACAAATAAAAATGTATTTCAAGCGTGGACTATGTTCAGCTAGCCGGAAGAAATTTTTCGTTATTTTATACAACAGTATAAATTAAAATATATAAAAGCAGTTGATAGCATATCTATTAAGCACTTAAGAAGTTGGTGATATACAATATACAATTCTAAGTAATACATTACTCCTCGGAAACGTTTAAAATGCTGGGTAAATGGTAATATTCGAGAGAAGGGAACACATTTTGTAAAACTTGAGATATGTCCGTAAAAATACTTTCGCAAATGTAGAGCGCGTAAAAATCGAGAGTTATACGCAAACGATGTCATTGTTATTTTTATTTAGTGAAAGAAAAAAACACAGAACAAAGCTCGTTTGTTCAAAAGTAAACGAAAGAAGAAAGAAACAGAAAAGGTACAATACAAAGATGTCCTCCCGGTGGAAACAAGATAAGAGAGTGCGAACTACAATAATGAATGTGGTCCAACAGAGACCGCCGCTCATGCGATTCGATATCTCCGTTTTCATGGGCTTGTGGCGCACACTCTCTTATCCAGAATTGCCTTCAGGTCGAACTGTGACTACGTCCATTTATCTGAGTACCGATAAATACTCTATAAAAAATAACAAGGAATAGTTATATCATAGATATCTGCAGAGCTATTTGCGTAAAGGTACAGCATTAAAATATGGTTGTAAAAAGAATACTTATAGTCAGATAGACTATTCATTCGTTGTAGTGCGACACATTTCATTAACCAAAGAAATACAAGTGGAAAATGTTTTTTTTATCCTTTGTATAGATTTAATATAAATACTAAGTTTGTTCCACGAGAAGTAATGCAGTAACAGAAAACTTTTCTCTGTAGAAAACTAACTCTTAGGAGCAATATTTTATTTCTGCTCAGGAACTCTTCCATCTGGACAGCCAATCCTCCACTTCGTTTACCTGCCCAAAAATGTACAATTGGATTAAGTAACGAAAAATGACCTGATTGAAAGTCCCACTCCCAGAGTGCAGATGAAGCCCAGGCTTCAGTCCCCTCTGAGCCGCCGCCATTACCTTGATACGCAGTAAAACTCATCAACCTCACACAATGTGATGAGATGAGTACGCAAAAAGGAAAACCTTCAGGGTATTGCTTATTGCACTGGCGTGTTGACTTAAGACAGATTGTACGGTAGAAGATAATTTTGAAAATCGCGGCCTTTTGATGGGAAAACCAGGTTAGAAGTTGATTGAATAGCTACGAGGAGAGAATAGAAACTGTGGAGAGTGCTGCTCCCACTGCCTGTGCAGGCTCTTTTTTGAACGGGCTAAAACAACAAAAGCTACTTCTGAATGTTTACGATAGAGTGATATTCAATAATTAAAATTGGACCACTTTTCCCATTTTATGCTTTAGTCGATTACTGTTACTTGTAAGATGAGTAATTTTTAGCACTTTCCGGAGCTTCGGCCTCCTGAGCAACTGAGAGCGAGCCAGGTCATGGAATGAAAAAAGTGGGTTTTTGAAGGAAGGACGAGCGGGGGCCGCAGCATGTGTTGTGAAACAAATGTTACACCTTATAAAGTTACCCCAGGTACACAAAATACGTTTTACATGAATATAAACTTACAGTTAGAAGAATCTAGGGACACATCTCCTGATAAAAAATTGCAGAGTCCCTTGCCTTCTAACCAAAAAGCCTCTAACCTTCATGGTAGATAATATGAAGTTCTTTCATATTGCAGTCCAGCAATATATGTACAGTACAACGTTTTAGCCTAATGCTGTTAGTTTATGCGAGACTATTGTGTCATCTAGAAGCGTACATTGAACAGTGGCGCCTCGTGCCCTTTTTTAGGTGGGGCCCGCCGTAGGTATTTTTTCTGGAAGCCATTAGGTGGAAAAGCAATTTCCTATGCTGATTTCAAGTCTTGAGTTTGAGGAGACTTGAATTTAGCCTCGAAAATAACTTTTCCACATAATGGCTTGAAAAAATATACGGCGGGCCCCACCTCAAACAGGGCACGAGCCGCCACTGCGTACATATATAACTCTAGAGCTATGAGAAATAGATACCTTGTAACCAAAAGGTCCCTGGCCTCCATGGTAGACAATCTTGCCATCCAGCACGACGAAGAGCCGCTCAGGCAGGGCTGCGTAGCTGGTGCTGGCAGGGTCGTCGATATCGTCTACCAGCACAGGGCAGGGGGTTGGTTCCAGCTCTGCCAGCAGCCGGGCTGCAGCGAAGCGCTCCTGAATGTTTCTATAAGACATACATACAATGTAATAATCATTCTGGAATTAATACATACCAAAGGTAAACGTTCCTCAATATACAAAGAATTTCACTAGATGTGTTGGTAAATAGTACAAAGTATTTCTAGAACAGTATGCAATGAACAAGAGCGTAGCAAGGGTGAGCAAATCATTGCCATACAAACGCGTTACTTCTCATGCAAAATAAACTCGAGAAGTTCGAATCTCTTCAGCTTTCAGAATAATTACTATAGGCCCACGATGAAAGCTAAGCTACTGGTGGAACACAGGAGATTTATTTTGCTGCACAGCAATAGAAATCAATTCATTTGGTTTCTGTTAGTCATCAGAAATTTCTTCTCACTTATCCTTATTTATTCATACGTGCTACTTACCTTACTCTAGAGCAGTAATTATGGGCATATTTACATTAAACATATCGAAAATTATGCATAGTTGTTATTCCAGGGTTAAGCACGTGTGTGTTAGATGAATCAGGATGAAACTGTGAAATCATCTTGGAGGTTAAGAACTTTCATGTCGATTGGAAGACAATGAAGCAGATTAAATTTAGCGAAAGTGCATATAAGACGCTTCGTTTCGTTCTTACTTCAGCCAAGAAAAAAAATACATTGGAAGCTCCCTTGAAAGCCCCTACATTGCAGCAAAAATTAAGGTCCCGAGGCTCATTGGTAGACAGTACTTCATTAATGAAATCTTTTTCCAAATGTAACGGTAACACTTTTCTCAAGTGCTTACTAACATAGCACCTTGAAATATAACCGTGAAACGTTCCCTAGGTTTCACCGCATTGCAGTGGTTGTAAAAAGAAATGTCTTACTTGTGGTTGGGAATTTCCCTCTCACCAGGAGATTTCCACCCGTCGCTGGGATGCGCCTCAGTCACATAAACCAACACGAACTCTGCCACGTGCGCGTACTCTCTGGCCAGCTGAAACAGAACGACAAACCTGTTAGCTATTATAAAATTAACCGTGACTTGTATCGGGTAGAGTCATGAATCTGTTGTAAATATTGACTTATTATTTCTAAATTTTGCTGATGGACCACCCTGTATGGGATGATGTAAGGAGCGGTGTCACATGACTCCGCCTGCAGACATAGCTGAAATGTAATAATATTATCTTGCATACTGTGGATACACCTCATAATATGTTGCCTTTTATCTTAATTCTAGAATTGTGATGTCTGGCAGTGGGGTAAGCAGTAGATCCAGTGCTTCCCCTCTCTTCTCTGTGCCAGATTGTCCCACGCACTCTAAATCTGATGAAAGCAATGAAAGCGCTGCCTGCGTCAGAGACTCGAACCCGAGGCTCCTAGGGCGCAATGCAACGACGCAATCACTTCACCCTCGGGAGTGCGGGAGATGGACTAGACTTTATAGACTAACTACCATATAGTTACAGGGCTTCTTGCTAATGGAGTTGTACCACAGACTCTCCTTTTCAGTTAACAGAGAAGAATTTTTTAGCTTCCATATCTACTTTTTCTGTCACATTTTAGTATCAGTAGCCCCAAATGCATGAGGAGTCCTTTAGATTTTTTACTCTTTCTAGGCATTTGTATAGCCTAAAAGTTGCAAAAATAGAGTTATTGTATAAAATTGATTGAGTTTTACCTTGTTGAAGCTGGCCAAAGAGCTGGTATACGGTTGTCAGGTGCAGGAGCCGAAGTTGAGCACCAGGGGGCGTCCCTGCCTGGCCAAGTCCAGTAGACGACAGCGCCCCTCGTCGCTCAGGCGGTACACGGAGGGGTTGGGGGCGTCGCCCCCTTCTGTGGTTTTACGGTGGAACTCAGCCAGGGCACTGCAATGGAGAATGAACTGAACTACATATTTTGACTGATTTAAAGTTTAAAAACATTAACCTAAGCTTCTTAACCTCATGAACGTTTCGTCATGGTGACGCTGACAACGCTTGCTACTTACGGTGCTGAAACTGTATTCCAAAACATTAGCTTAAAACTCCATTTGAATTTTAATATTATTTACAAATTGTTACGGAGTCAACGTTTCCACTTAATGAAGTGGCTCAAAAGGCGGCAGTGAGTGCGCTACGTAGAATATGTAGCAGGTAGTAAAGGTAATGGTAAAGTCAACTTGATCACACCTCCTATCGAGAAACCCAGATGCACTGGTTTCTGCTGCAGATATTAGGCAAAGTATTGGGCAGCAGTCAAGTGTTAACTTTTCTTTTCGTTTCAAACAATGTAATTCGTACAAAAAGACTGGTTTAGTCGGTCGGTTTAAGGTTAATTAACTTGAACGACGTAGAAGATGAACGTTCCTTTTGAAGTTGAGCCATCGGCATTTAGCTTAGTTCATCTATTGATAGACATTCACTTGTGTTTATGTGAACACTTTAATGCCGGGAACACACTAGGCATTTACACAGACAACTTGATACAAGGATGCGAGACTCTGACGTCATTATATTTTATGCCACGGCTAACGATTTTAAATATGTATCGAAACAGCTCGCGAGCTGCACATCCTCGCAACCAGTTGGGCATAGAAATGCATATGTGTCCCCGGCATAATACAATCAGAAGCTGATAAGTCCATATAAGAACTCCCCTGCATGGTACGAACAGCCTGCGGGCAATTTCGATTGAGAACGAAACAAAGTATACCCTTAGATTAACTCTTAAGCTTACTGGTTAGAGAGGTGAGCCATAACTGGACTTACTATTTAACAAAGGCTTTCTGGCGTGGTATGAAGAATTGGTACGAGAAACCAGCCTTGAGGTCTTGCGAAGTAATGGGCAGGAAAGTCGCCAGGGTGATCGTCACGTTAAAACAAAAATCAAACAGAAATTTAAACCACAGGCGCGCGTAGCTGAAGATTGTGTGCGGCGCCATTGCTGGTTGAAGGATTTTACATTTTTATGGCAACACTTGGCAAGTATTGCATTTTGTACAACTTTTTTCTTCCTGAAAAGGTAAAAAATAAATTTTATAGAGTCTATATAGGCGTAACATAACTAGTGACAAGCTAGCGCGTGACTAATTGTTACTCATTGTCGCTCCCATACTTCTTATCTAATAGTTCCCAGTGTGTGGTTAAATCTTGCGGAGGAGAAATAACAGGAGAAAAGAAAACATGTCAAAAAGAATGCATGTGAAATATGTGATGGGTCAAGGTCTCCTAGACTACTATATAGTCTAGGTGGCCTTGGCTAGGCGAGCTCCCAGTTTGTAAATGTATTTAATATTATTAGTATATCATTAATACTGTAATCTAGTATTTATAGACGTTGTAACTCCACATTTTATATATACATACATATATATATGTTTATATACTCGCGGTACGTGCTTGGTTCATTTATGGGAAAAACAGTTTTACTATGTCCTAATCTTGTTTAATTAAATTTTGATGTTTAGATATTTGCCGTAATCGAATATACCGGATATCTGTTGCCTTTGCTGCTCATTTTCTGCAGCTGTACCGTGCAACTGTCCCCTGCTCCCTGTTGCTATCGTTACCTATGCAATGGAAACACACCATTCCACCGCTGAATCTGGTGTTCAGCAATAACTTTACAGTTGTTCTATACACTCCAATTTAGTATGCAAATGCACTCCAAATAATAAAGGAGCACATTGTCTTAATGCTGGCCTCTAGGACTGCTCTGACCCACTACATACAACAGCAGTCAACAAGTCACTTACTCTACCTGCTCAAGTCCAGTTAAATAATGTCGGCATTACCTGTATGGCGACATTTGGCAACCGCTAGAAAACGTGCGTTCGAAAGAAAACGAAATTTAGTTTTCGAGCTCTGACTGCGGTGCATAATGTTAAATAGGGAACGTTCGACTCCGTCATCAAAGACGATCGAAGAAAACCCTCCTCGAATTGACCTTCCCGGACAACATGAAAGAAATTTTTCTTCGTCACTCTTTTAATTGCCTTCCAGGTGTCCGAACTGAATAAATTTTACTGATCAGACTGAAAACTCTATTATACGGAGCAATATTTAATTCTTGGACGTGCCACAATCAAACAACAAAAAATGTATTTCGCGCCGTATGAAGGTATTCGTACAATAGTACTATTGCAGTACTTTTTCAGCAATCTAGAGTAAAACATTATAGCAATGAGCCTTACAGACTAGGGTACAAAGTTAGATTGACTAATTATAAAATATTTCTCCTAGGGCGGGAACTGTTCTTGGATTATTCTATTACAGCTTATGTTAAAAATGTCACGTACATTCATTTCTTAATAACATTGCAGCTATAAATTTGTAACCTAGTCAACAAGGCTCAGTATCATCACACACCATACAAGCTAGAGCACACTAGCTAGAGCACCACACTAGCTAGAGCACCACACTAGCTAGAACACTAGCGTACTTCGCAACCTACATACTAGCAACTTGAGGCGAGGATGTGCGGTTCGCACGTCGTTACGATACATACCCACAGGTGGGCGTTCCGAACACTTGTTCGCGAACATTCATCGCGGATTTGTTCGTACCGGTCAAATCATGGATTTGGGTTCGAATTTCGGATTCGGACTGACGTCAAAAAATATTAGGACTTCCGGGGAACGTATTTTTTTCGCGAATCCCGTGAAAAAATAAAAAAAAAAAACAAATACTGCCAAACATTGGATTTCAACTTTTCCGAGGCATACAGATATTGTAACGCTTATGTTTCTGTAACTACTGTAAAGACGCCTATGACCATAAGCATATAGTGCTTTTCGTTATCGCTTCTCTCGACTTCTGTTTCATTTATGGGCGTGTAAGTGTACGTCTCAAATGACCACTGCTCGTAATGTGCTTGATATGCAAGCCTGTGTAACTGTGTATAGTAATGCCAAACAAAGACTACTAAAGCTTGCACTGGGGCCGTGTTACACTGTTTTTCGTAAATATCGCTTAAACGAATATTGTCGGATCACTATAGTATTTCAACACAAAGCCTTTTACACCCCCACCTAAATAATTCATAGCATATTGTTTTATGTGTTTACAGAGGATTTTACCCGTGTAAATTAAGCCTATATTGAGCTGAAGCCAGGAAGTCGCGTCTGCACATTCGGACGACGCCCAACTTGCAAGGGCGTGTTGCAATGAGGCCTTCGGTGTCACGTGTGCTACACCGGCCTCCAATGCGGCACAGGTTGGGTAACACCGGGTGGCACTAACGACAACCCTCCAAAATTGTAGGATTATTGATTATTAGCTCGGTAACACTGCCTTTGTTTACAAACATTAACTTTGATGCTCAACAATTGGTACCTAGTAAAATATGAAAGACTGTCATATTTTGCTTGAATTTCTGCATTTGAAGCCCTTTTGCGTATTTTCTCAACATTTATTCTAAAATACAGCCATAACACGGCTCCGCTGGAAATCTTTAAATACGAATTTTCTGCAAACTCCGCAAAACTTCTTAAGGCTCTGAGATAGCACGTTGCATTTACCGGTGCACGGGGTGACACCGGGTAACACTGTGGGGGTAACACCAGCGTTTGATTGCAACACGCCCCATTGCAGTCATAGATTCTTAATACCAATTGTTGAGTATCAAAGTCAATGTTTGTGAACAAAGGCAGTGTTACCCAACTCATAAAAACACCATTTTCAAGGGTTGACCTGGGTGTTACCCAACCTGTGTCGCATTGGAGGCCGGTGTAGGACACGTGGCGCCGAAGGCCTGATTGCAACACGCCCCTGGCGCGTTCGTCCTGGTTTCAGTTTACTATAGGCATAATATGCACGCGTAAACTCCTCTGTAAACACATATAGCAATATGCTATATGACCCATAAATTACGTTGAAGTGTAAAAGGTTTTCTTTTGAAAGAGGTACCGTATATAGTGATCCGACAATTCGTTAAAAAACTTTTAGCGAAAAAAAATGTAACACGACCAGCGCAAAGTTTTATAAAATATGCTCGTGGTGTTTAACTCGTTACTTCATCTGTACTACACCGACTCGCCATGTGACCGCAGCTGCATGGCTGCCAGCTAGTCAGAATACTCGTTAGTGATGCGTAGCCACTGCGCATGCGCCGGTGGCTACTGTATTATATTAATAAGGTTTTCTAGTGATAATTTTTGTTTATTGAGCAATGGAGATACCATAAAACACTTTTTTGAATCAGAAAGCTCTAAATTTAGTTTCAGACATTTGGAATGAGTTAAATTTAGGCTCGGAAATATACGGAAGGTATATTTCAGTGGAACATGGTCGGGCAATTGGGCTATATAGTGATTAGTGACTACCGTGCCCATGCATTTAAATAGAGTAAACCTCTCTCTCTCTCTCTCTCTTGCAGCTTACCTGCTGGGCGCCGAATGAAGTGTTGTTGCCCCAAGCCACATAATAATATCTGAGCACAAAAGTGTATCTTAACCTTTTTTGCTAGTTACGTTAAGCATCTTTTTTCTTGGGAATAACAAATAGTTTACCCATGACTGATTTGGTCTTTGGCTCTTAAGAGGACGAATAAAAACACATAAATACAATATTCTTTAATTGCTTCTTTTCAATTAAAGAAGCTATTGCAGAAGTATTTCAAGTCAGTACACTAAAAGTAAGAAATAAAAGGTAATAAAAGGAAGTAGATTAACATGGAAAGATTCAAACAAAGATTGTCGCATGAGCGATTTGAAATCTTCGTTATCAGATGCAGTCAGACTGCTTCCTTTTACTACATCAAATTCCTTCTGAACGCGTGTGTATTGGCAACAGTGAGATGTGAGTGGGTGTGTCCGCAACGTCTGTTTGGGACTCAGTCGCGGCCACGGCTAACAGAATTCGGCTCTTTTTTACTGTCGTCAAGGTTATGTCAAAGGGGCTTTGGTTCAATGCAGTGTAAAGTTGTGCTGTGCTGCAGGCTGTAAGATTCCGGGTGGTCTCTATTCTGATCATTAATTTCAATCACGCTTGTACATAAAATAATTAGCAAATAAGAAATAGAATACTAAAACTCAGTAAACGCTCCGCTTGTCGGTACCTGTAGTTTATCCCTGAAATTATGCTTATCAGATTTAGAACTAATGGGATATGTATAGGAATAAAACTTGGAATTAGGAAATGAAAAATTTATGATTCCAAGTACTAATGTTATTCATGGTAGACTTCACTAAGCGCATCCCCTATTTCTATCCTATATCCACGAAACCCGACCTGAGTATACTGTATATCTCCAAGTAGTATATTTCACCATGGGTTTTCTCTTTTATACAATTTTCTCTACTTTCTTCAAGAATGAAAGAAGAATGTGAATGAAAATTACTAAGCTGCAGATACTCTGATCACAAATTTCTTGGTCAGAAAAAACCCTACTTAATTTCTACAATTAAGATTGATGAATTATCTGGAGAGGCCAATGCAAGTTTCATAGAAAGAAACAATGCGGTTCCGTCCATGATTAAAGTTGATGATGGTATCCCGAGAACCTCTTGCCGGCGAAGACGCTAAAAATACACGTCGGTAGTGCAATAATTTTTTTTTTTCAAGGTCACAGTCCATAGGTCTAATCCGACCGCTACCAGTGCCTCGTATACCCCTTAGCAAGCACTGTCCCGGCTTAGGGTGGGTCCGGTAGCTGGGGACATTACCAACAAATTAAATATTTACATTGTGAGCTAATACTGAACGCAGCATCGGATCGCTACAACTTGTCAGCGTATTCTAATTTTGGATATGTTAAAAATTGTTTACTGTTACTAGCTGGCACACATTTTAAGAGATACACAGACAGCTCAGCTAACGCAGTGCAGCACGCTCTCTTGATGCGTTATAGTACGATGTTCTTGTATACATGTACATTAGGGCTTGGTGCCCGTCAAATCCCTCTGATATTCACTGGTTTTGCGTTAACTTTGCAACGACGCCTTCCACTTGGTTAGCCAATCTTCAACTTCCTCAACCTGCAACACGAGAAAAATAAACATCCGTAAGCTTACAGCTCTGATTTACTTACGTTGCAACTTTGCACATTGTAGCACATAGTGCCATATAACTTGCATCTCTACATTCCAGGAGAAAACGATCTATGTACCCCACGCTTGTAATTGTTTCTCTGAAACGTTATGCACTGGCTCCTGTGCCCCCTCCCCCCCGGCCAATGAAAGAGTAGATCTAATTTCGGTGCCCACTCGAACGTGCTTTTAGTTGTGATGTATTAGTTTACAGCAGACTTGCTCCTTGCATATATAACTTATATATATATAATTCAATTAGGGAGCTCGCTGCGTGCTAAATGGGCTCTCACACTCCAAGGGGAGCTTGAACTTCGTAAATGAACTTACAAGTGCTAACTGTGAGGTGTAAAATTGGCAGGGCTTTTCATGATTGTATGTATCTACCTTAATAAACCTGGGTTCACGACTACAACTGAATCACGACCTTCAGTATATAGTTTGATGCATGCTGTTTACTCTATATTGTACAGTTTGATGTACTAGTTATTGCAGTGCATGCTGTAGACCGTACTGTTTGCTATATTGTTTACTGCACTATTGCTACATACTGCAGCAATGTTTACTAAGTACACTTTAACTTCTAACACAACTTAAAGCTATATAATGATGCAAAAAAAAAATGACATTGATAATAATAATGAAAGTACAATGACAATAATAGTAATACAATATTATTATCAATGTAATTATTGATTAAAGACTCATGGATATATTACACGGTACATAGGCCTACAGTAAACTAGGCTTATCTCTAGAGTTACGAACCAACAAGGGAGGTATACTGTCGGCCACTATTCCCAAAGGACTAATGAAATCTCGCTTTTTCGGCGAGCAAAGACAACTTCGCATTTATAGTGTCAATAAAAACAACCACTAACCTTGTGTTCCAAAGGACCTCTACCACCAAAGTAGGCAATCTTGCCATCCAACAGCACAAAGAGGCGCTCCGGCAACGCAGAGTAGGCCAAGTTGGCGGGATTGTCAAAGTCGTCTACCAACACGGGGCAGGACGGCTTTGCCAGGTCCACCAAGAGTCTAGCTGCAGTAAACCTGTCTTCTATGTTCCTGCAAAAAAAATGATAATCTAAATTACAGCATTAGCTGATGCGAATATTTAACGCATATTCTTTTTCTCTTGCCGATATAATCGTCCTTTTACTAGCAGTCTTTATATTTCAGATGCAAGACAATTAACCTTAAAGTACTGTGCCCAACAAAGTACTTTAGAGATAAGGTTCTATACATACTTGTGACTGGGGAAGGTGAAGTACCCTGGTATGGTCCAACCGTCGGTTGGGTGCATCTCCTCGATGTAGACTAACAGGAAATCAGCCACATCGCGGAACTCTTCCACCACCTGCCACAGGAGACTCTGGTAAACTTGTCCAACATAATTCCGATGCATCTACATGCTGTTCTTCCATTTATATTAAGGGCGCGTCCGACTGGGCACCAAAAGTAAACCATTGATAATCAGCTTGAGCGAAACGGCATACAGGCTATAGGGAGCAGGTTTCGACTTCCTGAATTAAATTTCAGGCATGGACCCTTAATGGGGGTCCGTGAAATTTTCAGAAACTAAATCTTGTCCCATAAAACGGGAATTACGTCTCAACGTAATTGGATTGCTTTTAACACTATCAGCACGATTCAGAGTTGTAAAACCAAAGCTTCTTTCTGTAGTTTCGAACAAGTCAAGCCTATGAGACTTAATTTCGGCGGCCAATCGAGCATGCCAGGCCTATGACAAATATTGAGACACATCACTGTACACTTACACAAGCTGCGGCTAGATGCTGTGTTCCGTTTTGTCAAGAAACAACAATCCGCTCACGTATTCAGTAAGTGAAGAGAATTGATAGGAGATGAGAAACAATATCAGCACAATAAAAAAATAAATCAATAAAAAATAAACAAAACTACTGGCGAATAGAGAAGAGGGATCGATAACAACGCTATCTGTACACCGGCTTCTTGAGCGGCAGCCTCACCCGCCCGACATAATTATGACCGAGTGTTCAGCACGCCCGTCGTCCCGAACACACAGTGAACATCTGCAGCACAGATACATGCAGAGCTCTCTCGATCGGGCGCCAATAATGAGCTTTCGAGGCTAAACTTGTTCGAAACTTCAGGCTGCTGCCCTGGCTTTGACCCGCTGAGTGAGTTTCAGGCGTTGACCTCCAACCGGTTACCCTGAAGACTTCCGGTAACTCAATCTTGCTCCGTAAAAAGGAACTTTCAGTAGGCTCAGCGCATTCGCTGTGCTTCAACGCGAACGTTGAGCTTAGTCGCTCTGTTTAGATTTCGAGGACAGATTTCAAAAGCCGTTCAATTCGTAGTTTCCGAATTAAAGTCGAGGCTTAGCTTGTAAGGGATTCTAAAGAACTGTTCATCAAAATGCAGCTCATTCGTAAGACTTTAGTCCGATGCACACGGACGACGAGAGTTACTCAGCCATTAAGCCCACAAAGCAGCATTTTTAACCCATGATACGCACAGTTTACGTTCGTATAGATTACAACTTACTTTATTAAAGTGGGGAAGAGTATCCAAGTACGGAGGTCAGGTGCAGGAGCCGAAGTTGAGCACCAGGGGTCGTCCCTGAGTGGTGAAGTCCAGTAGATGGCAGCGCCCCCCGTCGCTCAGGCGGTACACGGCGGGGTTAGGGGCGTCACTCCCTTCTGTGGTGGTCCGTATGTGCTCTGTGTACAAACTGCAAAAAGAAAACGAGGTTATCTTCACACGGTGCACATAAGTAAGCCACATCAGGAGCTTCTGTTCGAGCATTTCCGTGCTACATATTGTTTTGGCAATGCTTTCCTATAGCAAACTTACAACGCCATTCTTTGAGTGGAACCCATGATGATTGCCACCAATGGATACCTTACCTTTTGACCTTAAGGTAGACCGACAAAAATTTCCCCTGCATTGAGTAGGAGAACTAAAAAGGTTGTTTCTCAAGACAGAGGACGATCTTCCAGGTAACTCAAGACACTCACAGATGCTGATTGCAGTTCAATAACCATCAGGTGAAACGACAAAAGGGTATGAAAAAAAAGCGTCGGAAAGGGCCTTGGTTGTTTCTGTGTCACAAAGTGGCCCATTTACAGTGTGCTCGAGAGCACCAAGCATGGGACATTGAAAAGTGGTCTAACGTTTTATTTTCTGACGAAAAAAGTTCCATCTAGAGGACCCTGATTGCTTCCAACGTTACTGGCATGACAGAGAGATGCCTCCTGAAATGTTTTCCAAGCGTCACAGCGGTAGAGGCTTCGTTATGGTGTAGGGTGCCTTTTCCTACAGGGATGCAATGAAGCTTCAGGATATGCATGGTCTTCAAACAGCTGCTGGTTATGTTGGCATATTGCAAAGGTCATCTTTGTCGACGGAGGGCTCTCGTTTGTGTGGTGATGAATGGTTTTTCTAGTAGGATAATGCAGCAGTCCACACTGGCCGCTTGACTATGACCTTTTCTCAAGAAAATGGTGTCCCTGTTTTCCATCATCCAGCATGTTCGCCAGACTTAAACCCAATAGAAATTTTTTGGGGATTTAGGGCGAGAAATGTTTACGGAAATGGTAAACAATGTGTGACAGTAAACGAACTTCGTGACGCCATCTTTAGGAGCTGGGACAACATTCCTCTAATTAGTGATGGATCGGATGTAATTTTTTAGACAACCACGGTTACGTATGCGCTTGCGGATGTTGCCCTCTTGACATCCGCGGATGCAAATTGGGATGTCAAAAAAGGTGCAGATGTTCCGCGGATGCGAATATTCGCCCCACCACAAACACACACACTCACACAACCTCTCACGACGGCAGTTTATTCAACACTTGGGTGAAAAAACTTTGGTGCTTTGGTGTGCAATAAGAAATTCTTATGCTTACTTAATGTAAAGCGGATCCCCATTACAGCTGTTTGATGTAGGCACCGATCAAATGCTATGTTGTTTTTCGAAAACTTCGGACACCTTCTACTGAGTAGGGCAATGTTCGACGATTTGTTTCGTGATCGAGACACTACAGTAATCGAAAATTTGGTGTCCCTACGAAGCGTGAAAGAATTTTGTGTTTCAAGTCAATATTTTTGACACCAGAATCGGTAATGGAACACAAAGGGAATATCGGAAGTTACGATCGCGCGCAAGTAAATAATTCGAATTTAGTAAGAATTCGGCGATTATGAAATGGTTGGGCTGCTGGACGGCAAGAGAGCCTTTGTCTTGCCGTTACAAAAAAATAAGAAGTATATATATGTATATATATATATATATATATATATAAGCTTGGATGAAATGTGAAAACCTCGCACACTATTTACTTTTATTTCCCCCTAGATCAAAACACTAGAATTGAGTTGAAAATCTGGAAAAAATATATATATATATAATATTTCTGTGAACTGAACTACATAAGAAGAGTGAAAAAACGGAAGGCTTTATTGGAGTTATTATTTGCTGCTGTCGTTAAATGACGACGCGAGGCAATATCGCGTTCACCGGCGTCGAGGCTGTTGTTGCGGAAGAAATGGGAAAACCTAACTAACAGCGGAGTTCTTGGTGACTTCTTACTTCGTGAATGTCTTCGCTTCCAATGTATTCTTAGTGACCTGTGTCTTATTTAGTAAGTTACCGTGAATATTTCAATTGCTGGGTCAATGGAAACTAATATAGGCGATGATAACGCACATGAACAATATTTAGGGGACTGTTCATACTACTCTGTTGAAGCCTTTAATCAAAATTTTACTGGTGTGAAAAAATCATTTATGTTTCTCATTCATCATAATATTA
>LQNS02004412.1:385282-396600 GCA_001587735.2 Parhyale hawaiensis | reverse complement strand
TCTCATAACATGTCTCACAGTCTCCTGCATATTCCCTGCAAATCCGTTCCTAATATTTTGAGTTACTTTTTGATAGACAAGCCGATAAAAAGTAACAAAGACATCACTTCCTTGACGGGGATAAAAATGAATAACTGCTTTATTTGAAACCTGAAGGCATCAAAATGGGTCCACATGTATGCCTACCAGTCCATATATCTTTTTCAACAACAGCGTTACACTTGAGGTGAGTCTACGCAGGTCTAAGAGGTCAGATGCAGGAGAAGTTATGAACATAATCAAATTTTGTCTGCAGGCAGCATTATCTGTAAGCGTAACTGGAGCTAATCGAGTAGTAAGCACAAATATGTTTAATTAGAAACGCGAGAAGAAACGGTAAAACATTTAATGTAATTATGTTGACAATTATTTTGATTAGAGAATCACATGATAAAGTGAAGCCTACGATGAGAAGAGTAAGTTTCGAAACTGGAACCCCTTTCGATACGCCATCCCCTTACATCTTAGCTGACACACACAAAGCACGGCAAGGGGTGCAGGGTTCCGGACTACAGCACACTTTATGCAATACTTTTTTAGGTTATGTGGTTTAGCGTAGTACAGAAGCGGATGTTAGGCTGAAGGGTAGCTGTATCACGGATTTTTTCATTTCAAAAAAGTGGAAAACTTGGGTGATTCTTCTAGAAGGATTAGGCATTTTTACTTTTATTTTCTCACCCAAGAGCTTTATTGTAGTCTATCTAAGTTCCACGAATCTTTCAACATCAGCACTTACATTAAAACCAGGATTAAGCTACAAATTGCTTCTGTATTTTTTGACCGTTTTTCTAGAAATATTGAATTGAGATTCAGTGCCTGTCAGAATACATTTTGGATGTTAGTCCAGCTTACCTTACCTTCTCCGAGCCATGGACGTGGTTTAATGTAATGGTACGATGATATTGATATGTTAATAATGGTTTGCTGATGTTATTACAGCTGGTCAAAAAGTACAAGGAGGTGGCGGAGTTCGTGGTAGTGTATGTGGCGGAGGCGCACCCCAGCGACGGGTGGATGATTGTGGGCGACAGGGAAATTGCCACTCACAAGTAAGCCATATTTTGTACGATGCAATAATTTTTTTCCAACCATTATTAATTTGAGCGTGCTGGCTAAAGTTCTTCATGCTGTCCTGAGAAATTAGTATCTCTACGCTGCTGTTTAAGAATGTGTTTCCTTTCAGTAGGTACTGTATAAACTCAACAAAAATGCGAAGCAACCACAAAATATTGTTCTGTGGGATCCAATAATAGGGTTTGGAGCACTTGCTGACTATACTTAGAGCATAAGGCCTGTTAGACTAGATGCTAAACAAAAAGAATTCCATTTATTTGTTGTACATTGTCTAGTGCATTTCATTTTGGACGCCTTCGTTTGATTCAAAGAGGTTGAAACAATCAGTGACTCAATATGAATAGATTTTGAACTAAAGGTAAAAGATAAAGTAAATTTTGACTGCACCCTTCCCCGGGATACACACACACACACTGGTTCGTGCGGTAGGCATCGGCCAACTGGGCCCAGAGGACCAAATGCAGCTGCAGCCGACGACGGGTCACTATGAACTATGGCACCGAAACGGAAGGTTCAAAGACCCGCTACCCCCCACCCTAAGGTAGGTAACTCCGCGATAGCTATACGGACAAGCAGATTTGCTGATTCAGCGCGCCGAGGCCGAGACAAACACCGCACCTGGGCTGGGGATCGTCGTCGGGACCCTCAGCCCAACTGTGCAGCACGCAGCGTCTGCTGCTACCGTCGGTATAACTCATTGAAATGTTAATATCAGCGGCAGGAATAATAACTGCAAGTCTTCTGCAGGACTCTGCAGGAGCGTTTTGCAGCAGCCCGACTGCTGGCAGAGCTGGAGCCTCCCTCTTGCCCTGTGCTGGTAGACGGCATCGATGACCCTGCCAGCACCAGCTACGCTGCCTTCCCTGAGCGGCTCTTCGTCGTGCTGGACGGCAAGATTGTCTACCACGGAGCCAGGGGGCCTTTTGGTTACAATGTATGGACTTCTTATTAGTTTGTATACTTTAGGTTAGCTGTACAGACAAACACTAAAAAAAAATAAAATAACTGAGCTCTATTGGCTACCATGCTAATTGATTCGCAGACGTATATGTTCTCATAATTTACCTACTCTGACATATTTATTTGAAGAATATTTCTTGCCAACGGTAACCAAGATCCAGCGGTACTTAAAGTTTCTCATGAAATTTCTGAGTCTATCTACGCGTCGGTTTGCCATTTTGGTGCTTGAGTTAGCGAACCAAATTTCGAATTACTAGCAAGCGTCAGACGCACAGCCTCAGCGTGGCTGCATTCAAATATTTATTTTTTATTTTTTCAATTCGGAATTGTGCACACCTGTAATGAAATTACAAGCTAGAATTAATCGAATGAACTCTTCTCCTCTTGCAGCATCACTATCATCATTCTATGCAGCCTCTCTCAAATATTCCATCCGGAATGGCATGAATGAGTTTTGACTGAAAGGCTTAAGCTTATGAATCAATTGAGTATCGCAGCGTATTGCGCACATATGCAGCAATCTATACCTCAGGAATCAAGTCGTTTATCACAAGCATATATTATTTTAATAACGATTATTCCTCCAGAAGTTACACGCCTGTAAGTACGTTCCATTATAGCATCTAGACAATACATAGGTTTCTAACCCTATTCATGCCAGGCTGCGTTATATTTCTAGAACGGTTCTTCGTACCACTGTATACCTCAACGAAATAAAAAGGCCTTCTAGCTAAGTGGCATACCCTGACGTAGATACGACAACTGAGCACAAAGATTTTTTATAGCAACTGCGTTTCACAGCTGCTTTTGCTTTCTGAAACCCTCAAGTTTCATTATCACGTCATTTGGAGCACAAATGTTTTTTATTTATTTATTTTAATTTTTTTTCAGCTCTACGAATTGGAGGACTGGCTGGCCAGCTGGACCAAGTCGTTCTAGTCACGGAACATTATTCTGCTTTGCAGGCATCAGTTAATTTTGTGCTTGAAATAAGGAAAGAAAAGGACGCTTTTTGTTACGGTCTAATTGTGCAGTACGTAGCGTAGTTGACCTCAGTGCAAATGTAAAACTCTGTAGAAGTACTGTAAGCCCTCGCTGCGCAGAGCGGCCCAACCACTTGAATAGATCATGAAATCCGTTGACTTACGGCGGCAGTTTGTTGCAGTTCACACTTGGCCGCTATTGGACCTAGGTGCCCTTTTTTATATAATTCTAGTTTATCATTTTAAAAACCGTAATATTATGGCCGATGGAACATGACATAAATACCGGCCAAATTGCATAATCGGCTGCAGCTGTTAACTTTGTATATGTAAGACATGAGCGTTTTCGGAGAGAACTTATATAGGCAAGAAAGTCTAAACAGCGACCTATGATAACTCAGATTTTAAACCGCATGAGTGGTGATCTAAGTTGGAAGTTTATTTGCTGTTCACCCCTTCTTGTCTACGTTGTTTTCTTTCTTGCATATTTCTAACCTGGAATGAAAGTTGGCCTATTATTAATTGGTCTGTCTACTGCTGCTTTGCTAATCGACTATCGGTATTGTATGACCTGGCAAACTCGAAGTGATGTTATTGTTTCATCTATTATTATCACCCGCGAACGAAGCGAGAGAGGTGATAATGTTTTCGTTGAAGATTTGGGTAAATACATATATTTGTATGTCTGTCCACCCAATAAATGGTGGAAGGAGTTGTGGAATCTTCATATCTTCATAATTCCTTGTAGGGAGTTTGGTGGGTTGCCCTAGATGTGACCCCGTGACAGAAAACTAGTCCTAGCTGGCCATAAAAAATGACGGAGTTGAATTCGCTTCCACCGATACGAATTTGCCTCCCCCGCGGCAGATCGTCTCACGTCACGAGGCTGTCAGCGTGGCTCTAGCCTTGATTTCCTATGTTATTCTTATGGACGTAATATAGCCTAGTGGGGGGGGGGGGGTAGCAATGCAACCTTGTTGAACACAGTATATATGTATGAAAAACTAGAACGCTTCGGCGGCGTAAGACCATCACCCGCGGTAGGGGCAAATTCAACGAAGTCATATTCGATGAGAGCACAGCCGCATTCATGCCATTGATTGGTTCTTCAATAATAACATAGGGAAAAATAGAATGCCCCGTTCTCCAGACGATCGGCCGCGATAGAGGTAAATTTACCACGGCGTAGAAAATTAAACACCGTCATTTTTTATGGCCAACTTGGTCCATTTTTTTTGACATGGGTCACCTAGGGTAACCCATCAAACTCCCTACAAAAAATAAATATGAACATTGCTCAACTCCTTCTACCACTTATTGGGTGGAGAGACAGGTGGGAGGGTCAAAGTTGGTAAATTTAGTTCTTAAAATCTTACAAAATTCTGAGAGGTTACCATAGGAAGATGTAACTTTGATACAGAATGGTCCAAAAATATAAATAGAATTTTCAATGAAGCAAGTGTTGCGTCATTTTTCCATTTCAGTCCGCTGCGTTGACTCCAATTACTGCACCTTGCAGACCGACAGATATACCGGGGGCAACAGTTTACAACTTGATGAGCAGGAGAACAGCGAAATGCGACTCGTGGGTATCAAAATTTCCTTAACTGCTTCTACTCTAAGTCTACATTTATGCCATCTCAAGAAAATATATATATATTTATATAGTTAAATCTTCAACGAAAACATTATCACCTGTCTCACTTCGTTCACGGGTGATAACTAGGTTTAGCTAGCCATCGAAATGACTTCCGTTGAATTTGCCCCTACAGCTGATGGTCTTACGCCACGAGGCTTTCTAGTATTACCTACTGATACAGAGTAATCAGGGGAGCCAAGTACCACTAATGCTCTACGTAAATTGGCATGTGGTTGCATACTTTTTTTTAACTATTTGCATTACATGCGATATCTGTTTGTCGACGCTGCCGTTGTAAAATGCTTTGGTTTCACCTATTACCTTCATTTAATGTGTTAATGGAAGCTGCATATTTATATTCGTAAGGGTTTATTACACCACGATGTGCATTGACATCATGTTGGAGTGTTTTCTCGTAAGCCAGAGTTACCGCAGGCCCTATATGCTAGTTTTTCCAAAGGCCATTTACAGATATTATATGGCCTTCTTCATTAGAAGCTATTCTAAAAACTGAGTGTCTTTTCGAGAGTATGGCATTAATTTTCGAAATGAAAGAGACTTGATGCAAAATCTTTTTAATTTGAATTACACTTTTACTTGTAACTTTAACGAGTGCTTGAAACACGAACAAAAACATTGCTATATGCATAGGAAATCTTTGCAGGATTGTTGATTGTGTTGCTTATAGAGCACCTGGGAATATCTTCTAACCAGCTGAAGTAGACGAAAACTTTTTGTTTTTCAGATAATCGAAACCTTCTATCATATTTTAATTGCTTCTTATTTATTTATCTTAGAAAGTGCAATTATTTTTTCTTTTAATTTCAATAGTTTTTTGTGATGCTCTGCAGAATCCGATTAGGGAAACAGAATTTTGAGTAATACCACCAATACGGTGTAGAATTCCTACTGTAAAACTTGCCAGCGCCTACTAGTTATTCCGCCGAAAAAATTCATATCGTTGCTGGGAGTTGTTGAGGGCGTTTCATGTTTGTCAATTTCTTTTGAATAAAGCGTTTCCGTTTATACTGCTGGGGAGCGATATAGCGAGTGATAACTATGTACTATTTCGGTTAAACAAAATCTACTCACTTTCTTTTTAATATTGCCGCTAATCCATTTTAAGCTTTTCTGATAGCTGCCTCTGTTTTTATAATAATATGGTGGTATCACTTGGACCCGAATACTACACTAATGCACTCTATAATTCAAAATGCCGTGTTTTTCAGCGAACTATATAGGCCTAAGCCATTTTTCACACGTTCTCACTCTTTTCTCAAAGTCGCCACTAACCAATTTTGAGCTTCTCTAATACCTTCCCCAGTTTTGGCTACCACTGACATTACCTGCAGTTAACCTAATCTCTAAAATCTTTGCTGCAAAATTCCCAAATTTTCTGCCACTTCTATCGGCGTAAGAGCTTGGGGAAGATCCTGTTTGTTCGCCAAGACCAGAAGCGCCGTCCGGTGAAGCGATGTTGATTCCAGCAGATTCTCGAGCTCTATTCTTGCTTCGGGGATTCGATCGTTGTCAGCAGAATCAATTACAAATATCACTGCGTGGGTTGACTCCTGGAGGTACTAGAGCCACATATTCCGCAAAGAGGATTGTCCTCCGACGTCCCATACCTGTAGGACTAAAGGACCTATTTTGAAGGATTCCACATTGAAGCCAACGGTAGGAATGGGAATTATTGGCACATCTCCAGCCATTTGATAAAGAACTGTGGTTTTTCCTGCTGCATCGAGGCCAAGCATCACTATCCGTCGTTAATTATTCCTTATACCTGAGGAAGCTGATCCACCCATAGCTGCCACCGACGCCAAATACTGTCCAGTTAAGAAGTCTTGGTGAATCTCGTAATTTTCTGCAACAAGATACTGGATGCCAGGTGTCAATGATATTTTCTTGTTATCAAAGCAGCATATCAGTGAGAGTTTTCTTCTGCATATTAACATGAAGTCATAATAAGTGTCTATCGTAGACAAAAGCAGAGCTTTGAGTTTTGCTGATGGATCTGCATTTGATGCGCCTTGCAGTGTTTCAGAACACGGTAGAAATAAGGAACGTAGCGAAATGCTGCTGATACGTTTTGTTTCTGGTAAAAAATAATTTTGATCAATAAGAAGCCAGTGCTACCTAAAAGGTAACTTGCCATTCTATATAGCTGCCAGTCATGTAAGCCTCAAAGTGTATCAAGGATACAGATACATTTTTCCCCCGTAATTCTTCGTCTTAAGTTCGTCCCATAGCATTGTATCAATGTTATTAAGGTTGAGGTTACCGGTAGCGTTACCGCACCGGTTACCATGCACCTGCGAATAGTTACTTCATTACTTTCTCGCACCGTAACGCCTCCGCACCAACAACATAACATTGCATGAAAGGGAAAATCTCCTCTTTCTTCGTATCTCAGAAATGGAAATAAAAGTCAATAGAAAGCTAGACAGAGATGCCGAAGAAAAAGAAGCGCCAGCATTTGTTTAGTTTTCACGCTAGGGTGCGCTGCTCGCGGTCGGCACTTTCGAGAACATTTTTGGAGAGCTTCTGCGCATGCGCACCAGGTGCGCGGGACTTCAACCGTCCATGGCTGTTATGCTTGTAATGTGAATGAAAACATGCGTGCCTTGAGGTAGCTGCCGTAACTGTACAGACAGGTTTCGGTACCCAAACTTACCACTCAGCGTCCGAATTTCTTGAGGCTGTAGAAATACTCACGGCTCTCTTTTTCTTCTTCTACAGCAGTAATATTCCAGTTCAAATGGGGTCACTGAAGCAGATCTTTCTATTCCATGTGTTTCTGTCCATTACCATGTGTTCCTCTACCTCTATGTCAAGCATATCTTCCCTCACACTGTCCATCCACTTACGCCGGGGTTTTCCCTCCGCCCTGGAGGGGCAAGTACTCACGGCTCTCTAAGTTCCAAATTCATTCCAGATTTGAAGACATATTCGAAATTTTACTAGTGATTCTAGCTAAGCCAAGTATGTGTCGGCTAACAAATTAGTAAATTTTGGTAGACACAGTTATGCCGCCAAGGACAAAACCGAAAGTTCAGAAACTGAGCAGTACAAGTGCCTACCGGTACCAAAATACTGCCATGTGCACCAACCCATTAGTGATCATTGGTACGCTGTGTCGGTGACAGTATTGAAGGGCTGAAGTACTTTGACCAGCTTCTCACACTTTTCATCATCGCTTAGTGGGCTGCATACTCCAGCCCAGGCTTTTTAACTACATCTTCTAGTTTCGGCATTATGCAAGTTGCTCAATTGTTGCGTTCTCTTACTGAGACAACTGCAGTATATCAAAATAAAAATCTGAACAATATCCAAACTGAAGGTTCTGTATGGGGGCTAAGGTTCGCTATTTTTAGGGCGTGCGTGATTGACTGGGCGGTGAAAGCAACCCTTCTGGGCTTCATTTGTTTTGAAATTTCGTGGGGTCGCTCAGGCGTTGTCACTCTGAACCGTGTTGCACGTGTTTAGCCGGTTGAAAACTGAGCAAGATTTCTGGAAGTCTCAATTTAGCAGGTCGAAGCCAGCGCGCTTGCCTGAAGTTTCGATCAAGTCAAGCCTCGAAGGCTTAATTTTGGCGCCCAATCGAACACACCTTCACCCACTATGCTTTTCTGTTGTACATACATATGTAGCTGTCGCTCATGTTAATTAAAGCATAAATAGTGTTTTTATGGGTTCTCTGTTGTCTTAAGCTATACAATTAAGGTAACTAATATATAGTCGACTAATAGATACAAAATTTAACGTTTCGGGATGAATAAAAATCCCATCGTAAGAAAAAGGGGAAAATGAAAATCTACAACCCATAAATAAAAAATAAAAAATTCCCGTTATTTTCTAGAGATGGGAGTATAGATGTGGGCAGAGGGGGGCGGGGAGTCTAAAAAGCGAATGAACAGAGTTGCGTGAAGGAGCCGGATGTCAGCTCCTGTACAGTGGGCAAATTCGGAGTTAATCGTAGATTATGCGGAGCGGTACAGCTGAGGTCATAATGTTAAGGCTGGGTCTTGCTCTATGGATGTAGAGGGACTCTAATATTTTCAGCTGCTCGGGATGTAGGCGGGGAGCTGAATGTGAAGGTTTTACAAGTGGTAAACCGTTTCGACTATACACACCTAAATATTGGTCAATGCGGGCTTTGAAATGTTGTCCAGTGCTACCGAGGCACGAGGCATTGCATCCTCTGCATTTGACACGGTAGATAACACTTGACCAAAGTCGTATGGGACTTTTGTCTTTAAATTTAAAGTAGGACCCTATGGTGAATGTGTTTTGGTATAAAAATTTGAAGTTTATATGTAGGTAGGCTTCAGAGAGGAACGTTTTCAATGTGTTTACTGCACTAACAGAGGCTTTGGTGTACTAAAGAAGCGAGTGAAAGAAGTCTAATTTACGGACGGAGGATTTGCTAATGCCGGGATCGAAGAGTTTGTCTAGTTTCAATTTCCAGTAGTGATCCAGAAGATGGTGCGGATAACCATTATTCTTATAGAAAGTTCGGAGAAAGTCAACTTCGTTTGAGAAGGTAAGGTAGGAGGACAAATGGAATGCCCAAAATAATAAAGTTCAGTTTCCTCCCTTTTTCTGACGATGAAATTTTTATTCATGCCGAAACGTTAAATTTTATTTCATTGCTGGTCGTTATATTAGTAATTTGAGATTTATCTTGGACAATTAAGGTATGTATTCAAATTCACCGCGTACTTTCTTTACCAGTTCAACGTTTTTGACAGTTTTGTACGATATCAATAGTAGAAGGCAGAGCAGGTCTATTGGCCAAAGTATTCATAGATGATAGAGAGGGCTGGGGCAAGAAGTGGAATTGATCCTACCCGCATAGCATTTTCTCAAGTTCGTGTAAACTATTGGGATTCTAGGGATAATATTTTTATGTTGAGGACTAAAGCTTTCATTATAAGCAGCACAATTTTTTTTTTGTCTCAAAACCAACATTTTCTGGTTGGATCACTTAAATACCGCAGCTGAACAATTTCCAGATAGGCAATCTGACTTGTCCTTGGTATTTTGGTATTGATATTTTTAAGTAGGTGCATTCACTCCGAAACACGGCTCAAAGCGCTCTGTTTCTTGGCAATGAAACTTGAAGTGAGAATCCGCCTGCAATCGGCTTAACTCCAATTTCTCGAATGTTGTTACAAATATCTGCAGGGAGAGAGAGAGAGAATGCGACCGAACATTGCATGCTAAACAATTACGGTTTGCTCGAGACCGTGAGAAGAGGCGCTTCACTTAGTTTTCGTAGCTATTGGAGTCCATCTTTTATGTCCAACGAAATGCATTCATTTCTTTCGATATGCATGGACTTATGAACAGTAGGCCAGTAGCGGCTTTAGTCATAGCTCTGCAATAGTTCAACGGCTTCTTTTCGTAAGGGTGAATGCAAATGCACTTTCGTTTTGACTTTCATTGGTGGTAGAAACTTATTTTAAGTACAGTAATACCACAGTTGTGGGCGCTAGTGAAAGAAAGTAGAAGCGCTAGCGCTAGACCTTAGAAATACTAGCAGCACTACCGCTAACGCTACGCATTGCAAAACCTAGCTGCGCTAGTGTCTGCGCTATTAAAAAACTAGCGCCGCTAGGCACAACTCTGAGTAATACGATATAGATTTCATCACTTGTTAAGATTACATTTGCATGAGACGGAATTTGGGAATAGTTAGCATGGTTGTTCTTATCTATGTTTCAAGTTAACGTTTTGGTAATTAGATAAATAGAAAATACTGTTTTAATTTGGCTTGTAGTTGGCTTTCTGTGACTTTTTATAATGATAAATAGAAAGCTGTGTTAAATTTCTGTTAGACAAAATTGTAGCCCCGGCAATTTTTATCACACTTTCAATAATAACAATGGTAATTTGTGATAAACTGTACAGATACATCCTGCCCAAACAAAGTTATTCGTATACGGAGCCAGCTTATCGGGGAATTTGTTTTTTATTTTCTCTGCTTATACGGCCAGATGAAAAAATGAATGAAATAGCAATATAAAAATAACAATAAATACCTGTACTTGATTTATCCACTGCTACGAGTACGTATTCTCTTACTTGAAATATTTTATCAAAGGGGAGTGGACGAATTATATCCTGCATTGCTATTCATGCAGAATTTGTAAGTCTGACAATTGATGAAAGCTTCGACAAGCGTAAATGAGTTCAGTAAGATACTTTTAAATTTCCAACCTCTTCAAAATCACGAAATTACTATTTCCGGGTAATTAGTTTGGGAGTCTTAAATTGGTAAGCGGTATAGCATCCGGTCTGCCTGAAATTCAGGTACTATAGATATCTATACGTTGGAATAAGCGCCTATTCTAGCCGAACCAAACCTAACCGAATGTGTACTAAACTAACCTAATCCAACGCATGTAGTAAGGTTGGCCACATGCTGTATCGGGACCCCTAAATTTTCGCCACGTTCACGGCGTAAAAGAACTGTAGTTACGCAGTAAAATGTTCGCATAACGACTGAGTTAGCAGCGACAGAAGTGGTCATCTTCAAACTCGTGGTTACGATGGAAGTGACCGCATGTCACGGTTAAGGGAAAGCGTTCAACCACCTGTGGTCATACGCCGCTGAC
>LQNS02004412.1:367826-379068 GCA_001587735.2 Parhyale hawaiensis | reverse complement strand
AAGTTTTTCATCAATGAGATGTCCCAGATACACAAAGCTGTGGACATAGGATAACTTCACACCGCTTAATAATGTATGCCTAATCCTGCACTGCTTGCTACGCTGAGGTTCAAACAACACACATTTAGTCTTATTCGTGTTGTACACAATTGTTAAATAATTGTTAAAACTTGTATGTCTATGTTCTTACTCGCGTTACTTCTAATCCTTTTAATCAACTGTTCGAGTTTACTAATCAATTAGTCTTTCATAGTAGAAAAAGTTGCCATCCTGAATTAATAAAACCAGCGTAATATTTCTGAGTTTATTTTGTAACACCTTGCACTTCGGTCACTGGGGAAACTGTATTGCCCCTATATATGGGATTAAAACCCCTATATAAGGGATTAAAGCCCCTATATAAGGGATTAGAGTGCACATATAAATCGTGTTGACCATGAAGCAAAGAATGCAACGGGAGGACTCAATAGGACTGAACTAAAACATAGCTGTGACCGCACGTAGCAAATTTACATCACATCGACGAGTCGAAGTGTTTTCGGTGTAAGACCTCAGGCCTTCGTATATTGTTTTCTTGAACATATCATCGTATTTTTTCAATTTATTTCATTCAATCTCCCGCTCATGACTGGCCAGCTAGTTGAGCTACAAAATACCGTAAAATGTTGTCGCCAAGTAAAGAAAGTTCGAGCACTAGGCTAACTGTTACTGTGGTTTCTCTCGCGTACAGAATAGGCTATAAGGTGCTTATATTTGTTGGTAAGGAATATATATATGCTGTGAAGAGTACTGTGAAGTGAATATGAAGTGTAAATCAGGCTTCAATCAAGAAAAAGAAGTTACATTGAGTCGCCGTAAGGGAATAAATTCGGCGCTAGTGTTGTGAAAGTTTTCACCAACATGCACTGCAATTTTCTATAGATAATTGCTAGATTAGTATATATTATCTTCATTTATTTATACGCTGAAGATGAATTTCGCAATTTAAGACTATTTTTCTGGTTAAATTAGTTAAAATACTCCTAGGCTGCTCAGCCACAGATTCGTCGATGATGACGTCACTTTTTGGTGCTAATTTCTCGTGAGTCCTCCCGTTACGCTCTTTGCTTCCTGGTGTTGACCATTTCTGTCCTGCAGTTCAGATGTAGGTCGCCAAATGAAATATTTTTCATAAGAGCTACACTTTAGAGCAATGAAAGTAAGGAAAAGGAATAATAAAAGGAAATAGATTGACATGAAAAGATTCAAACAAAGACTGTCGCAGCAGCGATTTAAATCCTCGTTATCATAGGCTGTCACTTTACTTCCTTTTACTACATTATATTCCTATGGAAAATGGTAAAATCGGCGACAGCGCGGTAGTATTTTGCGTGTGTCGGTAGTGTCGCTTCGGGGCCTCAGTGAAGGTCACAGGTAACTGAATTTTTATTTCTAATTATTTCCTTTTTTTTTTTTTTGCTGTTGTCAAGGTTCTGACTAAGGCGTCTTGGTTTCAATGTTTGTCTGACTAATGTCATTTTAAACTTTGTTCTGCTACAAATTTCCGTAACCTCTCTATTGCTTTTTTATTTTCAATAGCTGTCATTCTTTGGCTTACCGTTTCCACATTTTTCGCTCACTCTTATTAGCAACTCTTATTACCTCCGCCAAGGAGCTTATGTTTTCGTCGGGTTTGTCTGTTTGTTTGTCTATCTGTCTTTCTATCTGTCTCCCACCAAGATAACTCAAAAAGTTATAGACGGATTTTGACGAAGTTCAATTAGGCCCCAAGTAACACAGTGTAACACACGAAGATGTGCAGTTATATACTCCGTTATTGACGTGTACTGTAGAACATTAGGGCTTTGTGCCCGTCCAATACAAGCGATGTAAACTGGGAAAAAATTACGTTAATTTTAATTTTTCAACGATGCATTCCACTTGGTGAGCCAGTCTTCAACTTCTTCGACCTGCAACACGAAAAAAAACTGGGTAAACTCCAGAGCCCAGCTTAACTGAGCTTTCTGTTTTGTAACTTCTTTGCTCTCCGAGAAACAAACGATCCATAGACCCCACGCTTGTAATTATAGCTATAGAACGTTCTGCGGACGCTCCTGTGCACCCAGCCAATGAGAGAACTCGTTGCATGCTAATTGGGTTCTGACACACCAATGGGCGCTTGATCTTCGTAAATGAATTTACAAGTGGTAACTGTGAGATGCAGTACGGACCGGGCTTTACAAGCTTGTATCTGCTTCGATAAACCTGGGCTCTCGAACATTATAAAATCACTACTATAACTTTACAGTTTAATGTAAGCTGTTCGCTGTGTATGCATTGTACTGTTTGTTGTACTGGTCTGTGTTGCATGCTGTATATCGCACTGCTTGTTACAGCAGTTACTGCATTTTATGTTGTAAATTGTACTGCATGATAGCCCTCAGGGGTATATTCTGGCGGGCGATTTCCCTACCACAATATATTTTGGACCTCACGCACCCAAGGGTCCCGAGTGCCTTCTCCACAGGGGATGTTGCAACTTGCCGCAGTTCCTGCTGACGAGGTTAATATTGTAAAGTCAGGTAGGCTCTCAATACTTCCCCTTCTGTTTCGGGAGGTGGGCTGCCGATCGAAGTGGCTGACCTTTTCCCGCTAGACTTCTACCTTCTTGTATTTCGTTTCCTTCCCCTGTGCGGCGTAACTGAGCGAAAGCGTTCAGCCGCGCCCGGGGGTTGGAGATGCAGATGCTCTACTTGTGCCTTTTTCCTGTCATAGCGCACTGACCACTCTGAGACCTCCCAGCAGAAAAGCCAAGGCAAAATTAATTGAGAATTTAAAACGCGCCCTAGTCGGCGCACGAGCCTGTGGTTAAACACAGGAATAGTTCGGCGCGATATAGGCAGTGTGCCACTGAAGCGCTAGTAAAAACTTTTAATACTGTACTGCATGATATACTGTTTACTGTTGGCCACATCGGTATTGCACTTTTTTCTATACTCTTTTTATATGAAATTTATTTCTACTGAGTATACCTTGATTTAAAAAAAGTCTACAGTATACTGGCCACTACTCAAGTAACGATATCTCATGTTTCACTTTCATAGTTCCAATAAAAATAAACACTAACCTTGTGTCCCCAGGGACCTCTTGCTCCATGGTACACAATCTTGCCATCCAACACCACAAGGAGGCGCTCCGGCAAGGCAGAGTAGCTCAAGTTGGCGCGATTGTCAAAGTCGTCTACCAACACGGGGCAGGACGGCTTTGCCAGTTCCACCATGAGTCTAGCTGCAGCAAACCGGTCGTCCATGTTCCTATGAAAATGTGACACTAATTTTTCCATTTTTGTTTTTCTTGCGGCTTAGTCTGTCAACACCTAACACTTTCGTCATTGCAAAGTGAAAACTGGTGTCCCCATGCATGATACGGGTTCTGGTACAACAGTCGTTAATTTTATACTACTGTTCACATTTATAGGCTATCTGAATTAAACTACATTCTCACACTTCGCATACATGATGCGGGACAGGGCATATATGAAGAACGGAATGTCTGTTCTGCATAATTACCACAAGTCTCCTTTAAGTGTTTAATTATGTAATTGTAATTGAATGACGGTGAGGTCTTTGCATTAGCGCCTGTGTATCATTCGCTCCTGCAAAAATTTTCTTTTATGGCTAGAAGGAAATTTAGTCGTTGACACATGGAACTCTAAGCGATTAATACCGCTGTGTTTCAGGCTTAGCAAGGATCTAACACAAAGAATGACCGTCCTGTATATATCTCTTTGTTTATTTATTTGTTTATCCATTTTCTGTCACGCTTTAACAAAACAGGCGGAAATTAGCCCAGGTTGGAGCCTCTGGTCGTCCTCTCAAGTTCCATTGAAAACTGATAGGTAGAAAATAGACTGCGTTGCAGATGATGGCAATTTTCACATTATCTGAATTCCAGTCTTCCTTTGACAACGTTCAAGTCCACTCAATGCCAATACACACAGCTTCTCTAAGCAATCTCTTGCATTGTGATTTCCTCTCGCTTCTGAGGTTTCCTTCATCCAAACTTCAGCTGCCCTCAGCTTACACTAACACTTCTTCAGTGGTCAGCAGTAGGCTAAAGATACGAAGATTTCTTCGTAACTAATAATTTTATCCATCTTGGGTTCTTCTTTCTACAGAACAGCTTTTCATTTGAGGAATTATACTTCCCAGTTATGTCCCACCGCGAGTATCCTGGATACAGAGCTCAGTATTTATTAGGAGCAATATCGAATGCAAGCAAAAAACATTTCACTTCAGCATATTACCGAAAGAAAGTTTGGTATTGTTCAGCGTGGCGTGCTCATCTGTAAGTTCCCAATTATGTTGGCAGTTGCATTGCATCCATCCGACATAGGAAGTTAATGAGAAAATTATGATCAACGAAGACGGGTCATCACAAATTCTTCCGTCATTTTTTGACAGCGCGGGTACTGTAGTACATGAATAAATCTCCGATTCAGCTTTGAAATCTCGACCATATATGTTTTGGAGGACCAGAGCCGAGTAAATTAGTTACCATTGAGCTGCTTAAGTCCAAAGTTTTTCCGTTGAGAAAGGACTCGTAACATTTCGATGAAAACGGTCAAATAAATGCCAGTGTGCATTTATTGATGTATTTATTTGCTAACTAGTACACCTCTAATTCCATCAAAAATAACCTCAAAGAATTTGCAGCGATCACCCTTCAATGTTAATGCTTGTTAGATTACAGTAGATTAGATAGGCGGCAGTAGACGGACCACTAGGCCCATTCCCAAAGAGACACCGGAACTTACGCCCCGGCCCTCTATGAGCTATTGCCATTATGTTAGTAGGATATAGATGACTGAGGAAACAAGAAAATTTCTGCAATTATATCCTCATAAGTACAGGGTGGAAACAAAAAAATGCTTGTCACTGTACACTATAATTAATGAGTGAATAATTAATTGATACGCAATGCTCTCTACAATAGTAAATTTTGTGCGTGTAATGACGCTTTCACCACTCCTACCTATATTGAGCTGCTGTCTGTCTTTTTGTCGGTCTTTATATTACATTCTTCAAAACAAACAATTAGTAATTGATGGAGGGGTTCAAGCTGGATCGGGTTTCAAAAGCTTCTCAGGTAAGTACGTGAAAACATGTACTACAGTTCTACTGACGTAAACTTTTGCAAATTTGTACCTGTATATTACCAAAAACACAGTAAGCTGGCTGTACATGGGAGTCCTGTAGCTGTTGAAGAATTCGTGTTAGTCATTGAAATGTTAAAAAATAATATACAATAATTTTGTAATTCGGGGCATCGATAGCAACGAAGTCCACAGAGCTAAACAAAGGGCTCATGCGCAGCGAAAACATCGCCCTCTGACTACTACACGGTATTGCGTAATGTGTAGCTTCAGCTGAACTGTTTTTCAGGGCTCATCTGATATTTAGCGCAAACTATTTTATTTTTTGTATTTCCTCCAGCATGCATGATGGTTAGTTCCAAGAATAACACTACTGTACATTGTTTTATAAATGCCCGACTTTAGAGACTAAGGTGCTGGTAGTTAATAACATACGAGTACTTTAAAGAAAAGCTCCTTCTCACTTGTGACTGGCAAGTTCCAAGTACCCTGGAATGGTCCAACCGTCGGTTGGGTGCATCTCCTCGATGTAGACTAACAGGAAATCAGCCACATCACCGAACTCTTCCACCACCTGCAACGGGAGACTGTGACACATTTTTCCAATGTAACCTCAGTACGCAGTAGAAAACGGAATGACTGGAATAAAGGGAAAGGGCCACGATACCGACGTTATATAAGTACATTGGTTGTATATAAGAGCAGAGCCGCGGCCCTTCATAGCAGTTTCTTTTTCTAGCCTCCTTCTCGTAGTCTTTTTTTAAGGCTTTTGGGTCGCTGGCCCTAATTTATCCCTTCTTATATACTTTAGCTAACCTAACTTAACATAACCCAACCTAACCTCTTAATCTAAGATAAGCTAGTAAGTAGTTAATCAATTTTTTTATGTATAAAACATCCAAAACATCAATTCAGGGTTTGGTTAGTTTGGTTAGATAACCGTTAACCCCTCTCGAACTAACCGAAAAGGTAAACCACCTACTGTAACCCAATCAAAGGTTATATAGCCACCTTCCTGTCATATCTGATTACGTTGCTACGAGTGCAGTGTCAGCTCGTCCTTTGTTACTCCATCTAAAATTTGCTTAAATTGAAAACCATCTCTGCAGTTTTTACCCACGCATCGAATAAGTATACAGCAATGACACAGTTTCGTAAATATCTCTTAACTCTAATTGAAATTATATTCGCAATGACGATTTGACCATGATGTTTAATTACGCTCAGTTATAGTTATTTCTCTTACGGCAACAAATCGAAAAGATAATTTAGTCGCTGGATCATTTTTGCCGTTTGTCAATGTCGGGTTTGAGTTTTTCTTTTCTTTCCGCAAACTTGGATGAAGTGGGGTATGGATGAAGTGGGGTATACTCGCCCCTGCAAGGAAATGGGGTACTGGACGTCGCTTACAAAACCAATGCTTCCATACATGAGTTAACTACTGCTTTTGACATAGGCTACGATAAGAAACATGACCTCTGATGAGCTTATAGATAATCAAATCAAGTGCTTAATGGTCCAAGGAAAGTACACTGTAAAAAAAAATCCGTATATATTACGGAATGTTCTTGGCATTATTGCTGCCAGAGATTTTCCCGTCAAATCTACGAAATTCCGTATTTTTGCGTAATTTGCCCAGAAGTCGGGAAAATGAAGCAGGCTTGATGCTTGCTTTCTTCCCAGACTACTAGGCAAATTACGGGAAAATTTCTGAATTCCATAAGTTTGACAAAAAAATCACTGGTAGCAATAATCCCAAGAAAATTCCGTAAAATTTACGGACTTTTTTACAGTGTATACAGCAACATAATGCTTGCGAAAGTTGTGTCAGATGGCGCCTTCTTCCTTTTAAATGTCCCACTTCCCCCCAGATGCAAATTTTTGAGCTCCGTCAGACGTTGTGCCTCCACAGTGAAACAGTCTCTTGAATTAAAATTAACGTCAGTGCTTCATCCTTAGTATATGAACCTTCCAGCTACTTCCGTATAAGTTGAAACGTACTTTATTAAAGTGGGGAAGAGTTTCCAAGTACGGAGGTCAGGTGCAGGAGCCGAAGTTGAGCACCAGGGGGCGTCCCTGCCTGGCGAAGTCCAGCAGACGGCAGGGCTCCCCGTCGCTCAGGCGGTACACGGAGGGATTGGGGGCGTCACCCCCTTCTGCTGTGGTCCGCGTGTGCTCAGCATACATACTGGAAACAATCAAAGCTACCGTCATAAATAACATTTAGGGAGCATGCGAACAAAAGATTTCTAAAGAACAGGGACGCTTCCGTGACGTGAAACTGCTTTGCAGTAGAGGGATGTAGGGGTTCTAAGCATACATATTATAGTTCTCGAGTTCGTCTCTGCTCCTGGCAGTTTTAATTTCTGCTATACTTCGCCTTTGGTATCAGTATTTCCTGAGGTCATATTCCATTGCCTGGATTCTCACCGCCTAGAATGACAAGTATTTTTCTTCCTTGAAACCACAGATTTGAGTAAACAATAATAAATCGGAAAGTGAACTATACCAGACGGCGACAGCGAAACAGTCCCTCATGACGTAATATGGCCCTCATGACAACGCTGTCTCGCTAATCCATACTAATTAAGTAAGGCGAGGAACTTGTTCGTTTGAAGCATTTTTTTCCCATCGGATACAGTAGGTGTAAAGTTATATGACTTCAAACTTATAATAAAGGAAAAATAACACGTCGGCATGAGCGACCCACTATCAACCTCACTGCAGCAGCACACAACCCTCGCTGAGGGTTGGCTGGGTGATGGACGTTTGCTATGAGTGGGCGGAGGGAATGTATCATCACTAACATCTTCTCGTTTTATTATGTCGGGTAAGGCAAATGAAATGCTAACTCACATATCTCGTGTCTGGCCATTCAAGTGTAAAGATTTTTTTTTTTTTTGCCGGCGCTGTACAAAGAAATAGACGATTCGGGCGGGCGAGTAATCAATTAGACCTTCCCAGTATTAAAGGGGTTAGACGCTGAACTTTGAACAAAAATCACTAATCTTCGGAAGAGTCAAAACGACCTAAAAATGTAACGGATATATGACAGTGAAACTAATATGTTTATTTATTTATTTGTAAGTTATAATATACATTTTTATTTCTGTAAAAATTTCATCATGTGCATTACTATTTACTATTTCCCTATTGAGTTTTTACAGTTTCCTAAAATTTACTCTACATTCTTGACAAAGAAACGCTAAAAATTCAGTTACACTTTACTAGCAGATATATTAATGTATATCTATTATATACATATTCATAAATTAATCATTTTGTCTATGAATGCCATGCCATCCTTCGTATATTGGGATTAGCCACCAAAAAATTAATCAACAGCATGACAGATTTTCTTTTCTGTACATATACCAATGCAACGGGGTAAATATCGGTCAGTTTCTTTGTACATAAAATTATGTTTCTGGCAGGCAGAAATCAATCCAGTGCTGCAGTACTTTGGACAGCTCTGGGAAACATCGTTGACTGTTCGTTAAAAACGAACTTCCAGTGTTCATTTTTATTCCATTAAATAATAATAATTAAATAATAATACACAGGTCTTTGGTTGGCCTTTCCGTCGAGATCTGAAACATTTGAAAGTTAAAAATTGATCTGTTAAACCGCAAGTGGGCTGTCCTATCAATTTTTATTTTTTTTTAGCTTCGATTGCGTATGAAAACCCTCTTAATAGTAGCATAGACATAAGATCGCACTGTCGTCGCCAATGCACCAAATATTTTTATATTTTTTGCTAGAATAGAGTACAGAAACAATGGCGGCAAAAGGAAATAATTATATTCCTGAAAACAGAGCTACAGAGCAAAGTGAACGAAAATGGGTGGAAAGGGGGGGGGGCTTCGGTGAAGCAATAATTTTGTGGCTTCATTTTCATGACGGCAACAGCCAATGGTTATTTTAAATACAGCAGATAAGGCCATGGCAGCAATGCATCCTCCCCATATGAGAAGATAATGATTTATTATTATCATAATTATTACCATCGTGCCCACAATCACGAATGGTGAAAGATAGTCAATGTTATTTATTCCCCGTCATTCAGGACAGCACCCGACACTAGCGATATATTAGTGTAAACATGGACAGCGATGGTCAAATTTTGTTTTACTACTCAAATATTACTTACCTACGATAAATTAGTTTCTGGCGAATGAAGAAGTATTTGAGATGAAAGGCTTTCTTCACGAAGAAAGGCGTTAACGGATTCACCAGAGCTATCAGAGTGAATGTGATGTTCCTCAGCAGTGCTCGCACGAAAATGTACAGAGACGAAATAATTCTTAAATGTTTCAGTTGCATCATGTTAATTGCCATCTACGCCGATTTCAGTTGCTTGTGAATTTCCATGTCCTCAAAACTGAGCAAGTACTAACTCAGCGCTAGAAAATGTCATCAAGTATTCACAAACTGTCACACTATTACTTGTTGTCTTCTAATCTCAGCTTTAAGCCCTTCTTCGGGTAGAGTTCATCTTCCAATCTGAAAATTTGAAACAAAAAAATACGTTGAAAAGTGAAAAGCACCTCGAATTTTGCACTATATACCCTTCTAAATGCATCAACGGTTGGTACAGTGAATTCTATCCCGTAAGGCTTGACTTGCTCCGAACTTTAGGCAGGAACGTTGGTTTCTACAGTTTAAATCATGTTTCAGGTATTTATTGCAGCTGCTGGACTAGGCTGAAAAGTGTCAGTACACGCTGCCAGTGCACCTGGCTAATGTTCCGGATAAGTCAAGCTGAGGGGGCAATGTTCAAAGCGAAAATGGCCAACCAATGGAAGACGCCTTATAACTTCCTTTTTCTCCGCTAACACTCTGTATTTAAATTTGTTATCTTAGAGCAACAAATTTAACGGTAGGTATCTATTACAAAACATTGTTGAACTAGAACCGACGTATCACTATACCTCACAGGCCGCGACCTTCCTCAGTCTATCGTAATCTACGTAATATTTCGCATTTATTAAAAACAAATTGTTACCAACGACAGGTTTCTTACATTTTCTAGGTAAAACGGGATACAAAAAAGTAGAAAATTATCATTGCTGCTTGCGATCTGTGACATCTATACTGTGATACTTTAATCGCGAGTTGTTCAAATTTATCTCTAAACTTGAAAAGTTTTCCCAACTCGGTGTTTCATTCTAATTAGTACCTCAATAAAGCGAGAGAGATGTAGGCTCTCTGTTAATAGTCTTTGGCTTGTTCAGAAGTCGCCAGCGATGCGCTTTGCGAGCTCATAACGCGAACGAATATCGACCTAAAGAGACTAGCCATGGTTACTTTCAGACTTCCAATCAAATTGCAGTAACTGATGGTCACATAGCTCTCAATTTTTTCATACAATGGTATTCGAACTGTAGTAGAGATTGAGCCAAGAGGGAGTTTGATGTCTGATGGAAACCCATCGTTTATGGTCAAAAGGCTTAATGCAGGCTGCTAAAAGAGAAGGTATTCCACATTATGCATGATTAACGGCAGTTCGAATAGGGTCTGGCTCGACTACGAGTCTCCGGTTTTGGGCCACAAATCCCTACAATTGTATAACTTGTACTTACGTTAGTGACGTAATGGCATTATCTACAATAACCAGAATTGTTACCTTATGTATAAATTTCTACACATTGTTTCACTTTGTATCTACGCATGTCACTCTGATTCCAAAAGACTGATGAGGGAAAATTGGATCTAAGTTTACAAGAGTGTGAAAATGGCAAGCAGAGTACTCGAATTCATCACCAGAAACTTCTAATATAAGTCGAAGAACATCATCGTTCCCTTGTACAAGGCATTAGTGAGGCCACACTTAGAATTTGCTGTTCAATTCTGGTCGCCCCATCTCTGTAAAGATATTGATAACATGGAGAGAGTCCAACGCAGGGCAACGAAATTGATACCTCAGCTGCGAAATAAGCCGTATGAATGTCGCCTAAGAGAACTGGGTCTGATCTCTCTCGAGCAAAGACGGTAGCTGCCGCCACGGTAGCTGCATGCTTCCGTTCTCAGCTCTAACACCTTGTGTCGCTCGTTCGATTCCCCGTGCACACGAGCTCTTTGCAGATCTTGGTGTGCTGACTCGGCAGT
>LQNS02004412.1:335523-361217 GCA_001587735.2 Parhyale hawaiensis | reverse complement strand
TGTTTACTTCGCCAATGTATCTTGATCATCATTCTCTACATTTATACTCTTCATGATGTGCGAAGTTATTAGGCTGTTATTTGTGTCACTAGCTGAGATTCTATTGTATTCAGTGCGTGCCACTTAATCTTTCACATGTATATGTAATTAATACTTAGTCAAAAGGACAGACGTCCGCTCCCTGTGGCAGCGCCCGCTTTCAATCTATTGAATTCATTACCAACTTATATATGCTGTATCGGAGTCCCACTCCTCTTATCTTTGTCACGATTCCTACTGCATATGTATTATTGTAAACTATCACTCTTTGATAGCTGTAGTCGATCAGTTCATAACAACTTTAACTTGATAAATGATTGTAGCACACTATGCGCAATTATTTTCTGTGTTGTTCAGCATAGCGATCGCTGGAGCAATATTTTTAATTTTTATTATCATACTGTATTGTGTGATACCCTTTTTGATATAGGATGTTAATCTACGCATTCGTTTTAGCATTTAGTAACTTCCTGTTTTTGTTTCCTTGCAGCAAACTACTTAGTTTTGTGAACCCTGAAGATGACCTTTTAAGAAGATACCTAGCATGTTTAAAATCAACATGCGTTTTCTTCCATCCTTTACCTTTGGGCTCTCGGCGCATGCCGAGACAGCGACAGTAGGGCTTAAAGAGAGCGGTCACAGGGTACGTGTGATTTTCTGGTTAGGGTGAGGTAGCCATACTCTACATTGCACTAGCTATTGCGCACAAAAAGAAATAAAAAAAGACAAGATTGATGACTAGACCTTGTATTTTATGTAAATATATCCATACAAAACACACTTTGAATAATAAATGATAGGTACATTTTTCAAGACGAAGAAAACTTTCGTTGCACATTTTAGTAAAAAAAAAGTACTTTACTCTCCAGGCACAAAAAATGGGCTCCTTCACAAAATGCTCAGATTAAAATTCATGAATTTACTTATTATTTAACTAACAAGCATGAAAAAGACGCGGCCAAAAGGCGTCTTTCGAATACTGTTTCAACCATCCAACCTGTAACAAAATTAGCAAGATCCTGGTTTAACCACCGCTGTCTGTAATAGTATGCAGATAGTTCTCGATACAGGACATACTTCACTCAGTTCCATCAATTACGTTCAGAGTTTTTGCTGGATACTCTTGAATGAAAAGTACGTAGAGTATATGGGGCAACTGCTGGCTAAAATTTTGACCCTAACGAATGAAGCTGCGTGCAACAGAAGGGAACCTGCTTCGAAAAATACCCCAAGACCGGACGGTAGGTAGCGAGTCAATACGGGAGCTCCGTTGCAACACTGACTTCATTTGGTAGCTAATATCAAAGATTGGATTTTTCGTAACAAAGCAAATATCAATTTTGAAAACCCGTATATATGCTGAAATGATGCCTCTTTCACAACGATGCGAATGAACATCTGAGTTTATTTTACAATAATTTCTACAAACTAGACCATAGTGTAAATAAGAAATAGAACCAAACGTATCCTAGCCAGCTCAGTGCAAAACTAACTACCCCAGTTTATAGACTAATTCAGAGCAAAACTAACTACCCCAGTTTCTAGACTAATATCACGATACTTTCCAGTATCTTTACAATTACCATTTTCACCAAGTGCAGTTGGTCTCACAGCTATACACAGTACAGTGTTGATCTCATAATGCAACACATAATTTTGCGGTGTATACTCTACTGTTGGTCGGAAAAGACATACAAGCCCATACAAATCAAGCGTACGAGCTCTGCTAGAAAATCATCCGACCTTATTTCGTTTGGGGGGGAGGGGGAACCTGATGGATTTGAATCATACGCGGGTGCATGAAGCATCCTTCAACCTTCGTGCGCATGCGTGAATTTTTCCCTCTTGTCGATACCGGGAGTGGCTTCAAACAACATTTGCGTACAGAAGCGTGCAGTTCTCTCTGCGGCTTTCATTACATGGAGTCAGTGCATCAAATTTTGCGGGAAGCTCAGCGACTACCTGGTGGTGGAAACCATTTGCATGATTCAGACGGCTTTTGGTACCGACCAATCAGAAATTTATAGGCATTTATCCGATACTATCGGATACCTTTCACTATTTACTCATAGGCAGCTGATAAGTGCCTATGAATTTCCGACTGGGTGATGCGCACCACTACAACAACGCCTCGGACGGTGTCACGTCCCTTCCGCAACACCACAGCGATCACTTTGGCTCTGGCCTGTGGTCATTTCGGCACGTTGATGGCCGACCGAAGCGTGGCCCGCTCTCTACCGCTGTACAGTCGGTTTTAAAACGGTTGGACCACTCCATAGTGTATGTAATAAGTACAGTGCAACATCGACACCAAAAGCCGTCTGAATCTTCCGATTGGTTTGCAGTTAGCTGTCACCCAGTTTCTCGTAAAAATGCACTAATTCCACTGAATGAACAACCGCCGAGAGAACCGCACGCTTCTTCATGCAAATGCTGTTAGCAAGCAGCTCACGGTAGCGATAGGCGGGACAAAAGTCACGCATGCTCACAAAGGTTCAAGATCGCTCCATGCAACCACGTTTTTTTGAGATCCATGAGGTTCTCACCAGAAAGGATAAGGCCAGATGCTTTCTAACAGACCTCGTATAATGCCTTGAAGATATATTCCAGTTATGTGTTCGGATATATACATTCAGCATACATGTTGCGTATATTATAGTCACCATAGATATGTATCTTAAGGCAATACATTGACCATGGTTCCGCATTACAAATGCGCTATTTAAACCGTAAATTTACCATACAGAGTTTGATATTTCAAACGACACGTAAATAAATTTACTCGTATTTTATTGCACGAAAATACATAATGTATTTTTTAAAAACTAAGCAGAGTCTCAGGTTGATTCCTTTTGGAAGCACAGTTTAGGGCACTTTTCTTAGTGTCTTCCATATTGTGAAACTTACATAAATTTATGTATACAATTAATAGACATGAATAACATAAATCCAGAAAGTCTTCTTGATGCTGTTACGGCTACAGCACTAATTTGTGGGTATTTCTAGCACTGTTGCTATGACAACTGATATCTAAATAAGACATGAACACTTTAACTGTACGTTCACAAATAATTTACATAGGTAACCGATACTGGACGCAATAAGACTCAATAGAATTACCAGATCATACACTTATGACACTAACAATTCCAGACACACAGCTGTAAGCGGTTACGTGCAAAGTGGAGATGACTCGCTGCTGGTTCACCCGCTAGTCACAGACAGCAGCATCATTTCTACCCATGACTGGTGGAGTGTACGATACCACCTGGACCTAATCCCCTCAAAAAATAACATCAAAGGAAAAAAACTACAAGGATAAAATAACTAATCGCTACAATGGATCAGGTGCCGTCGACGGCACCGTACTGTCGTCGGGCAGCAGGATCAGTGGGCGCGGCCTTCGGTGGTCGCGGTGAAGATTGGGCGGAATCGTAAACGCTCGTTTCCTCCTCATTGTCGGAGGGCCGCCTGCCGGGGCCGGGGTACGAGTAACGAGTCGGGTCGTCGTCGGGTATCGGCAGCACATCATCGTCGGTTGGCCGGTACGGCACCTGAATGATGGTGCATATTATTTTATTGCTAATAAATATTTGTGTTCAAATCAACAGGTTCACAAGTTCACCAACAAATACACACGTAGTAAACAACATTGTTACACTAGTTATGGGGTCTAATCATATAAAGAGAAGGCTACGTATAATTGTTTATAATTTTGTGGCACGCATAGTGCATGCATGGTACACATATACTATAGGCCTTCTGCTATGCATACTACGCTTTTGAAGTTGGTATATTATTACACGTAAGTATACGGAACACTGCTTTGGATGGTACGCAGATATATATGTTATACGATAAAACATGGTACACTGTTGTATATAGTTTAATGTTGAGCATGGTACTCTATTGAGAATATTATACTATTAAGGACAGTACACTGCTCTATCGTGTGTAATGTATGGCTGTGCAATGTGCATGGTATACAAATTTGCATGATACTTTTCTATTCATGGTAACAAAATCACTGCTAAAAGGCCCACCGATAAATATCAATGCTAACAAGTAGGGAGAATTTTACCCAGTCTTGCTCTCCGAATCGATGTGTTCTGTACTACCATTATTTCAACTAGCACTAAAGCGATCATTACTTCATGCAACATAGTTCATTGTCCGAGATTTACACAGTAGACGCTGCTAATAGCATAAGGTTGATTTTTCAATATGTACCTAAATGATAACTAGGTCACTCTTGAATGCACTTCTCTCCCGTTGGATGCGGTATTTATGCCAGCTCAGCGTAATCAGCTACCGATTACCTTCCTGAAAGTCTATCGAAAGTTACAAACTGTAAGCCTACGAATAAACTAGAGCTAAGCTGAGGGTGCCACGTACCGAGAGGTTGTTGCCGTGGAGAGCTACGTGTTCGTCATCGCTGGTGCTGGAGGAGTCGCTGGGGCCCTTGCCCCCCGGCTTGTAGGGCCGGTACATGTAGGCCAAAATGCCGAATATGATCATATCCACGAACATGAGGCACGAGAATAAGGTAAACTCGTACGTCTGGAAAAAGTACAGCATGAACATTTATGGCTGAACACTATACGTTATACTTATTGCTATTAACGATAAGAAAATATGGGCCATAAAGACGAAAGGATTTGTCGCTCGACAAGTTAAAAGATGAAAAACAGCTCTGAAGAGAAGGCAAGAAATCTGTACGCGTTTGTTTGTTTGTTGGTTTACACTGGCACAAGCTACGACAAGCAAAATTCACCTGCGATGACAGTTTGGCCGAATTGGCGACGACTACGACGAGCAGGTCCCCAACGGCTGTGGTGAGGAGCCACGCAGCCTGGATGACGCTCTTCATACTCGGGGGAGCCTGCAAAATATCATGGAAATGTAAAATTCACAAAAAAGAACGGAAGTACGATGTACTCAATAATTAACTGGCTGTCTTATTGGTAGTTTGGTGATATCTTTTCAGGTAAAAATATCACTACAACTTAGTTATTAAAAAAAATTAAGATTACGAAATACAGTAGACTGAATACAGGTAAAAAGGTATGAAACAGAGCATAGACAAGATCTTACCAGTTGCCTCGATAATTATCAAAATAACAAAATAAGAGTATCAGCTGAAGTTTGGATGAAGGAAATCTCAGAAGAGAGTACACAACACGATTGAAGAGATTGCTTAGAGAAGCCGTATGCATCTACATCGAGTGGACTACAACGTTGTCAAAGAAAGACCGGAATCAGATATACTGTTCTCTTGCCATCATCTGCAACCTGGAATATTTTGTACCTATCGGTTTTCTATGAAGGTTGACAGGATGACCACAGTCTTCAAGCAGATGAATACACTGATGAAACCAGGAAGGCCAGAGCTAATTTCTGCGTATCTACTTTCTTAAGAGCGTGACACGAAACCTATAAATAAATAAATTTATAACTATATAAACACACGACGGTCATTCTTAGTATTAGATTATAGTTCTGGTCAGTTCATATTTTTTTTGTCGTTATATGAAATTGCTCACGGCACAACGCTCATGGCTAAACGATGACGTCACAGGAATCTCGAGGTAGAGCTGAGCCAAGGCCCTCTAGACATATGCGTGTTCGTAACCTGACAAGTGATACGCACTGTTGAGCAAACTGACTTTACGGCTAGCGATGTTGTATATATCTTCTTTGGTTAACATACAGCTGTGTTTACGAGGGCAGCACAACACAAGACATTTGGACACTCAGCTGAGAGAACTCGTTCATTTTCCTATCGTGTGAACTCGCCTTGAGGAATCTTTTCTCTGACAAGACCCCCGGGAAGAAAAGAGAGGAACCACACGGACGACTTCCTGTGACGGACATGCCAAGGTTCTGACTGAGCTTCTTGTGGATGACTACAATACGGGAGTAATGGTCAGGGTCGGGCCGTGGCTGCTCGTGTGTGACTGCTCGTCGCCTTGGCTGAGATGGGCTTAGAATCTGGGAGTCTGCGTTCTCAGTAGTTAGCCCGTGCAATTACTAAGCAACAGAAGATATAATAAACTTACCTCCGTGAAGGAAAATTGTAATCCAGACACAGAAAAGAAAACTTCGCCAAGCGTGATGAGGAAGTATTGAGGTATCTGCCATAGTATGCTGATTGGGGGTAAGCCGTTCGCTGCGTTGTTCTGGGGTGAATATAAACAAACAGCCAAATAAAGTTGCTAGACAGATTCTGCCACTAAATTGAAAGAAATGGTGCTCTAACAGCTGAGGTTTCGTTAGCAATATCTCAGGTTAGCAGCAACGAACACAATTTATCCGTTAAATAGACTTAGATTTATGTTTCCGATAAGAAAATATTCATCATCTTCTCGATCTCTAATCTCATCCAGGTTGCAAATACATACAGAACAATTGAAGCAGCTTGAAATTTAAAAATATATTACGGTCACTCTCTTCTGGTCGAAAATATTATGTAATATAGCGGTATGCTCTGTCGTAGTCGGCGAAGTAAAAGTATATCTCGGTTCAACATACTGAAATATACGGCACCTTGACTACGGTATACAAATCAAAAATAGACTACGGTGTCCTCTAAATTTGTCTGCAAATAATTAATATTTTACGGTAACTTTTGTGATGGTTTGTATATTAAAATATATTTCGGTCACCTCTATCATGGTTTGCAAATTAGAAATATCTTGTTGATCACCTCTACCGAAGCTGGGAATTTAAAAATATATTGTTGGTTAACACTAATGTGGTTTGCAAATTAAAAAAAAATATATTGTAGTCACCTCAATTCTCGTTTGCACGATAGCGGCCACAGCGAAGGAGCCGGCAGCAAGAATACCTCCTGCAGTGACACGCTGCAGTGGTTTGACAAGCCAACCTAGCTTACCCATGCAGCTGTACCCCCACTGCTCCATGAAGGGTACCAGTAGAAGGATGAGTAGGGGGTTGATCACCTAGCAATGGGAAGTGCGTTGTAATTAAGAAGCAGTACATACGCATTACCGGGTGTTTCTCAAACTAATAGATTACCGGGATCTGCATTAAGTAAAAAGTAACAGGAATACAGTGAATAACCGACAATAGCTCATAGCTTACTGTACAATGAAATGCATTAATTAGGTAAATGTACATTTTAGATTATCAGTAAATAGTGCGACTGGCTTGGGCCAAAAAACTTACTTAGAATAGTACGATAAGATTACTTCTCTTGATCAAAGATTAGATGGATTTTCGTGAAATAGACTATACAGAAGTTGTTTACTTGGAGTACCTGGACATAATTGAAGGAAAATAAGTCCTACATTTTATGAAATTATTTTACCTCAGTACAACCATCTCGAAAAAATAGAGACATGTTGATGAAGTGATGGCAAGCGATTCATGGGGAAACGTATCAAGAAAGCAGTAGTCATGTTAAGCACGGAGATGGAAAAGGAAATAAGGAACCTACATTCATGGATTATTATATTATTTTAACACTTCGTTTAACCTTCGTAGCCGACATTCATGGATGATGATGATCATGATGGTTACTAGTTGAGGCTGCAAAAAAGTATAGAAAATCATTAAATGGAGAGAGAACGGCGATGAACTCGGCAAATGAATGTGGAGAAGCATTACTGAACTGAAATTTGAAAGCTGTGGAATGTACTGAAAATTGAAGAACACAGAGTTGAAAAGACGGGAAATTACTGGAATTTGTAGAACTCTGCAGGGTTGTGAAAGTCGGGAGAATACACAGTATACACTGCAATTTGTTGAACACTTAGTTTGAAAGGAGTACAGTAGTATTTCTAGAGCCTTTAGTTTTAGTTTGAAAGACTGGGGAATAGAGTAGAATTTGTGTAAGCTAAGCTTGAGTACCGGGAAAATGTGTGGAATTTATAAATCATCGAGCGTATAAAGAGATGCATGGAGTACGATTAAAAAAAACTGACGAACTAGGGAAAAAACTGGGATATGTTTGTTCATCGTTATACTATTAGAAAGCGGACACATATAGCTGTTCAACTCGGGAATGAACTTCCCCGTGTCCAGCTTGGAACAACTAGACTAGATAAGAACTAGAATTAGTAGAGTCCAAGTCTGACAAAACTTAGAAATGAGTTACTTGCTGTAGGGAATAAAACCTGAAAAATGTGAAGCGTAGAACGATGAACTGGAATATGACATGGAATGTGCAAAGTACGGTATCGAATGGATAAACCGAGAACGAACTTTCTTACCTGCATCTGGTCGGGTTGTATGACAATTGCGCCTACTTTGCCGTCCATTTTGGCGGCTTGGAACACCCATCTCGAACCCTGCCACACGTACAAGTACTGGAATAAATCTTGCAGTACACTCGATGTGACGTTATCTTTAATAACTAAAGCGCATGACAGCAAAATAGAGACAGAGATAGACATAAAAAATTAGCCTGTTGGTTTTACAGAACGAATATCAAATAGACAATACAAAAATATATATATATATATAGGTATAATAGAAGTATGCCAGGCATATATGCTGAGCTGCACCCTGCGACGATAAGTAAAGAGAAGAAAACGAATAGACAAAAATACGCATAGCAAGTATACCTGGCATAGTTGTTCTCTCATATTAATTAGCCACGCATGTCAGGGGAAGTTGAAAAAAAGAGCAAAACATATACACTATACACCAGGTATATAAATCAGGTACGCTTTCTGTATTGGCCACAATGAATGGATGGATGGCGCTGAATGTTCGAACAGAATCAACAAAATCTTAGAATAATCAAAAACTAGATATACAACTAACGTAGCAGGCATACCTGTTGGTCAAACAGGGCCCAGAACACGGGGAGCGGCAGGTACAGCACCAGTATGGAGGTGAACACCCGCACGTCCTCCACTATGGCGTCCCCATGCTTGAACCGGGCATGGTCCAGCCAATGGGGCAGCGCTGGGGCACGACCGGCTAAGGACTTCACCTTTCCAGACACACCAAGCTGGAAAAATTACTACTAATGTAGCAGTGGATTTCAAAAACTTTCTGGACTCATACGTAGTAAAAAGTGCCGCCTATTAGCTGTTACGTGCACTGTGGAGACAACTCTCTACTAGCCTTCCCGCTGGTCACGGAATGTAGAATCACATTAGTACAAGATGGGTGGTGTATGCAACGTTACCTGCGCCTCGTCCGAAGAACTTCCAAAGTAAGTTATCAAAGGTAGGGGAATTACCCAATTGCCGAACTAACTCTATTACCGAACAAAGAACTATTATTTGATGGGATTATTACTTTCATCTATCAAATATAACTGTTCGGAAATAGAGTTAGTTCGGCAATTGGGTAATTCCCATAATGTATATCGTCACCGGAAATGAGGGCGAATAAAATCGCGTTGATAATTATTTCCAGCGCAACATTTGGGGGCCGCTGCGGCGCAGCCAAGAAGTTGAATTGCGGTTTTAGCTTCTGCAGCGACCCTAATTGTTCTAATTGTTAGTAGGGTTCTTGCTCATACAAGTGCAAAGATGGTAATTGTGCAGTAAGAGCAGTAAGGCCTCCTTCATTTTCCAATTCATCTATCAGATAAGGAACACCGGCAATTTTACTGCGGGAGAATAGTATACACTCACTTATCTTACACAGACATAACATCCAAGACAAATATCATTCTCCAAATTAGTCCCAAGAATATTTGTAAATATAGATATAATGTATATGTAAATACTCAGTGAATCAGCCGCATCCACGACACAAAATGACATACGATAATAATGTACGATTATGGCAATGTACGATTATGGCAATGCTTCAAGCGTGATACAAAATTGCAAGATTCAACAGGTAAATAAAAAAATAACTATTACAACCAGTTAATCACACCGAGTAGTCACCATTGCGATTGACTGTTATTTCTGTGAAGACACAAGGACGTGCTGTTGCACTGGTAAGCAGTGGCTAAGCCACGATGCGTATAAATAATAATAATAATAATAATAACAGTATTAAACACTTTAAGTGGCCAGTAGTCAGATACTTAGTTAGTTATAGTTAGGAAGTTTAAGCCTCCGTTTCCGAGCAGAACGATATCACAGAGGAAAGAGCAAGGGACATATAGTATGCCAAGATAAACGAGGAACCCATGCACGAAGGTGTTCCCACACAGGATCAACGCGCATGGGAACAGTAAGTCGGGAAAGAAGAGGAAGAACAGAATACAGCATGAGCACGTAGGAGTATGAAATCTGGAAGGAAGCTAAGTGGACACGAAAGAGCGACGTCCCGAAGGCCTAGCTAATGGCCGAGGTAACCTATACGGACCCCCTGGGGTTGCCTGGCCCCATAGCATAGGATGGGCGAACCTAAACTAACCTAACCCTCTGGCCCATCCTATGCCCCCTGAGGGGTAGTCAGATCTTACAACAGTTTTCCGCATATATATAACAGCATTAGATATATGCATCACATACAGACAAAGCTATTTTTCTTTGAAATAGACATTTTTCACACAACTCATGCTGGCAAATTTATTCTTGTCGCATGTTGAGAATGCTCACCACCAATCGTTTCCTGGACAGTCAAAGATGATATTTTTTTTTGCTATAGGCAGGAATAGTTCAGCGAGGCACAAAATGTATAAATAAAAAAAATCGCATTTGCACTAAAAATACATAAATTCAAGTTTCTGTGTTGCAAATATTTTGGAATGAGTTGAGTTACTACAACAAAGTGAAATAAATAAAAGGCGGTACGTACCCAGATGCAAGACATGGTGGTAGTGAGGATCGTTCCAGACGCAGGCAACTTCTTGTACAGTGGAGATCCTGCCACGAACACCACTGAAATAACGGTAGGGTTCAAAATCTACGAGAGTTAACCTATAGTAGAAATGTAGAAAAATTCGCCAGGAATGAGCCTGTAATGAAAATACTTATAACTGGAGCCCGGATTCATTGCGCTTGAAATAGGTATTACAGTTATAGCTCCAAAAAATTTCTCTTATTGCACTTAAAAATTGCTCTCATTGCAACTAAGCAACAAGGGTGGAAGAAAAAGGAAACAAGGATAGCAAACGAGAATGGCATGTGGACCAGTGGTTCAACGAACACTTATATCAGTTCCCAATGCCAATTATTAATATACATTGCGCTTATGCTCATTGACAATTCTTTCAAATGGCGAGAATGATTTTTGCGCTTTACCTGTACCCCCCCCCCCACGAAAAAGGCCACAAAAATTTACTGGTACAGATTGTGAGATTTTGCAACTAGATTATTTTTACCACCCCCCCCCCAAAAAAAACATTGAAGAATAATTGATAAGGGAATCAGTTATCATAGCGTATGGAGTCTTGTGATACGTGGCATTTATTATCAATGATTATCACTGCCACGTGTCACATGACTTCATACTACAATACGACTTATAAATGTAATATTTTATGTTATATAAGGCCGAGTTCACACGTCCCTCTTCGTAAGACGTTCAATCACGAAGAGGAAGACGATCGAGCTGTGCGTCAACTTTTTCTGTCTCTGTCAACAGGTAGAAAAGTCCTTCATTCAAATGAATGACGCCGCGCGTTCAGTTATGATATCGCTTCTTTACATTTTAGCTTATATTTCGAGTCGGTTTGAAGTCACATTCGTATCCCACAATCTTATAGCCTGATTTTGATAGGAGTAGCCTATTTCTAAAATATTTATAGCTTCATAAACCGATAAAAGAGAAATCAGTGACTATATAAAAGCATTTTTCCTTCGACTTGTCCATGATCTGTAAACGCTGCAGAGGATAAATTTACTATTTATAGGTTTTGTTCCCAAAACCTGAATGACGCAGCGCGTTCAAAAAAGGCATTCTTCATCCTTCAGTCTACCGCGTTTGCTGCAGCTGCTTCTATAAAAACAACGCGCCGCGTCCATCAGTTTGACTGACCGCGTTACGATGAGGGACGCGTGAACACGCCCTATTATATTGCATTTATAGCTCTCATTGCAGTTATTGTACTTGTAGCTTTTATTGCACAACGCCGTAAACTGCAAAAAAAAAATCCGGGCTCTGCTTATAACTCACAAACAGCCTGTGATTTTAAAAAAATAGCTGATTCCCAACACAGATGCAATGTATCTACGTATGTGTCCAGTGGCAAAAATGATGCTCGTTGCAGACGAACCACATGATATCAACGTAAAAATGTACTGCCGTTGTACAAAAATTAATTCACTCCAGTAACTAAACAGCTCACAACCTATGTAGCTAATGTATAATCAATGAATCTAATATCAACCTAAACGTGTTGTAAGTTTTTAGTATAATTCCTAAGTTAGCTAGATTTAATAATGAAAACGTCAGGGTGCTGTGTCCTAACCTTGTTGGACACACCTTGCATATGAGAAAAATAAATGAGGTATCTTTCTTTCTGTTTCTTTGTGCATGACCATCCGGATGTGCGTTCCTCACAACTTGAAACTGAATAACTGAACCTGTACGATTAGATCTATTTCAGCCAATGAAAATTATTATTAATATGAGATTATTTACAACCACTGCACCTAAAATCCCGCTCATTTTTTGCTAGCGAAATTGATTATCAAGAAATTATTTGTAACAACTACAGTATAGGCTTACGAGTAGGTTTACTTTTTGGAGTAAAATATGTTTTCTCAAAAATTCCTCAGAACCACTGTAGTATGCCTACGACTTGGTCCTTTTTTTCAACGGCAGAAATAAAAATTTACCCAATTGTTACTTTATCTAGGATAAGGCTAGTATTTGAAAGAGAATATACTTGCAGGGACTTACATAGGGCTACTCCCATCAACATACGCCGTACTTGCAGGGACTTACATAGGGCAACTCCCATCAACATACGCCGTACTTGCAGGGACTTACATAGGGCAACTCCCATCAACATACGCCGTACTTGCAGGGACTTACATAGGGCAACTCCCATCAACATAGCGGGAAATCCGAAGGCAGCGAAGTAACATGGTCCATTGAAGCAGGTTGTGCTCTCCCTCAGCAGGGGGGATATTATCGTGGACAGCAGAGAACCCAGGTTGATGCTGGAGGACATGACGAAAAATTATTAAAATCCGATGTGCAAGTAAGAGAAAGTAATACATGCATATAGAATAAAACAGAAAGCTGGCAGTAGACGGACCAACAGGCACATTCCCAGACAGCCGCCGGTACTTACGCCCCAGCCCTCTATGAGCTATTGCCATTCGTTTAGAATCATGCAAAATTCTGGGGGAAGAAATAATGACATGGAGCGACTTTTACAATCTGGGGTGCTAGTGAGCAAAAACATGGAAAACTTGATGTTAGAAAACCGATGCAATGACATCAATTTTTGATGTACTAGTAAGAAAGAACACGTAATATCTAATGACAGAAAAACTATATCCAACGAGATTGAAAGCGGTAGTATGCAAGCAAGTACAATTTCATGTATATAAGTAAAACTAACGTAACAAAATAAAAAATTAAATGCACTAATTTTTAGTAACAAGTTAAAGCTGCAAGATAATATGAACGGTACGTTTCAGTCGCAGCGTAATGGCGAATAAAAGATTTACGCTTCCCATGTATCCGGTAACAACACGCATCAGTATCAGAACTATATAATAATTCACGTCGTGTTTTTATTTATATATTTATATCTTTCCTGTCACGCTCTATGGGAATAAGATAGGAGAAAATTCAGGTGCCGATGACGGTAACTTGGATACGGGGGTCATACTTGGGCGCTCCATGCAGAATGCTGAATTTTCATTAAAGAAGCCTCTGAACAGTACTAAGCACAGGAGACAGAGGGGGTTTCCCCGAGGTGCTAATTTTCTACCGTCATTTATAATGACGGCCCGGGCCACTAGTCTAGGATATAAAATATACATGTGATAATTCTCTAGTAGCAAATAGTCAACTAGCAACCTCAGTTACTTTTCAAACAGAACTAAAAAACTTATTTCTTCATGTCTGCAGCTCGGTAAAAATGCTCAGTCTGCAGTCGAAAACGTATAATGCCTGACTTGACATGATATTCCAAAGTCCATCGGGAGCGGATAATTAAAATGCTTGTGCAACTGGAAAAATTTTAAATTTATTAACAAAGTAACTATCACAACCAGAAAAAATTCCTGTTTTGAGAACCAAAAGAGAAAGTTCCTGAAATTACACACTACATATAATACAGTATTGATTCCTTAACAGAAGAAATTTTCTAGTTGTAGCTTAGGTACATCAGCTAGCTATAGAGATCAATGTTCCGATCTGTGTCGACGCGTGGATTTCACTGTCTGGATCTGTGTTCGACCGTGAGGAGCTGCAGGTGTTCAAGTCAGCCAACAGATTTTTAAGCGGCACTTCTACACCCCGGTCCAGGATTAGGGTGGACTGTAGCCAAGCGCGCCCTGGCGAGAGCCACCACCCCCCTCATGCTCATGGGCCGTAGACAAGCGGGCCCCCGGAGAGCCCTCGCCGATCCCTCTTTTTAAAGAGGGCACTCCCTCCCCGGCTACGAGAGGGACCCTCTGTTGCGGCAGGATGGCGGCAAGGAGAACGGTCTCGCGACCAAACCCCCGCCGCCACGGCCCCACCGCCTGCTGGGACCTCTGCCGCTCTGAGAGAGGGACAACTATCCCCTCCTGGCGTCTCCCGCTTCCACCACTCAGGGTCACTCCAGCAGGGAAGCGTTTCCTATGGGCTTAGTCAACCACCATCGTCATTCCCAGATGACTGAGCCTGGTATATTATTAACTTATTGAGTACCATGATCTCCAAAAGGGGATCAACAAAATATTGCCATTCTTACGAAAAATATACCTTTACCCTAGGCATTAATGGGTTAATAATATTGGTAAAAACAACGGTACCTAAAATAGAAGATGGAGAAGAACGTGGCGAGCTGTTTGGCTTGCTGAGGTAAAACGAACTGGTCTCCACCGAAGGCAGAAACGCAGGGCTTGATACCGCCGGTACCGATGGCTATAAGCGTCAGGCCGAACATCGCAGTGCCTCTGTTAAGAAAAACATATTTACAATATCAGTGATATATTCTGCGAATATAATTTATATTCTATAAAATTATGGGTCAGGTGGCAATGTTTAAGACAGTGGTTCGTAACCTGTTCTACATCTGGTACCCTTAGAAAACTTTTAATATATATAGAGACTCTCATGAAAAAGAAGAAGTATGAAACTTGTACTAAATTTAAGCAAGAAAAAATTATTAGTTAATTTTTGAATGATGTAGAAATAAATTCATGAATTTACACTACACTACCTGAAAAATCATTTCACACCCCGGATTGGGAACCCGTGGTTTAGGCCATGCCTACGTCAAACCTCGTTTACACAGTGCAGCATTTATCGCGCAACACGTACGTTCTTTAAGCCAAAAGCTTACCCACTGGCGTTGGTTGGGATTCTAAACTTTGAGAAACTCCATTAATTCCACAGTAAATGCGACTCTCACATGCTTAAAATAAATATATAGAGATCGAATGATAATACCGAAGGTGCAAAATTAAAAGTGCAATCGAAAAGCAAGCCTCAAAATTCTATTTCTAAGACTGAAGTCCCAGGAATGCTGGAAAAATCTCTGGAAGTAGTGCAATGCTGTACAATAAAGTTGCGTCGAGTAAACAGCGCTTGAGGAAAATTACCCTACAATTCAAGGGTCTTCACACTGAGCCGCATCCTTACATACATACACACGTACGCTGGTTGTGCTATCATTGTAAATACCTACATTTGTACATCTGTAGATTGAAAGCAGCAATATTCTTACATCTGCTACCGCAGATTGAAAGCTACAGCTGTGGGTACAATATTTATTATCTGCCCAAGTGCCAGCAAAATATACAATACTAGAGGACCCGCGCTGTCATAAAATGACAGCGAAGAACTTGTGATGACCTTCTTAATTGATGATACTTTCGTTATTACAACTGCTAACCTAAGCACCCTGAGCTGAGCGTTTACGGCGCTCAGTATCGAAATTTTTTTTCTTTCTCTGACATGGAGAAAATTTATGACTTTTTGTAGGCCGATAAGCAACGCTCAAAGTAATAGCTTCGATTCGGTATTATGGATACGGTAGGATAGCCTATACAGGTCCAATGGTTTTTGCTTAACGAAAGCTGTTTCATCTGCCACTGAATTAAATTTAGAAGAATAACTCATGCAGCGAAATTATCTGTGGGAAGAAACTAAGAATCAAGATGCCTGAGAGTACTAAAGGAAGCTTCAGATATCTTCAGTGCTGAGATTTCAACTTCGGCAATGCAAGAAGTACATTCAGACATAAGGTCGCCCTATAGTTTGCCATAGATTCGATACATGGTGAAGGCATTACTCGTACAAATCAACTGTCGCTGATTAAGATACTTTTGCCGTCCTCTGCAACCTGTCCTATTTTCTACCAGTCAGTTTACAATAAAACTTAACAGAATGACCATGGACAACCTCCTGCCTGGGCTAATTTCTGCCTATTTTGTTAAGGCGTGACAGAAAATGGACAAATAAACTAACAGAGAAACAGATAAATACACATCGGTCTTTACTATATGTAGTACTGTAAATTTTGACATGCATCCTTAAAAGGGTGATCCAAAAAAAATGTACATGTACCTCACTTTTAAATGCAAATAAAATTGAAACTATTGAACCGATTTTAACATACTTGGTCTCATTGGATGCAAGAATTAGTTTTCTGGCAATCCAATATTATGACTTTTTTTATTTAGAACTATTTGCATTCACAAAATAATACTGCGCCAAGAACTGCAAATGGGCTTCCTCCGGAATCCCAAAATGCCGCTACTAGGTAGTTAGATTTTGCTAAAGAATTCTGATATGATTGGATATTATTATTTACAGTAAAATAAATTCTAAATAAAACTTTTAACATTTATGCAAACACTTGCGTAATTCTGACCACATTTTTCTCGTTGCTCTTCTTACCATCGATCTGTCATTTTTGAGAACTTCAAACTCGTGTTCAATTCTCTTGTTGATATCTGCTAGGTTGTTTGGCCGAGTGACAAAAACTTTATTTTTTACATAACCCAATGGCAAAAAAAATATAGCTCGCGGTGAGACCAGAAGATCTTGGAGGCCATTTAACATCATGATCTCAGGCAATGACAGAGTTGTGAAATGTGTTCTGCAAGTAATTCCTCACGATGCTTTATCTACGACAAGGTGCTCCGTCATGCATCCACGAAATCCCATCAAAACAATTTCTGTATTCTTGCTGAAATTTAGGCATGATGATGCCTGTAAGAAACTGAAGATAACGCTTTCCGTTGAGATTACCTTCATAAAAAAATTGGACCATATACAGCACCGTTTCCACAGAGTCAGGCCCACACTGAGATTTTCTCACTGGAATAATTGATGTTAAATGAAAGATCACCCTACTCTTTTTAGGAGAGTTTTGCAAAGAGTTGGACTGGGGGGAAATCTATTCATAGTTGTCAGTGCACTATTGATTTTATAACGAAAACTAGTTTTTAGTCTGCAAGGTTTTCATATTGGTGTGATAGAGAATTAATTTTTGCATCCAAAGAGACCNTGGAACAACTAGACTAGATAAGAACTAGAATTAGTAGAGTCCAAGTCTGACAAAACTTAGAAATGAGTTACTTGCTGTAGGGAATAAAACCTGAAAAATGTGAAGCGTAGAACGATGAACTGGAATATGACATGGAATTTGCAAAGTACGGTATCGAACGGATAAACCGAGATTCCTTACCTGCATCTGGTCGGGCTGTATGACAATGGCGCCTACTTTGCCGTCCATTTTGGCGGCTTGGAACACCCATCTCGAGCCCTGCCACATGTACAAGTACGGGACTAAATCTTGCAGTGCACTTGCTGAGACGTTATCTTTAATAACTAAAGCATGACAGTAAAATATAGACAGAGATACGGTACACAAAAAAATTAGACTGTTGGTTTTAAAAAACGATTATCAAATAAACAATAGAAAAATATACATAGATATAATAGAAGTATGCCAGGCATATATGCTGGGCTGCAACGTGCGACGATAAGTAAAGAGAAGAAAATGAATAGGCAAAAATACGCATAGCAAGTATATCTGGCATAGTTGACTAGTTCTCTCAAAAGAATTAGCCACGCATGTAAGGGGAAGTTGGAAAAATGAGGAAAACATATACACTATACACGAGGTATATAAATCAGGTACACTTTCTGCAGTGGCCACAATGAATGGATGGCGCTGAATGTTAGAACAGAATCAACGAAATCATAGAATAATCAAAAACTAGATGTAAAAATAACGTAGCAGCCATACCTGTTGGTCAAACAGGGCCCAGAACACGGGGAGCGGCAGGTAGAGCACCAATATGGAGATGAACACCCGCACGTCCTCCACTATGGCGTCCCCATGCTTGAATCGGGCATGGTCCAGCCAATGGGGCAGCGCTGGAGCACGACCAGCTAAGGACTTCACCTTCCCAGACACACCAAGCTGGAAAAATTACTACTAATGAAGCAGTGGATTTCAAAAACTTTCTGGACTCATACTTACTAAAAAGTACCCCCTATTAGCTGTTACGTGCACTGTGGAGACAACTCGCTACTAGTCTTCCCGCTGGTCACGGAATGCAGAATCACCTCAGTATAAGATGGGTGGTGTATGCAACGTTACCTGCACCTCGTCCGAAGAACTTCCAATGTAAGTTATCAAAGGTAGGGGAATTACCCCAATTGCGAACTAACTCTAATTTCGAACAAAGAGTTATTATTTGATGGGATTATTACTTTCATCTATCAAATATAACTGTTTGTTCGGAAATAGAGTTAGTTCGGCAATTGGGTAATTCCCATAATGTATATCGTCACCGGAAATGAGGGCGAAAAAAATCGCGTTGATAATTATTTCCCAAGCAACATTTGGGGCCGCTGCGGCGCAGCCAAGATGTTGAATTGGGGTTTTAGCCTCTGCGCCGACCCTAGTTGTTAGTGGGGTTGTTGCAGAGATGGTAAGTGTGCTGTAAGAGCTGGTGGGCCTCCTTCATTTTCCAATTCATCTATCGGATAAGGAGCACCGCCAATTTTACTGCGGGAGAATAGTATACACTCACTTATCTTATACAGACAGAACATCCTAGACAAATATCATTCTCCAAATTAGTCTTAAAAATATTTGTAAATATAGATATGATGTATATGTAAATACTCAGTGAATCAGCCGCATCCACGACACAAAATGACATACGATAATAATGTACGATTATGGCAATGTACGATTATGGCAATGTACGACTATGGCAATGCTTCAAGCGTGATACAAAATTGCCCGATCCAACAGATAAATAAAAAAAATAACTATTATAACCAGTTAATCACACCGAGTCGTCACCATTACGACTGAGTGTTACTTCTGTGAAGACACAAGACGTGCTGTGGCACTGGTAAGCAGTGGCTAAGTCACGACGCGTAACAATAATAATAACAGTACTAAACACTTCAAGTGGCCAGTAGTCAGATCTCAGTTAGTTATAGTTAGGAAGCTTAAGCCTCCGTTTCCGAGCAGAACGATATCACAGAGGAAAAAGCAAGGGACATATAGTATGCCAAGAGAAACGAGGAACCCATGCACGAAGGTGTTCCCACACAGGATCAACGCGCATGGGAACGGCAAGTCGGGTAAGAAGACGAAGAACAGAATAAAGCATGAGCAAGTAAGAGTATGAAATCTGGAAGGAAGCAAAGTGAGCACGAAAGAGAGACGTCCCAAAGGCCTAGTTAATGGCTAAGGTAGCGTATACGGACCCACGGGGTTGCCTGGCCCCATAGTATAGGATGGACGAACCTAAACTAACCTAACCCTATGACCCATCCTATGCCCCTTGAGGGGTAGTCAGATCTTGCAACAGTTTCTGTATATATATATAACAGCATAATACATATATATCCATCACAACCAGACAAAGCTATTTTTCTTTGAAGCAAACATTTTTCACACAATTCATGCTGGCAAATTTATTCTTGTCGCATGTTGAGAATGTTCTCCACCAATCGTTTCCTGGACAGTCAAAGATGATATTTTATTTTATTTTTTTTTTTTTGCTATAGGCAGGAATAGTTCAGCGAGGCACAAAATGTATCAATAAAAAAATCGCACTATCACTAAAAATACATAAATTCATGTTTCAGTGGTGCAAATATTTTGGAATGAGTTGAGTTACCACAACAAAGTAAAAGAAATAAAAGGCGGTACCTACCCAGATGCATGACATGGTGGTAGTGAGGATAGTTCCAGACGCAGGCAACTTCTTGTACAATGGCGATCCTGCCACGAACACCACTGAAATAACGGTAGGGTTCAAAATCTACGACAGTTAACCTACAGTAGAAATACAGAAAAATGAGCTAGGAATGAACCTGCGATAAAAATACTTATAACTAGAGCCTGGATTCATCGCGCTTAAAATAGGCATTGCAGTTATAGCTCCTCAACTTGCTCTTAGTGCACCTAAGCAATAAGGGTGGAAGAAATAGGAAACAAGGATAGCAAACGAGAATGGCATTTGGACCAGTGGATCAAGGGACAGTTATATCAGTTCCAATATACATTGCGCTTATGCTAATTGACAATTCTTCCCAATGGCGAGAATGATTTTTGCGCTTTACCTGTTCCTATGATGTATCCCCCACGAAAAAGGCCACAAAAATTGAATGGTCAGATTTTGAGATTTTGCAACTCGATTAATTTTTTGCCCCAACAAAAATATTGAATAATAATTTATAAGGTAATAAGTTGTCATAGAGTATGAAGTCTTGTGATACATGGCATTTATTATCAATTATCATAAATGCCACGTGTCACATGAATTCACACTACAATACGAGTTATATATGCAATATTTCACGCTATATAAGGGCGAGTTCACACGTCCCTCTTCGGAAGACGTTCAATCACGGAAAGGAAAACGATTGAGCTATGCGTAAAGTATTTCTGTCCCTGTTCACACGTAGAAGTTCCTTCATTCAAATGAATGACACCGCGCATTCAGTTATGATATCGTCTGTTTACATTTTCGCTTATATTTCGCGTCTGTTTGAACTGTACTTGCAGCTTTTATTGCTCTAACACTGTAAACTGCAATAAATCCGGGCTCTGCTTATAACTCACATGTACATTGTGATTTTAAAAAATGGCTGATTCCCAACAGAGAGGCAATGTATCTATGGGTGTGTCCAATAGCAAAAATTATGTTCGTTGCAGACGAACCACATGATATCAACGTAAAAATGTACTGCCGTTGTACAAGTATTAATTGACTCCAGTAACTAAACAGCTCACAACCTATGTAACCAATGTATAATCAATGAATCTAATATCAACCTAAACGTGTTGTAAGTTTTTAGTATAATTCTTAAGTTAGCTAGATTTAATAATGAAAACGTCAGGGTGCTGCGTCCTAACCTTGTTGAACACACCATGCATATGAGAAGTATACTGTAAATGATGTATCTTTCTTTCTGTTTCTTTGTGAATGAGCGGATGTGCATTCTTCAAAACTGGAAACTGAATAACTGAACCTGTACGATTAGATCTATTTCAGCCAATGAAAATGATTATTAATATGAGATTATTTAGAACCACTGCACCTAAAATCACGCTCATTTTTTGCAAGCGAAAATGATTATTAAGAAATTATTTATAACAACTACAGTATAGGCTTACGAGTAGGTTCACTTTTTGGAGTAAAATATGTTTTCTCAAAAATTCCTCATAACCACTGTATGTCTACGACTTGGCCTTTTGTTTTAACGGCAGATATAAAAATTTACCCAAGTGTTACTTTATCTAGGATAAGGATAGTATTTGAAAGAGAATATACTTGCAGGGACTTACATAGGGCAACTCCCATCAACATAGCGGGAAACCCGAAGGCAGCGAAGTAACAGGGTCCATTGAAGCAGGTTGTGCTCTCCCTCAGCAGGGGGGATATTATCGTGGACAGCAGAGAACCCAGGTTGATGCTGGGGGACATGGCGAAAATTTATTAAAATCCGATGTGCAAGTAAGAGAAAGTAATATATAGAATAAAATAGGAAGCAGGCAGTAGACGGACCAACAGGCCCATTCCTTGAGAGGGGCCGGAACTTACGCAACGGCCCTCTATGAGCTATTGCCATTCGTTTAGAATCATGCAAAATTCTGGGAGGAGAAATAATGACATGGAGCGAATTGTAAAATCTGAGGTGCTAGTGAGCATGAACATGGAAAACTTTATGTTAGAAAACCGATGCAATAACATCAATTTTTGATGTGCTAGTAAGAAAGAACACGTAAAATCTAATGACAGAAAAATGATAAACAAGATTGCAAGCGGTAGTGAGCAAGCAAGAATAATTTGATGTATATAAGTAAAACTAACGTAACGAAATGAAAAATTAAATGAGCTAATTTTTAGTTATAAGTTAAAGCTGCAAGATAATACGAACGGTACGTTTCAGTCGCAGCGTAATAGCGAATAAAAGATTTACGCTTCCCATGTATCCCGTAACAACACGCATCTAGGATATAAAATGTACAGGTGATAATTCCCTAGTAGCAAATAGTGAACTAGCAGCCTCAGTTAATTTTCAAACAGAACTAAAAAACTAATTTCTTCACGTCTGTAGTTCAGTAACAATGCTCAGTCTGCAGTCGAAAAACGTATAATGCCTGACTTGACATGATATTCCAAAGTCCATCGGGAGCGGATAATTAAAATGCTTGTGCAAATGGAAAATTTTTAATTTTATTAACAAAGTATCACAGCCAGGCGGCTAGGAGAACGGTCTCGTGACCAAACCCCCGCCGCCACGGCCCCACCGCCTGCTGGGACCTCTGCCGCTCTGAGAGAGGAACAACTGCCCCATCCTGGCGTCTCCCGCCTCCGCCACTAGGAGGCACCCCAGCAGGAAAGAGTTTCCCATGTGCTTACTCAACCACCATCGGCATCTCCATATGACTGAGCGTAGTATATTATTAACTTATTAAGCACCATATTCGCAAAAGGGGGATCAACAAAATATTGCCATTCCTACGAAAAATATACCTTTACATTAGACATTAATGGGTTAATGATAATGGTAAAAACAACGGTACCTAAAATAGAAGATGGAGAAGAACGTGGCGAGCTGTTTGGCCTGCTGAGGTAAAACGAACTGGTCGCCACCGAAGGCAGAAACACAGGGCTTGATACCACCGGTACCGATGGCTATAAGCGTCAGGCCGAACATCGCCGTACCTCTGTTAAGAAAAACATATTTACCATATCAGTGAAATATTGTGCGAACATAATTTATATTCTATAAATGATGGGTCAGGTGACAACGTTTAAGACAGTGGTTTCTAACCTGTTCTGCGTCTGGTACCCTTAGAAAACTATTAATATATATGGAGACTCACATGAAAAAGAAAAAGTATGAAACTTGTACTAAATTTAAGCAAGAAAAAATTATTACCTAATTTTTGAATGATGTAGAAATAAATTCAGGAATTCACACTACCTGAAAAATCATTTCACACCCCAGATTGGGAACCCGTGGTTTAGGCCATGCCTACGTAAAACCTCGTTTACACAGTGCAGCATTTACTGCGCAACGCGTTCTTTAAGCCAAAAACTTACCCACTGGCGTGGGTCGGGATTCTAAACTTTGAGACAGTCCATTAATTCCACAGTAAATGCGACTCTCACATGCTTAAAATATATATAGAGATCGAATATTAATAGCGAAGGAGCAAAATTAAAAGTGCAATAGAAAAGCAAGCCTCAAAATTCTATTTCTAAGACTGAAGTCCCAGGATCGTTAGAAAAATCTCAGGGAGTAGAGCAATGCTGTACAATAAAGTTGCGTCGAGTAAACAGCGCTTGAGGAAAATTACCCTACAATCCAAGGGTCTGTCACACTGAGCCGCATCCTCACGTACATACACACGTACGCTGGCTGTGCGATCATTGTAAATACCTACATTTGTACATCTGTAGATCGAAATCAGCAATATTCTTGCATCTGCTACCGCAGATTGAAAGCTACAGCTGTGGGTACAATATTTTTATCTGCTCCAGTGCCAGCAAAATATACAATACTAGAAGACCCGCGCTGTCATAAAATGACAGCGAAGAACTTGTGATGACCTTCTTAATTGATGATACTTTCGTTATTACAACTGCTAACCTAAGCACCCTGAGATGAGCGTTTAACGTCTTCACAGCCGCTCAGTATCGAAATTTTTTTCTCTGACATGGAAAAAATTCATGGCTTTTTGCAGGCCGATAAGCCACGCTCAAAGTAATAGCGTCGATTCGGTATAATGGATACGGTAGGATAGCCTATACGGGTCCAATGGTTTTTGCTTAACGAAAGCTGTTTCATATACCATTGAATTAAATTAAGAAGTATAACTCCTGCAGCGAAATTATCTGTGGGAAGAAACTAAGAATCAAGATCAGCAAACTGTCCTATTTTCTACCAATCAGTTTACAATAAAACTTAGCAGGATGACTATGGACAACCTCCAGCCTGAGCTAATTTCTGCCTATTTTGTTAAAACGTGACAGAAAATGGACAAATCAACAAACAAAGAAACAGATAAATACACATCGGTCTTTACTATATTGTAAGTTTTGACATGCATCCTTAAAAAGGGTGATCCAAAAAAAATGTTTATGTACCTCACTTTTAAATGCTAATGAAATTGAAACTATTGAACCGATTTCAACATACTTGGTCTCATTGGATGCAGAAATTAGTTTTCTCGCAAACCAATATTATGTCTTTTTATGTTGAGAACTATCTGCATTCAGAAAAAAATACTGCGCCAAGAACTGCAAATGGGCTTCCTCTGGAATCCCAATATGCCGCTACTAGGTAGTTTAGATTTTGCTAACGAATTCTGATATGATTGGATATTATTATTTACAGTAAAATAAATTGTAAATAGAACTTTCAACATTCATGCAAACACTTGCGTAATTCTGACCACATTTTTCTCGTTGCTCTTCTTACCATCGACCTGTCATTTTTGAGAACTTCAAACTCGCGTTCAATTCTGTCGTTGATATCTGCTAGGTTGTTTGGCCGAGTGACAAAAATTTTATTTTTTACATAACCCAATGGCAAAGAAATAGCTCGGGGTGAGACCAGAAGATCTTGGAGGCCATTTAACATCGTGATCTCAGGCAATGACCGGGTTGTGAAATGTGTTCTGCAAGTAATTCCTCACAATGCTTTATCTACGACAAGGTGCTCCGTCATGCATCCACGAAATCCCATCAAAACAATTTCTGTATTCTTGCTGAAATTTAGGCATGATGATGCCTGTAAGAAACTGAACATAACGCTTTCCGTTGAGATTACCTTCATAAAAAATTGGGCCATATACAGCACCGTTTCCACAGAGTCAGGCCCACACTGAGATTTTGTCACTGGAATAATTGATGTTAAATGAAAGACCATCCCACTCTTTTTAGGAGAGTTTTGCAAAGAGTTTTTGGACTCCGGAGGAAATCTATTCATAGTTGTCAGTGCACTATTGATTTTATAACGAAAACTAGTTTTTAGTCTGCAAGGTTTTCATATTGGTGTGATAGAGAATTAATTTTTGCATCCAAAGAGACCAAGTATGTCAAAAT
>LQNS02004412.1:306244-335514 GCA_001587735.2 Parhyale hawaiensis | reverse complement strand
GAAATCTATTCATAGTTGTCAGTGCACTATTGATTTTATAACGAAAACTAGTTTTTAGTCTGCAAGGTTTTCATATTGGTGTGATAGAGAATTAATTTTTGCATCCAAAGAGACCAAGTATGTCAAAATCGGTTCCGTAGTTTTCATTTTATTCGCATTTGAAAGTGAGGTATACATTTTTTTGGATCACCTTTTATAATACAACGCTTCACGTATTTAATTACTTATTTTGTGTCCACTCTTAAGGAAACAGCTGGGTGAAAAACAGGCCAGGTTGCAAATTTTGTAAATAAGGTGAGCTTGCTTGGGAAGCGATGACCAGGTTGCAGAAGATGGCGAAAGTGGGTTCCTGATCCCTTTAAAACTGAATGCACTTCTAGAAACCGGAACAATATATACGTATGCAGCCTCTGGAGTCCGATTCTATAACTACACATTTTCTCGCAGGTCACAACGTATAAATTCGGTATATAATGAACGGAGCACTCACGACGCGTCAGGCAGTAGCCAATTATTTACCGGGCAGTAGACAGTTATTTCTTCTAGCATACTTTCGTTCTCTGAGGGAGCAGATTTCGCTTCATAGGCGATTTTAGAACTTGAATGAAGCAGATATTTCAGTATGGAAGACAGTATCATGGATACGGTGCACTCACATTGCATATAAGTTGACTGGAGTTGCATTCACGTTTATTGCACTGTTTACTCAGGATTTCACTTTGGAAGTCGAACGTTTAATTAAGAAAGACGATACCTAGTGAGCAAAGATGAACGAGACTACTACAGTCTGAAGAACGAAAACGTGCTTCCCATTTAGAGAGATGAAGCTCTTATATATATGCGATACAGTGACAAGAAAGACTTGAAGCAGAGAGATTACAGAAGGGCATAAGAGCTGCTAATAAGCCTGAGCGGGAAAATGTGGAAACGGCAAGTTAGTGAAGAAAGCAAACATATGATTATTGCGTGAATTTTTTTTTTACGCGCGGGTTCACCAGTGCTTATATAAATACAAATACTACTGTAGACATTAACATACCAAAATAACTTGCAAAAAATAAAGACAATATTTTTATACCTGCTGCTGCAGAGCGAAAGCTGTAGCTGGCAAAGTTCAGGTATATTTAGTGCCTAAAAATATTGTATGTGTGTACAGATGCACAATATTCATAAGCGGAGCCCGATATGGCTGCTGATGAAAAGAAACTATATCCATCCAGCAGCTGCTGCTGCTGTAAAGACGCTACAAAATGTAGCTACAGATGTATGTCCTAACGACAAAGCTAAACATAGTCACCTCGCATCTAGTTTTGTGCAATGCGCTTAAGGCGGTCTTCACTTCTGTTCATCTCTGAGAGGACCCTCTGAGCGTCTCTACCCATCTTTCTTAGTCCACTTCCCCGCACCCCTCTGGAAACTCCACCGAACGAAAATCGTAGCTAGCAACGACACGCACGCACATACTATTCATTTAGTTTTACATGATTCTGTCTAGTGCAGCAAAAAGAAAGTTAAATATAGTTATACTGTACAATATATAGCGAAAGGTGCTACAATCTTACATCTGCTGTTGCAGTGTTGGTGCGACAGGCGGAGCTGCAGACAGGGACAGGATGAAGTTCCCCAGCAAATAAACCGCAGAGAGGTTCAAAATTGTTCTGTTGAAGCAGACAATAATTACATATAACAACATCACTGGAATATAAAGAGTTGGTCACAGAAGTGAAATAATCCTCATATCGAACCACTTGAAATATTCAGGAAAAAAATAACGAAAATTTTCATGCAATCGACTCGCAATGTTGGATTGAGTTACAGGCGGAAACCACCAACCAATCATTCAGTACTCAGCCTTGTATTAAAAAAAATAATGATAATATACTAAGGATCTAAATAGCAACATAGAGCTCATATATTCATGCGGATATTCCCTAAAATAAAAAATAAAAACGGTAAATAGAGAGAGTAAACGGGGAGGTAATCATTGCGGTGCAGATATGAAGGAAGAAATTAATTACGATACGTACTGTAAAATGAGACACCAAACAGTTATCCTAATACAATTCTTATCTGTTCCACGAGCTAGAATAATATAACTATTACAATGCCATAAAATTCTCCAACAAGTGAAGTTTGATTGTGTTAAAACTGATACAACTTATTTCATAAAACGAGTTCGCCTCGATCAGGATGGCAAAATCAGACAACGCTTTCCAACGGAGGCGCATAGGGCGCACCGTACATCAAATAGGTAGAACAGATTTCACGGCGGCTAAAAGTTCTGATGAGGTACGTATGGAGTATCTACACATCCTAGCACAAACATCAGCGTTGCAGAGAGAGGAAGCGAGAGCAGATAAGCGTACCGTACCTGTATCTGCCCAGTACCAGATCAGCTAGCAGAGACCCCAGAATAGGGGTGAAGTAGCAGAACATGGACCAGGCGTGGTAGATTACCGTGGCCTGATCTTCTGAGTACATCAGTCGGAACTTGAGGTAGAATGTCAATATTGCTGTGTGAAAGGAAGTAAAATTATATTCAAGGTTATTATATCCCTAAGAGAGAGGATTTATTACGCATTGATACTATATGCTGAAGAGACGAGCAATATATAATACATTGCAGTCGAAATGAAGATAAAATTTGGTTGAGATTTATCATATCAGAGGACCAGCCAGAAATTTACGACGCAATGACAATATGGCGAGACAGACTATGTATGTCCACATTGCTGTGGGAAAGAGGGTATTTATATTAAGTGCCAAAACACTTGCAGAATGCACCATTTGTTATGTGTTCGTGGTGCTGCTTCAGAAACGATGGACGTCAACATTGTCGGAGACACGAAAACGAGCCTAAAATTTCACTATGTTGCATAATGCGTAAATTAAAATTGATGGAAACTGATGAATTAGGGACGCATAAATAGGTATGGCGCTATCGAAGAATGGAAGGTGGCAAAATGGCAGTAACAGTGTAAACGATACAAAATTACAGGAGATTTCTCTCCAAATATGTACTTCTATGAATTCCTGAGATACAAAATTAAAAAAAATCAAATAACATGTATTTCTCATATGGATACTCTTTCAATTTAGAGAATTTTAGCACTATTAGTCGCGTTGCTCGAAATGCGACAACACCATCCTGTTGAGTTTATTGTATTCAGTCACATCCTCAATTGAATTGGGAAGACCATTCCAAAGCTTAGTTCCAGAAATAGAAAGCTACTGTCCATAGAATGGAAAACGTTACTCTTTAAAACTTATTGAAAGTAGTACAACAAAATTCTTTTTTGTAGTAATAATGTTATTAAAAAAGTAGAGCAGAGTATCTTTACAGTGAAATAGAGTCGTAAAGGTACTTACGCTTATATTCAGTGCCAAAACGACAAACGATCACATGCACACCTCCGTTAGACACTCACCTTTCATACCAAAGTACGAGAAGCGTTCACACGCCTCCGTCACCACGATGTAGAACACCGCTTTAGGGTACGGCACTTTCTGCAAGGTTCACAGGATTATTTTCCAAATAAAATAAATAATTTGCTTATTAAATACCACTTAGGAAGCATTTATATCCGTTTCTAATTTTTTGCTTATGCAAAACATACACGCGCAAGCCTACTTGAATAGTATTCAAATCCTGTTGTAAGAATCCGTATGTAGGTTCATTTTATGCATACAGATACTAGTTCGCCAGTTACGTGTTTAGTCCAGAAAATCTAATAGGCCTATCTATACATGTAAGTTTCATTTGTATCTCTTTTTCACAGCAGACAAATCTTTTTAAGTTGGACAAATATGACATGCAATTGTATTTTGAACATTATATGCATTTACGTGTCTTAATTGGTTGCGAATGGACTGGAAGCAAGCGGTAGAATAGTAACGAAACATCACATCGCACTCCGTAAGCTATGGTTACGTAGGTATATAGAGGTTTGGATACCATTTAGCTTGATCGGCGGGCTCTGGATTCAGCCGAGTCTGTCTCAGAGGTACTGCATGTGTCACTACAGTCGTACTGTGTGTGTGCCAATAATATCTTACCTAAGTTTGTATAAGAAAAAAACTATAAACAGTTTTCCAATAACAAACAGAAACGCACAGACGAAATTTTATTAATTCAAAGCTTCTAACAAGAACAAAAGCCATTAGTAAAGCGACACCATTACGTCAGAACGACGCCTATAGGGACGTAAAGCTGCCACCAAAGCTTCACCTCCTACACAACTTTCAAAGCAATTTTACGTCTCTTCACCTACACTCTCCCTCTGACACAGTACCTATCAACCTACGAGTCAAAGTATATAGTTATAGCAGCCCAGCAATGATACAGAGTCATTTCTGTGCTAGTAAATCGACAGCGGTGAACATTTTCAGAACATAATAATGCGTAAAAAAAGGTGCTGTTCACGATCCCTAATGTGTCGTAGTATAGGAGTTTTACTAACGCTGCAGTGGTATACACTGCCTATATCACGTCGGGTAGAGTCAATATCCCAGATAACAGCCTCGGTGAAAAATTCAGGATATGTAGAAAAACACGTAAAAACAACGCACCTGTTCGGGGCCTGTGACGGGCGAGAGAGCAGACCCGTCCTCACTGCCATCGCTCTCGATGAGTCGCGTGTCTGCTCAACAGATACCAGGATTACCTAAGGATGATGAGACTTTATAAGGTTAACCCACGGGGCGGGGCCAAGTTGCAGTGCACCATGGGTAATGCGGCTTGTGACGTCACAAGCCTCATCACCCATGGTGCTCTGCAGCTTGGCCCCGCCCCGTGGGTTAACCTTGTAGAGTCTCATCAGTCATGAGGATTACCCATTTGCACTTCTTATATACATTATTCTTGCAAAATCACTCATTCCTGCACAGCGTCACCCGTTACTATTAAATAAGCATTTTCTTGCTCCATACCCATACATATTTGCAGCATTATCTAATAGACAGCTGGTCAGCATTATCCCTCGCACTATATCGTTGTACATTTGCAGCATTATTGTACCCAATTAATTAATAGGCCGTTGAATTGCATTTCTCATTAGCTACTAGTTGTTCTCTTATTTTGCATATGATATGAACGTAGACTACCTATCATATGATATTGTACCGATCGTTATGCACCTAATTACCTAGTAAAAAATACCTAGGTACATATAGTTTGACGACATTTCATTTTTCTACAGCCATGCTGCAGTGTTAGTCTAGCATAACATGTATTTTTATACGTGCGTTATCGTGTAAGTTCTATGTAAGTTCAAGGGGTAGATTTTCTAACAACAGAAAACGTAAAAAAACTATAAGCAAAAAACATCGCAATGGAAAATGCAATAGAGCTTAGAGTACCATGCAGCGCAGGTCGCAGGAGCGGGAGAGGCAACACCAATTAAGGCGGAAGCAGGTAAGTGCCATATAGCAAAAGCGCACCAAAACAACCAAAACACATGTCCCAATCACAGCCATACTGACGCCTGGTTCCGTGAGATACCTAGCGTGAAAGCAACTCACTAGCAGAACTGAGATAGCGCAACACCAGTGCTAATTGGTAGCAAATAACTATAAAAAATTATAGGTAGGTAATTATTGCACTCGAAATTGAATGGGCAAATTTGTATAACCGAACACAGATAAATCCCTTCTAACAGCAGTTTAAATATACCTCTACGAAATTAATAAACAGAAGTTTGATAGGTAGTAAAATAAGGAGAATTATCAGTACAGGGTTACAGATAGATTTAGTACATGCAATATTAGAGCATAGAGTGCTACACTCCAGGAAGTTATAGTACCTATACACGCATGTTCCAGAGTGCGCAGAGCAAGTCTGCTGGTTGATATAGTAGGTAAGTATTATACATGAAGTTCTAGAGTACATGGTACAAATCAGCTGGTAGATGTAGTACAGGAAGTTACAAAGTACCTACACAATAAAAGGCTGCTTGTAGATTTAGTGCTTGCCCTCCCAGAGTACGCAGTACAACGCTTCTGGTAGATTTAGTACATGCAGTAGTTGAGTACATAGTACAAAGCTGCTATTAGATTTATTATATACAGTACATGTAATTCTAGAGTGCACAGTGCAAGGCTTCCCGTACACTAAGTACATGCAATTCAACAGTACACAGTACAAGGCTGCCGGTAGATTCAGTACATGCAGTTCTAGAGTGCACAGTACAAGGGTGTTAGTAGATTAATTACATGCATTTAGTTCGTAACGAATACACAGTACAAGGCTTCAAGAAAATGCTGTTAATTCATGTTTAGAGTACCGGGCATAAAGGAAAGCTCCCGGTAGACTTAGTTCCTACATGCACCTGGTAAAAAATAACTATTACACACTGCTATACACCAACGTACTCTCGTTATCGTAGTCCGGAAAATCATCGTTGTTCCAGGAATTTCCATTTTGCAGATCCCAGGTTGTTACGTCGTTCCCATTCTCAGTTTGGTCGGTGGGATGTTTCGAATCCCGTACTGCCAGGTCATATCCGTTTTCTATTGAGTCGATTACGTGTTTTGCATCGTCTTTGGCAATTGATACATACGGAGGGAGCTCTGTAAGCCCCAAACTATGGTTGTCCGAGAGCGGTGGATAATCATGAGTAGCTCCAGGTGACGAGGTGCGGTTTGCAGAAGGATCTTCTAGCACAGATGATTTTGTTACAGGATCTTGATGTGAAGATGTATGCTTACTAACAGGATCTTGTAGTAAAGAATAGTTGGCTACAGGATCTTGATGTGACGAAGTATATTTCGAAGCTGGATCTTGTAACAAGGAGATTTGGTTTTCCGAGGAGGATATCAGATTATCAAAGGATTCACACCCAATGCCTTCTTCAATCACACTAGGACAGTCACGCAACGTTCTAAATTCATCATTAATGCTAGATTTACACTGAACAGAATTAGGCTTTGCAACATCTTCATGATCCCAAGAAGATCTATGATCCGCCGAAAAATGAACTTCAGATGTCGCCAAGCCCAGACGAACGTCGTCGCCGCTGGTGATATGATTTTCTGAGATACTCGAATCATCTTGCCGATTTTCATTCATAAAGTAATCAAAATCAGCGAAAGGTTGAGGCAACGATACCTTTCGGTCGTCAGCACCACCGACTCCAGAGTCCAACAAGTCCAGAAGATTATGGATGTTTTGGCCACGGTTGTCGGCCATTTTGAAATTTCCCAATGTATTATACCTAAAAGTGCTCGTATATTACAACACGGCATAAATTAAACTTGAAGAAAGAGACATACACTAAAAGCATTGACGTTCAATGAATCTGTCGAAAGGAATTTGCATGATTGACAGATTTTTGCTTCTGCTATCATTCATTTTCAAACTAGCTAGCATTAGCTATAAGGCACTGCCATAACTACAGAAACTTAAATGGACCTGAAATAAAATCTATAATATCTGAATTTTTTATAGAACTAAAAATAAGGCAAATTTTTGAGAAATTTTTGTCTTTACTGGGAGGCAACAATGCCCAACATCAATTTATCCAATGTATAGATACAGGTAATATATTTACCAGTCGGCTGTAGCCCTATTATTTCAAACAATCAAAAAGCTTCAAAGATTACTGCCAACTCATACATTTTTTAGCGAAATTTTTTAACAGATTTCTCGCCCATGAATTTTTCAGGTACAGCCATATATGGGGAGCAGGAGGAAAGCTTCACTAGCCGGCTACTGAGAGAGCAAATTCAGGGCACAAGTGTTCAGTAATCAATACAAAACTGTAGAATGAAGAGAACAGGGGAACCAATATCAGACACACTGCATGCTGTCAGGGGTACCAACATCGCCATCATATTTCTGCGGTAACTCTTAGGCTATTGGTGCATGGGCGCTAATACCCTGGATGGTGGTGCGCCGTATCCAAACAAGTGAACAAGTGATTGGTGCATCAATACGTGGCAAAGGTATCTAGAAAAATTATCCCTGAGCCTCCATAGTAACCTATGTGACCGATCTGAGAATATAGTACGTACCTATGAGTCTATGTATCTATTAGTTAGGTTTTAGGCACCGAACCTTTTCTAGCCGAGCCTAACCCAATACGGTACGAAAATTGTATACATACTGTATAAATGTTGTGTTCTCGTTTTACTAAATCAACTGCAAACTAGTCTGCAGTACGGTAGTATTAAAATATGAAACACCTCCCCCCATAGGGAGAAAAAATGTTTTTATTATTATTATTTTTATTATTAACATAGGAGTGGGCCTAGTACTATATGGAAAAATATCTCTACTATCTTCCTGGGCTTCAACATAGTAAAAAATACTTTATTTATATTAAATATTGCAAGTTACGTTGAATCTAATTAAGCAATATGTAGCTACATGTTCGATTGGACATAGCTTGTTGCATCCTAAAAACAGTAGTATCAACAGTTTCGGTTACCAGGTATACGATACTGTACGAGATTTCAGCCTACCTAACTCTGAAGCTATAGATAGACCTACTTGTAAACCTAGCCCTCAAGTATAAAACACACAGGAATCAAGTAGTAGAGATTTGAAACAATTAATGCTCTCTGGTTGCAATACAGCCTTACTAGTGGCAGCAGATAACATACGCCACAGTAGAATTATTTATTTATTTATTGAACATTTATTTCTCCACAGGCGGGAGGTGTTCTTGGATATTATATTACAGCTCACATTAAAAATTGTGTGTACATTAATTTGTTAGAAATATTACAGCTATATATTCACAACCTAATCTACATGGCTCAGTGCCATCACATACCAAATGAGTTAACTGGACTAGCTCCGCAATAGAGCTGCCTAACAATCACCCTCGCGTGAGAAGCAAAATAAGATATATTTGAAATAAAAATTAGGGCGAAAACTAACGATCTAAAAAAAATATATGTACTGATAAGCTAGTCTATATTAAAAATGAACGTTTCGGCTCTTCGGCCATCATCAGCAATCTGGAATCAGTTCAAATGCATAAAAATCAACATAGCTATAGCCTAAGCACACAGTCGTAAACTAATGAACTAATACACTAATCATAAAATCCCTAAAATGATAAGAACTTAATCAATTCCTATCTGGAGTGGATGAGACGACTGCAGGTAGTTTAATTTTGGTTTTAGTTCAAAAATGAACAGCGATTCTAAAATACGTAAGTCTAAAGAGGATTTGCCTGAACCTAAAATCTTGAAATTTTCATCTTTTACAATACACTTGCAAACGAGACGTACTCTAGATTGCCTACTACAACCCCCATGGGCAAGTATCGAGCCAGTTCTGAAGCTCCTGCCAGCATGCTCGAAAGTCCTTACTCTAAGGGTACGCGAGGTACAACCCACGTACCCAGATCCACACTGTGGACAATAATTATACATGACGGACGAGAGCATGCTGACAGGAAGCTTATCCTTGAACCTAAAAAATGAACCTATTGTAAAACTATTAACTAAAATTATATTCAAATCTACAAACTGGAAAAACTTTCCGACCAGCAACGTGAGCTCGCGCCTTAGCTTCTCCGACTGCTGGCCGAAATATGGCATTGTGACGTACATTTGCTTTTTCTTAACAGTCGGGACACAAGCAAGGGGCGTGAACCTCGCATTAAGAAACTCTCTAATGCATTTTTGAATAAGATTTACTGGGTAACCATTTTGAACAAAAAAATTCTTTAAAAATTCAAATTCAGTATGCATTTTTTTAATATAGACTAGCTTATCAGTAAATATGTTTTTAAGATCGTTAGTTTTCGCCCTAATTTTTATTTTAAAACCGTGCAAAGCAATACAACCTAATATTAACTAAAATATAATTGTTTCTACTAATATTAACATTACTGCTTGTTCACTTAAAGTAAGTAAATGGAAAATGCAGTAATTGCTTCCCGAGGAAAGATCTACATGGCTTAATACTATTTCACCTGATTGCCTAGATACTATTACATACAATTACATCCAATAGGTATGGCGGTACTTACAGCATGACCTACAGTACAAATATGTAAATTTGAAATTATGTATTTATATCTCATAATATGACGACTTTCATCAAGTGGATTATTATTTTCGCCAAAGGGCGATCCGCACAGTGATACTAATCGGCCAGGAGGCGCAATTAGGAATATCCTATTTCGACATCGGCTCTACTCCGCCATAGACATGTAGTAGAAGTTGGCACAGTGCACCACTACTGGCAGGAGAAGGGTGCAAAGAATAAAGAAAGACACTGGAGTGGACGGCCCCTTTCATGGCCTACCACACGAGAAAGACTATAATAGAGGTGCCCCGCGTACGAGATCAGTTATCTCGATCAACGGTTCACCTCACGGAACAGAAAGGGGTATAAATAGGTAGAGAACCTACGTAACTGAACAAAACTAACTATTTCAGCAGGAACTGCAGCCAGCTGCAACATCCCCCGCGGAGCAGGCACTCAGGACAGCCCTCGATCACACGAGGAAACAGTCCTAAGNNAGGGGACCCTGAACAAACCTGTGCAGGTTCACAGGGCATCCGTCTTAAAGCTTAAATACAAATTTCAGATACATGGAGCACAAAATTCTAATCGTGAAGGCCCAGACTACAAAATAAAAAACATATTAAAAAAAATAGGGGGCGGTAGAACTCGCAACCAAGAAGTATACTATCCCTTGCAGAATTTGTAGCAGCCTGAGAATCAGGCTAAATAGATCAACAATTTTAGCTGCTGGGGTGGCCCAGGATTCCGCTTGGGATGAGGTAGACCAGGGGGATGTCTAACTTCTTAGACATCGTAAGCCACTTCGACTGGAAAGTTAGGTACATGGAAAACCAAATATGCGTAGCTATAATACAAGAGAATCTTCTGAGGAGGGCATACCTCCTCCAAGCAAATCAATGTTAATGAAAAATTTAAATGTCCTGAAACCAAAATTTTTCAGTTATCACCAAAATTTAACTATTCGTGCCTCTCAACATTTAATAATTAGTTCGTCATTTTTTCAAGACGGTAGCCGCATGGAACAAAGCTATAGGCGAAGTGCTCACCACATCATGCCAGTCTGACAAATAATGACGAGGGGTCCACGTGGTGGGAAAGTAATAAACCCCATGAGGAAAAGGCTAGGTGGGACCCTTCAACTCTGGGTGGGCTCTTTGGGTATATACATCTGGATCATAGTTACTACGTACAGTAGGTACATTCTGCGGATCCCACTTGAACACATAGCTATATGTCCGTCTATGTAAATGCAATACAGTGCTCCCACACTTGTCTCTACCAACATATATTAATTTTGCACTCAATCCACAGGCTGACAAGGGCCGTATTGAGCGACATCAACATAGAATATTCATGGGAACCATAAACAAATATTGCATCCCGAGCTATACAGGGTGGAGCAACATACCGAACTGATGGGGTTAAGTTAGTTAGGTTCACCCATCCTATGCTATGGGGCCCGACGGCACTGGCGCCAAACTCGTCATTCTGGGTACGTTCATTACAGTGCGTGCGTTCAAATAAGCTTTCTTGCCGCGCCACAACCACAAGAAGCACTATAATAAGTATTACCAAACCTTACCTAACCTAACGATACCTTACAACCTAACCTAACCTTACCTTACCTTACCTAACGTAACCTATCCTAACCTTACCTATATAGCCTAACGTTACCTAACCATACCTAACGTAACCTAACCAAACCTTACCTAATCTAATCTGCGATACAGCGAGGAACACAGCACGCGAGCTTGAACGAAGCCCGCACGTACAGTGATGCGTGCACAAAGAATCATCTCAAACGTACGTACATAGCGCTTGGCGAGTTTGGCGTCAGTGCGGCTCGGCGACCCCAGGGGGCTCCTATAGGTTACCTCAGCCATTAGTTAGGCCTTCGGGACGTCTGTCTTTCGTGCCCACTTTGCTTGCTTCCTTCCTTCCTTATTTCATACTTCTACTTGCTCAGACTTTATTTTGCTCTTCCCCTTCTTTCCCGACTTGCTGTTTCCATGCACGTTGATCCTGTGTGGGAACAACTTCGTGCATGGGTTCACCGTTTTATCGACATACTATATGTCCCTTGCTCTTTCCTCTGTGATATCGTTCTGCTCGAGAACAGAGGCTTAAATATTCTGACTATAACTAACATAACTGATGACGTGTCACATGCTTCCCAAGGAACTAAAGTTCTTTTTATTATTCCTAACGAAACTGACACTCTCAAAGAGCTGTCGGGTTTTCATCTCTAGAAAAATTAGCAACTATGCTTAAGGTTAGAAACTGTTGATGGACTACCAGCAGCTTAATTATTGTAACAGTTCCAACAGTGGTGGGCTAGTTACCCCTCTACCGTCTCTGCACATTTGGAACTTCGACATTACATGCAACTAGAGCACTTTGAGAGCGCATACCTCAGCAAAGAAAGGCAACGGTAACGAAAAATCCAAATTTCTCCTAAAACAATTATTTTCTTTGTGTCAACACCAAAATCTAATCATTCGTGCTACACAGTTTGATATCTCTAAGCTCCACATTTCAGCGGCTCTTGATCGTCCTTGCGTGCTTTCGTGATCGTCCCTTTGGCATGCAGGGATTCTTCTCTTTTTTCCTTTTCCCCAGTCCTCTATATCCTACAAACATAATAGCAATAGCTCATAGAGGGCCGTGACGGAAGTTCCGGAGTCTCTTTGGGAATGGGCCTATTGGTTCGACTACTGCCGCCTATCTAATCTTTTTTTTTTCAGTTATTCTGATGATAAAATTTAATCACTTATGTCTTTTACATAACCTACTAACAATTCCTGTAAATTTCATAAAAGTCCATCAATAACTGTTTGAATTATTGTGCTAGCAAGCATGAAATCAAATATAGGGACAAACGAACGAATTATCAGATCATCACAATAACTTGGTCATGTACCTGCTCTTCGTAATATACCCAACTACTCAAGTAAATTTCAAGAAAATCCGTCCGTATATTTTTGAGCTATTGTTCTAAGAGAAAATAAGGAGACAAACAAACAGATGTAACAGATATTCACTAAAGTTAATCATCTGTTACTGTTAACATGCCAAAGAATCCCTGTCAATTTCGCAAGGATCCGTGCATAAATGTTCGAGTTATTTTGGAGACACACAACGGGACAAACAGAGAGAGAAAAAGACAAAAAAAAAATAACCTGTTTGGCGAAGTTGATTACTCAGCTCGATCAGTCCGTCCCATTCTTTCTTCTGGCACGCTGGCGCTATCGAAACAGGGAACACCCCATGCAGTAGCCCAGTTCGCCTGTCACTAATTTAAAAAATTCAACTATTGTTCCGTAGGTATTCCATAAACGCTTTCCTTCGCTCAGGGCGTTGTTACCACACCGTATTGAAAGAGCTGGGGTTGAACATGGTAGAGAAGGAATGGAGAAAATTTTGAAAACAACGTGGGCCGCGAGTAAGGTAGGCTATAGGCCTCCTACTGTATAGGGTCTATAGGCTAATGCATGACTTCTCTCGAAAATAAATGTTGAATACACCAACAATAATGTACTTTTATCAAATTTCTTTCCAAGAGGACACAATACTTGACAAAATATAATAAAATTTCTTATCGTCGCCAGGATGTGCATAATATTACACGTAAATCATATATGAAGGTAACTTCTATAGTTCTAAAAAAGTCTCTTACTGGAAACTGACACTTCAACAGCGTCAGCTTTTAGGACTCTGGTCTTTACAGTAGGTATCTCTGTAAGAAATAAATCCGTATCTTCTTCCTCATAGGGTTAATATGTATTTTTCAACAATGCAAAGCAACACAACATAATACAATTTACATGTCAGTTTTATATTACCTACATGAAACATGTTTTTAAACGCTGAGGGACAGGTATAGCTGAAGCACAGATCACACCGTCAGCATCTGTCTCACCTGGAGCGGCGATAGGACAATGCAGGTGTCTCAAAACACCTGTTGCTCTACACAGTAACATATGTAACAGAACACGTGCCTTATTCTGCACCACGTATGGTAGGCAAGAAAAAGGTGAGGGACGTAGAATATCTATTATGTTTTAATTATCAGTTAGGGCAGTGAGGATATCAATTCTACCAACCATACACAATATAAGACTGCGAATTAGCTTTGCTATATGCTTTTAAAAAAACTTGGTGACATTATTTTCGTTTTGCGGGTTAGCTTCATAGAATATAAATCTAATATGGTAATGAGAGTTGTGCTTAAATTTTCTAATTTGAACTTGAAAAGTTAGTTACTGGTACGTCATGCAATACCTATTTGAGAAAGTTCGTGGACGGTATGTACCTATGCTTGTGTCAGTGATCTGACGAAGACTCCATTACATTCATTTCAGCGGAGTGACTATATATATATATATACGTGCAGAATGTTCATACAGGAAAAGTTGAAATGGCCGGAGCTTTAATAAACTTTTTTGTGAATGATATAGGTTACTCAGTGAACGCATATATTTTCAGTACGTACAAGTTTTTATGGGTTGTAAATGAGTTTTAATCGGGATCTTCTACAGTACGAAAATAAAATCAGTTTTCACTCAATTTTATACCATATGAAAACTGTACGGAAAATTGTGCGCAGTTGGAAAATGAATATGGGTTTCTAGGTGAACGAAGATTAAATTGATTGCGTTGTAAGTAAGTTGTAGTTTTATGCGTCAATGGAGGTTAAATTGAAAGAAGATATATGACTATAAATCCAAAAGAGAATATATGTCAATTGAATGGAGTATCGAGTGAAGATTTTTATGTAACCAGAGGCAAACTTTAAAAAAGGTAAAAACATTCGCCAGAACGTGAAATTAAGCTGAATTAATTGAATATCCAGCAAAGTTTTAGGCGTAACCAGAGGGTAAACCAAACTTAGTTACGAGCATAATTGTTGAACATGTGTACAAGATTTAGGAAGGCTAAATGCAAATGAGTCGACAGTCAGCAGTCAACACGTGTTCATAAGCGGCCACACCTGCCTGTGGTCATGCGCAGACAAGGTTACACGTCTCTGCTCCCAACTTCCACAGACACGTTATGAAGCGAAAACAATACAAAAATATCAATTTCTCGTAGAAATAGCATTACTGGAGCGTCGATTATGCAATACGATGGTTTTCAGAAGCGGCGGCTTGTGTATAGCTAGGTAGGTACCGCCGAACTGCCCCTCCCGATAGCTATCATTCAATACAGCGAGTCCAATACCTTCTATTGTTCATAAGAACTGTAAACACCGACTGATCAATAAACCCAATGTCTGCGGCCGTCCTCTAGTGTAGCAAACCATAATAAATTCTGGAGTGAAACTCTGCGGCACCCCAGCTAATGACTAATGAGAGCCGCCGCTGGTCTTCTTATGAGATTATTAGCTATCAGACGACTGGCAATAGACGAACCAACATGCCCTTCCCAGGAAGCAGCCTGGTCTAATGCTCCGAACTTCTATGAGCTGTTGCCGCAATGTAAAATAATGCACATATCGGAGAATGAAGATAAAGAGAAGAAGAAAAAGACAGTGCATAGCATAAGGCTAACGAATGATACAATCCAAGACTTTATTAATTCTCATGCTGCGATCAAAATGATCCAATGATTCTAATCCGTTCAACATTAACTTGTGCGACACTATAATCGAGACTTTCCAGTTCGCTGGCTTGGATCGGACTTTAGACTTTTAGGCGATTAAGACGTCAATGTTTGGCTGGCAAAATATTATAGTCTAAGAGGCCTGATTTGTTTGGAACTCACACAGGTGCGCTGGCTTCAACATGCTGATTTGGGTTTCAGTTCGTTACCCTTAAAGACTTTGGAAAACTCCATCCTACTCGGTAAAATAAGGGTTACAGACGTTCTAAGTGTAACCAGGTCGCTTTTAGCACCTGCAACACAATTCGAATTGGCTAAGCCAGCGTACATGCCTGGAGTCCTGGACAAGTTAACGCTAGTGGGCACGACGCATCTATGAAAGAAGCCCTATACTCCGCATTATTGACTTTTGGGCCGACTTTTGTGCAATTGGCTTGCAATTACCATCCGAAACTCGATCAGAATATCAGCTGAAAAGCTCACGACTGAAGCTACGCACAAGTAAAATAAAAATAAATGAATAAATAAAAATTGGTTTGTCTCGGTAACAGGTGCAAGTTAGGGACGCCTTTAGTCCAGCACAGGTCTAGTTTGCCTTTACTAGTTTATATCCTCACAGTCTTGCGTGTCTTTATCTAAGATCGGATAAACTAAAGCATAACTGAATAGAAAAGATTCCAAAGCTGGATGCAGANCGCCTTTAGTCCAGCACAGGTCTAGTTTGCCTTTACTAGTTTATATCCTCACAGTCTTGCGTGTCTTTATCTAAGATCGGATAAACTAAAGCATAACTGAATAGAAAAGATTCCAAAGCTGGATGCAGAATCTGGGTATAAACGGTTGACGAAAAATTGCAACATATAGGCTACATAGAAAGAAATTAGAACATATATGATAAAAAAGGTAGCCAAAAGTGGATACAATTGCGTTGAAAACATGTTTGTATGGCAATGGGAATACTATATGCGTGCAATAAACATGAAAACTTAAAAATTTAAATGGTTGCCAAAGGTATCGCGGCTTTTGGTCCATCCCATCTATGTACGAATCAGGCACGCGCCGTCGGGGCAGTCAGTGCATATGTAGGTATATACCCTGCACAGACGATGCTAGCACAAACATTTAATGATATAACATAATTATGATTGTTATTTCATGTAATTATAACGCAGCAAACGCTAATTATTTCATTTTTGTTCAAGAGTTAGGCATAATTTGCAAGTGCCTTTCAACCTTAGCCCTTATGCTACGGATACAATTGCGCGATGCACGTGCCGCGGCCGCCTACCGACACCGCTGAAAACACAAGGTGTGCCTGCCTTGGCGGCGTGTTGGTGTGTGCTTGCGCCTCGCCTACGTGTCTTGTTGAGACTTCCGACTAGCTTCATCTCATTCTTGTTTGTTTTCAATTGGACACTGTTTATTTGAAGATATTTTCAAATCTAGCTTTTGACGAGAAGAAACAAGTTAAAACATGTGGCAGCTTCGGACCCGAACCCAACTTACCTAAAAAGAGAAATTAATGAAAGTTACAACTTACGAGTTTGGTTCAACAAAATCGTGTGTTTTTGCGGTTGTACTCAAATAAATACTTTTTTTTCGTGCCTAATTTTGTATTTAGTGAAAGCATGTGGGTGAAACACATATTTTTTTAAATCATTTTTTAAAGGGAAATTTACAGGGCGCAGTCGGGTAAATTCACTTAAGCGTCGTCAAATTGGATTTTCGAGCACAACCTCGAACAAACGTTCCCTAAAGCTGCTGCAATTTCTTGATCTAATATTAATTATTGTTGCTACAACTCGTTATGTGGAGAAGTTTTTTTCTGCAATGAAAATAATAAAAAGTTAAACTAGGAGAACAATACTCAATGGATAACTTTCGTCAATTACATGAAAGACTGAACAAATTTGGATAAGATGCTAATATCGATTTCTATGCTATAAATAAAGTGAGATAAAGGGATTTCTTTTACAAAAATAGCAAAATATTGCGTGGTAAATGAACTCCATATTTTAAAGTTATCAACATTCTAGAAGATATCTTAATAATGCCAACCCAAAGCATATTCTCACGGCCCGTGCCTGGACTATGAATACATATATAAATCGTTATAATTAAACCTTAGGGCGGTGTGAAACCTAACATTATGGTGACCTAGCATCACTTAAGACATGACATTTATTACCATATTTCCTTCCTATCACATAGCACCCAATGCAAACAAAATTCGGGAATTACAGTACATGTATAATTCCCGTATCGTAAAAGTTTGTGAAGCAATATGCTTCAAGTTCTAAAGCAACTCACGAACATTATTCTACTGTATTGTTTCTTTATTACCTAGTTAGGAGATTTTTTTTCATTACAACATATATATCATCGAAAACTGAAAAAAATAGTGACGGATATTGACGACAGAAGTGCCAGACTTGTACCGTAGCAGTGGCACACAAGTCACTAGGCCTTGTGGAGAGCAGAGTTTGCTCAGGTGCGCGGTGGCTCGCAAGTCCACGTGCTGATAAAGATTTTAGACCGGTGGCTCACAAGGGCAGAGTCCGAACCTCTGCCATGGAGGTGCAAAGTCATTCCAGAGGGTGTGATTGCGTTCCAGGGGGACGTGAGAGACCATGCGAAAGAATGTATCATCATTCAAGGTTGTGCGAGAGAGCATTCGAGCGATGCGAGATCATTCCAGGGGTGTAAGATCATTCCAGGAGTGCGAAATCATTCCAGGGTTGTGAAGTCAGTTCAGGGGTGCGAGATTATTTCAAGGGTGTAAAATCCTTCCAGGGGTGTGAGATCGTTCCAGGGGTGTAACATCATTCCAGGAGTGCGAGAGCATTCCAGGGGTACAAGATCATTTCAGGTATGAGAATTATTACAGGGGTGTGAGGTCATTTCAAGGGTGTGAGATCATTCCAGGGGTGCGAGATCATTTCAGGAATGCACGATAATTTCAGTGGTGCGAGGTCATTCCAGTGGTGCGAGATCATTTCAGTGGTGCGAGGTCATTCCAGGGGTGCGAGATCATTTCAGTGGTGCGAGATCATTTCAGTGGTGCGAGATCATTCCAGGGGTGCGAGATCATTTGAAGGGTGCGAGATCATTTCAGGGGTGCGAGATCATTTCAGGGGTGCGTGATCATTCTGGGGGTGCGAGATCATTTCAGGGGTAGGGGTGCAAGATCATTCCCAGGGCGTGAGATCACTTTGAGGGTGCGAAACCATTTCAGGAGTGCGAGATCATTTCAGAGTGTGAGATCATTTCTGGGGTGTTAAATAATTCCAGGGGTGCGACATCATTCCAGAGAGTGCGAGAGAGCATTTTAATAGTTGTGTGACAGTATTCCACATAATACGAATTATTTAAAGGAGTGCGAGCGATCATTAGATGGGGTACATTGAACTGCTGTAAGTAGCCTACCTATGTAGGTCTTAACATAACTTCATATAAGTTCGTCATTTTTATTTTGATGGGCTAGAAAACAACGCTTCACTTGGTTTCGGCTGTATATCAGTATTAATTAATATAAATTCACGTTGTTTATCTCAAGAGGTAGGAAAACATTTAAGTTTTGTTCAAGAGCGCGGGTTTTAAAATCTTAAAATGAAGAGACAAGCTCGCTTGGTGGAAAGACAGCAAAACACAGGTGCAACTGGTGGTCCTTATGACGGCTTTTTGGATGGTTCGCAGGATTTCCACTGCATTTACTATCAAACTGAAAATGACGACATAATTTTGATTTTACAGCGTTTTTAATCAGGAAAAATGGCCATTCGTTTTCTTAAATCATTCCTATTAAAAGAAAAACATGTAGATAGGTACCGGCGATCTTGCAATGAAGCCAAAACGCTTGTTTTGTGCAGGTGTAGCCTACTTCTTTATCTCGGTTGAAAATAAAGTGGTTCAATAAATTTTTTTTTCGGTTGATGGTCATTGGCGAGGGCCGAATTGGGCACCGCTTTTGTTAATTAAAGACTTTGGGTTGACAAAGACATTGGGCGTTAAAGAGATCATACGTTGCATACCAGTTCCATGGAAGCTGAAAATTTATGGGACGAGAAAAAATATCTGTAAAACTATATTTTTTTATTAAAGACCTATCTTACATAGCTACTAATGCAAGTGCATAAGCAAAACTGCAATAAATACCTACTTGTATCAGAAAGTTGGGAGCGACCCTTGAAATATGGAGTAAAAATAACATCTATAATATGATAATTAAGAGCATTCCTAATTAAAATTATATTTATAGGTTTGCACATTATTTTTCCCATACATCAAGATTTTGCTTCCCCTACTATACAAGATATGTTAATATTTACCCAATAATCCAATAATCAGATATTATATGATGACCATGTAGAGTGTTACGATTTAAATTAGACAGCCTTAGACAAGTACAGTTAAATGGTTGCAGACTTTTTAAGACAAATTTATTCTACTAATTGATTACATCATTATACCTATGCTTCTCAGTTTTAAAGAAACGACGGTATTTTTAAATGAATAATTATCGGTGTAAATAATTCAAGATATCTTTAGATACCTAAATCTAATTAAATAGTTAACAATACTGTATTAATAATCGATAGTGGTTACAACAGAAGACAAAATTAAGATAATTATCAAACGTACACTACACAATAGTCAATAAATTCAATTACTAAAATCTTTCATGCGAATAACTACATTAATAGAAGTGACGATATCCCTCGAATACTCATGGCTATTATGACTGAAGATATCTTTCGAATAATTAACATTGAGTCGTACCCATAAAGACCACAGTACATTATAAACGAAATTCAACGAATTAATTGCTATATTATTCCTACAAGAAAAGGATGTTTCCAGCCAATACACGATTTAAGACTAAAAGACGCACTTCAAACACGTAATGTTAAATAGTTGAAAACGTCTTCAAAATGATCGCGTTTAAAGTATTTATTCCGTAATTGGTACGCTATCAAACAAGAAGCAAGCGTTGATGGGACACCGAAGAATGTAGTTCTATTAGCAAGAAAAAGAATACGTTCGTAAATACAGGTCACCGTGGGCGACTATCTTTGAGTCTTTGGACAGAAAAATAACCTGAAATTTATTAAAATTAAGCCTATGCTGCTGAATGTATGTTTCTTTCTAATAAATGCACCTCCAGCGAAGCCAAAAAAGTTTATTCAATTGAATGTTTGAGGTCGCGGTGTTGTTTAGACATCAGTGAGTCGTAGAAACTATATGGCAGGAGTGGCCCATCAAGTATGGTGTAATCTATTATCTATGGGTAACCTAATAAAGTTGGCAATAAGCTATAAATGGTAGTATGAATATCGCTGTTTAGTGGTTAACATTCCCAGGATGCGGTCCTTAATATCTTGTCTCCAGGTCCATTTTCTGCGGCAATTTGAATTTCCCATGAGACGCCTCGTGTTATCGTACGACTTGTAGCGGTGACAGCCGCCACTTCTTGTGATAAGAAGCAATCTTTTGCCCAGATGGGCACCAGCCACCAGACAGAAGCGTATAAAAGGCCGCAATGCCTTTTTACTGGCCGTATGTGTCTGTGGATGGCTGGAATCGCCCTCCTCTGCCAGTATGATGCATCACGTCTGTAGAATCTAATTGAATAAGCTAAATACGACTGGATGCGAAATACCAACCCTGTCAATGCAAAATTCATCCCTCAAATTCATTATTTAACCTCATAATAATCAAATCTAAAGCCTATACCTCGCACAGGATTATTGTTCCAAACATCGTTATGATGACCGCAGGCCCCTACAAGGTCAGTCCAGCGTTTCCTGTTATAATACCAGCAGATCAGCGCCGTACGTAGTCCAGTATGTTCATGTTCAGTATGTTGTGCTCTGAGACCGTTTTTAGTATGGTCCGACACAATTAAACGATGTTCTCGAAAACAAACAGGATAACATAAGGATGCCCGTATTTATTTACGAAACCTGGTTCATTGTGTCGGACATTTTTATGCCAAGTACTAGGTCGTATTTACTAGCAGCCGCTAAGGCATGCTGCCATGAAAATATATAAAGCGAGCTTGTAACTCCTACTAATCCCAGCATACAATTTGTCACTTTAGATTGAGTTTTCAGGCGTATCAAGTCTAGTGGCCTCGTCAGAACGACATGAAATACGATCCAAGCTGCCGCCTGCAGAGTCCAAGAATAAAGTTTCGGATAAGATAAAGCTAAGCTGATGAGATTAACTTGTTTGCACTGTGCGAGTCCAAGAATCCTAATCAAACTGCACACATTTTGCAAGCCAAGGCAGTTTCACAGACAACCAAACTCACGCTGTGCGTAACTGCAAAATAATATTACTCACGACTCGTTGGCCCCTCATTTTTTGCTTTAGTAAAAGCACCACCCATCCTTCCAGACACTTTCACTTTCAAGTTACGTTCTTTCTATATAAATGCTTAAGAGCTACCATAGCTATCACTGCATTTGGTAAATATCACAGATGCTTTGCGCTGATGCGATCCGATTCAGCAGCATCAAGGGCGAGCTGTCGCAAGTGTTGCGTTATGTTCCACGCGTACAGCTGTTGTTCTTGTGGAGCAGATGTAGCGTACACCCCACCTTGCAACTTACAACATGCCACTGAAGCAAGGAGGTTTAATTGTTTAATAGAGATATTCAGTCTCCTTGCACTGAGGCCTGTTGCATTCAGCCGAGGCCCGCGCTGGGTAACTCCGCGTTACCCAGTGTTACCTCGAAGGTAACTCCGTCTCCAAAATCCGTGTCGCATTGAGCCATATTCCGTCAATGAGATACGCCAGGGTTACCCGGTGTTACGTAAACTCGTTACCCTGCGAAATAGGTGAGTCGCGAGCGAAGTAACACCGTATTGATGCCAAGTCTCGCCACATATGCAGCGAATAAATATGTGTATAATTTTGTTTTGTGACAAGTGAAGACGTATTTTTGATATATATTTGCTACAAGTTTTATTATTTTGTTACTATGTTATATTTGTCACAAATAAAACCAAATGTTTAATTATTTTTAACTGAGTGTTTATATATGTATTTTGATTACGGTTGTTTGTTTACGTTTTGAGCTCTCATGAAGTCGGTCTATTGAGTTTATGGAGAAAAGCCTTCAATTGACATAATTAATTAATTTCTTATGAAAGAAAGATCTGCAGGGACTTATCACCAAATTTTTAAAGTCTATTTCATCATTATTTGCAATATTTACGAATAAACGTCTGTGTTTACATTGGGTTTGTTGTTTTTTTGATTGCTTCGGGGTTACGCTTTGAGATATCCTGTCTCATTCACCTCTATAACAGAGTAACACCGAGTGAGTAACACCGCGTAACACCGAGTAACTCTGAGGCAATCTGATTACAACAGGCCTGTGGAGTTGCAGAAGCAATGCTGCGAAATGCTGCTAATACGATGTGGCTAAAACTTCTGACAATACCGCTAGAATTTGCAAATAACGCTAGATTTTCTATACATGTGCATAAACAAGCGATATGGTATAGTTATGTATCGTTACAATCACTAAAGTACGGTTATGTGAGTTTGTAGTGTGAAAACTGCATGCTAGATGACAGTTTTTCAGTCTTGACGAAGCAGCTAGACTTCTTGGAATTGGTCGAGTACATTCCATGGATACGAACAATTCTACTTATGCCCTGGGCAAGTCCTCTTGGACTGAGCAAGCAACTTTGGGAAAATTACACTGTAGCTACACTAGTGCTACCACCGCAGGGAGTAATAGTCACTCTATGGTATATTACTCCTTGGATACCTGGATGATCAGAGAGTGTTGTAATAATAATAAATAATAATTATAAAACACTTATTTCTTTCAGGGGAGGTTTACATAAATCAATACTATTACAGTACTAGGCAGTACAACACAGAATAACAATGAGGCTTACAATTAATTAAGTTCCTTACTCCTCTGGGGCCAGTTGGCCTATATCTGTAACACGAACCAGTGTGTGTGTGTGTGGGCTTCCCAGGGGAGGATACAGTCAAAGTTGACTTTACCTTTACCTTTTACAGATCCGTTGCGCTAGCTGACTACATTTTATACGAAGCTTTACCGCTGCAGTAGGTTCACACAGAGGACTACTGCGAAATAGTTATTGCATTCGTCATGTTGATTTATAGCTGAAAGTGGTAATATTAGGAAAACACAGAGAGGAACGATATTAAGTAACAGCCCTTGCACCCATGGCTGTTCAGCCATGCTTGCACCCATACGCCTACAGGCAGCTATGTATATATACTAGGAATGCATACGTGGCTGCCATGTTCAACGCCTCTTATCAATTTCAAAGCAAAAAAAACTAAAAAACACAGGAAAGAAACATTTACAGAAAAACCACCGACTGCAGACAGCAAGGAAAAACGTTTAAATAGCACCACGTAAGAAACACATAAAAAGCTTGAGGTCATTCCGATCGTGTAAACTGTCACCCTGATGAATACAGACTCATAACTTTGCGAATTGCGCGTCGAGCTTTGAAAATTTGGGCTAAAGCAATCCCTCTGAAGCAGCGATTTAACTTTTTTCTCTCATGGCGTACCTAGTCTGTAAACATAATTACAAACAGGGATATTCTTTCAAGAGAGGACGACAAATTCATAATAAAAAGGGTTAACGGAATTATGCTTTCTCACATGCGCGGTATAAGCATATTTACTGGCAAGGATATTTATGCATTCTGCATCATATATACGAAGCAAATCCATCGCTATCGCTACGTGAGTTTACAGTGTGAATACTGCATATAACAGATCGTGTCATTGCACCACCACATCCGCAATTTAAATGGTGTAACGATTGGTAAGAACTGCGTGTGGCTGCAACACGCCTCAGCCTGTATGTTTAATGTTGGGCCAAAGAAGCCGGAACATACTAGAGCCGAAAGTACGTACAAAATTTTGGTTTCTAATTACTATGTCATTACCACTTCCCATTACGTCATTACCTCTTTCCATTACGCCTTTACCACTTGCTATGGAGTAAAATTGCAAAATCGACTGAAACTCCCGACAATATTATAAAGTTACAATTTGCGCAAGCTGAAGCCGAGCCTCGGCTATGTAAACGGATTGCCTCTGGGCTTCTAGCAGCAATGAAAGTTGTTGCCTGGGCACTGGGCTTTGCGTTTCTAATAATAAATCATATGAAGTAAAATTGGTCATTGTGATGAGTTCTGTTATATTAGACCACTGGTATATTTTTCTACTAACGTTTGTATAACACAGAAAGTACATAAAAAGCTTATTTCCACAAGGAAACTGTTATGGTTTTATAACAACCTACTCTCATCTAACTGGCCATGGCCATAGCGACACGTTCCTCTATACAAGGAGTATAAGTTCGTTTCGGCCCCGATATAATTAAAGCGTTTAAGGCCTGACCAGTCCGGGAGACAGGAGCACTGCCCTAGCTACAAGCAACGCGATTACATTGGGCCTCTATTTACGAGGCAAGATTCAGTTTCTGGAAGTTTCAAGGGCAACCGGTTAAGCGAAAATGCCGAAAACTCAGTTCAATTGGTCGAAGCCAGCGTACTTCCATCTAACGCCAGAACACAAGTTCTGCAAAACGCTATCGAAGGCACCAAGTTTCACGAGGCCTTATAATTAATTTGGATCATTCCTTGAAAATGTTAAAGATGGCTCAATTTCTACTCAGCCTAAAATCTGTAGAGCAGGTCAAATTATATTTTAGTAAATATTTTACTTACATTAAAAACTGAAAAAAAGAGGAATCGGCAACGGTATACGAATATAATAAAATGCTTCGTCTATTTATTTATTTATTTATTTATTTTGTGTCATCTCCTAGGAAAACATAAATACACCATACTGGAGATTTTGTAATATAGTTACATTTTCATAGAGATTGATGACCAGATTGCAGAAGATGGCAAAAGTGGGATCTTTTTCTCTTTATCTGAATGGACTTCTTGCTTGAAATACTTCTTGAAATCAGAACAATATATATGAAGTTTTGAAGTCCGATTCTATAAAGTTTTTCTCTCATTTCACAACGTATAAATGCAGCAGATGATCAACGGAGCACTCACGACGGGCAGTAGACAATGGTTTCAATGACAGTAGACAATTATTTCTTCCAGCTTACTGTCTTTCTCTGAGAGAGAAGAGAGGCCAAAATTTCAGCACTTAAGTGATGCAGATTTTTTATATTGGATGAGAGTATCATGGATACGGTGCACTCACGCTGCATATGAGTTGACTGGAGTTGCATTCAAGTTTATTGCAGTGTGTTACTCAAGATTTTGTTTTGGAAAACGTCGTTTAGTTAAGAAAGAGGATAGAGAACGTAAAAGAAGAACGAAACTTCTACAGTCTCAAGAACGAAGACGTGCTACCGATGGAGAGAGATGAAGCGCCTATAGGCGGCACAGTGGCAAGAAAGACTTGAAGCAGAAAGATTACAGATGGAAATAAGAGCTGTTAATAAGCGTGAGCGGAAAAATGTGGAAACAGCAAGTTAGAGGAGAGAGCAAACATCGCTAATTGCATGACTTTTTTTTTTTACGCACGGTTCCAATAGTTGTAAATAACGATACACAGAAATGGATGTCTGCAAAAAAAAAAAAAAAAAANTTTTTTTTACGCACGGTTCCACTAGTTGTAAATAACGATACACAGAAATGGATATCTGCAAAAAAAAAAAAAAAAAAAAAAAACAGAAGTTGCTACGCAGAAATTTGTGCTCAAAAATCTCTTTTTAATTTTTGCACAGTATTGGTCACATAGTATTTTCCTATGGTTTTCTCTCCGATATACAGTAAATTAGATAAATTCTTGATGACTGTAACATTCGGGCAAATTGGGCGTTGCCCCTCCCCGAAACAATCCTCAACTCGTACGCCTATGACAAAACATTTTGTTGCTGAGTACTATGCACGTCGACTAAAATAAAGAGCTTATAAAGAAGCAATAAAATTTGTTAAACTAATGTTCAATTTCTTCTCTATGCAAACTCTAAAACTTTACCATAGGATGTTGCCGCTGCAAAAACGTTTCCGCCGCTACCTGTGCTTTGAAATGTCAAGCCAAACTTGACAATTCGACAATTTTGTCTGCCTGAAATCAGTGAAGATGTTGCTCGTCTGCATATGGCTTAAGAATTTCCCTTCCAGAAGTTGTACACTCTTAGCGGCCAAAGCCTCTGAGGCTACTTTAATCCGTCTTCTTCTCTCTTCCGCTCTAACAACACAGTTTGACATCTTTAAGCTCTGCATATCAGCGGCCATTGATTGTTTTAGTGCGCATTCATGATCTTTTCTAGTCTTTGGCTGATATTCTTCTCCATCCTCTTTTTTTCTTCTCATTTCCCGAGTCCTTTACATCCTCCTAACATAATGGCAATAGCTCATAGAGGGCCGGGGCGTTAGTTCCGGTGTCTCTTTGAGAATGAGCCTGTTGGTTCGTCTACTGCCGCCTTTCTAATCTAGGGTGTGTCGCAATCAGCATTTTTTTGGGTTACCGGTGCTACACCGCGTAACACCGGTGACACAGCCAGGCGCCACCCGTGTCACAAACTCACAATCACAATTCAAATGACGACTTCGACATTGGTTACGGCGTTGTAGGTCCCCGAGCACAAACGTATATTTTGAATCAATGGAGCACTAACGTCATTCAAATACGCAACAAATAAACGCCATTCACTAGAATTAGTGAAACAGATAAATTACTTGAACTTATATAGTCAAAATTCAACTTAAAACGGAATTTTATTGTCCATGAGCTTACATCGTTCGTCGCAAGATGTCGCTCTCACAGCCTTTTTTTGGGGTTATGGTAACCTTTTTTCAGGTTGTGATAGCCCGGATTTGGCTTGATTGCTACACACCCCTGATCTAATTCCCAAGATACGCCCCAAACTGCACCCTGAGAGGTGAAGTGGGTGTGTCTGAGATGAAGAGCCGAATTGTGAAAGGTCGACTAGAGTATGTGAGGGGCGTGATGCAGGGAAAAAAGTGAGCTTCTAAGGAGAATTGTGGAGCAGAGAGTTGAAGAGAATGATGAATGGAGAAGTAGGGTGAGAGGCTATGCAAAACTTATTGACAAAACACCCTATTCCCTGAGTGCTATGACTGCTGGAGAGGTCAAGGAACAAGTGAGAATACACGATGAGAGAAAGTGGAAAGAGTACATTGATTGTAAGAGTGCATTGATTATATATAAAGGAGGGAAGGCTTCATTTAGAGACGAGATGGTATATTATAATGATGAGCCGTCCATGCTGTTTTACAGGGCTCGTTGTAACTGTCTGCCATTGCACGGAAGCAAGAGGAAGTGGGGTCAGGACGGTCAATGTAAGCTGTGTCAGCTGGGAAAAGAGGAAGACCTGTACCACTTTTTGGCTGTCTGCCCAGTCTTGGTAGTAAAAAAAAATTATTTTTTTTGTCATTCTCGTGATCAGGATCATCGTTTCACTGAAAAGCACAAGGACGGTCAACGATTTTGTAAACAAACGAGAGACGCCACGTCAATCTTTGAAAAATATATTCTTATTGTATTTTTGCGGAAACTAGTTGGGAATGGATTGCTTAGGGCCTTTATTTATTTTGAAACCAAATCATTACTGAACTAGCAGTATTTAAATAATTTTCAATATACACAGGCATAAATCTAAGGAAACTACAATTTTGGAAGTCAATATTACAAACAATCATCATAACATTATTCAATTATTCCTAAATATAAGAAAACATGCCGACCTTGCGTTTCAAGTTTTGAATTTTTACTTGTCCTACGGTTGGAATCACTCTTCGATCACACATGATTAGCCTGCGGAGGAAATCGCACTGCGATCAATTCTCACGACTGATCACGGTTGATTGCTATCAGAATCACGTCAAAACGCGGTCACAAAAACGTGCGAATCATGCGCGATCAGGGGGAATCATATGCGCGGTGGTCACAAAAAGACGCCTTTAAGAGGATACCACTAGCACCTCTTTGGACGGAGAGGCAGGAGAAGAAGAAGAGAGCACTTTATAAGATGTGGTATTGGTAAGAGCGAGAGCACCGACTGAAGATTGTGTCATCAGATTAGAGGCCCCATCTTATTTAGATGTGGCTGAACATTTATTCAACTTATTTAAAGGCAAAATAAACAACAATTAGTAACCGCTGCTCATGCTTACCTTTAAGGTTTTGAAGATGGTTCTTATCGTCTCAGAGCTTATATTCGAAAATGTGGTCACTTAGCACTTTTTCACTTCACACAAAACATTTCGAACCGCTCCGGTTAGAGGCTCAACGAAGAAGAAAAGTCTTCGCCACACATGTCCCCTCGTCACTTCCGGAGTTTTCAGTATTGCCGTCAGGCAGGCATGAGAATTGGTCATTTGAAATAGTTACATTGAATTTTATAATTAAAATTACTTTACTTCAAATAAGCTCTCAGATTCTAACCTTTTTGCGACATAGAAGGTGTTATCCAATTCCAATTCCATTAGCAGGGTGCTGCGCAACAGGGTATGGGCATACCCTCGACATCACATCTTTGGATCGATATACCTCCATAGCTCTACATAATACATGTTTTACCATCATAGATGGCTGGTCAGTTCTAAATAATACATGTTTGGCCACCACATGGTGGCCGGTCACAGCAAACACGCGGGAGCAAAAGCTGCTCGGGTC